>APFE030777547.1:159669-190274 GCA_000404065.3 Pinus taeda
GAGAGCAAATCCATTGATACCATACAAACTAATTTGGTTCCAAATATAAAGTTGCAATACGTACCTCTTGTGTGTTTTGCACATTATTGAGATCGAAAAATTGCTCCATTTGTAATATCCATGTTGCAGGATCCTTGCCATCAAACTTCCTCATATCAATTTTTGGAATATGGTGGGTCTTCGGTCCAACATTAGAGTCTACAAAATCATGATTAACATTTCTTTTGTTCTCATCATGAGTTTCCTTTACTACCCTTTCACCATTAGTAGGCATTTCTTGTAGAAACTTTGTCAAATTTGTCGTCAAATCTTCCATGCCTGTCTTCAAATATATCTTCAAATCATCCATATTAGCTTCCATGCCATTCATCTTAGCTTCCACACCCTTTATCTTAGATTCCACGCCATTTATCTTAGATTCCACACCATTTATCTTAGCTTCTACTAGCTTTTGTGAGAGTGACATTTGTTGCACTTGGTCTTGTAATTTTGATATATCATGTAGCATTTCTTCCTCTTCTTCATGAGTCATGTTGGTGTTTTCAGGTTGCTTACTAGGTGTTTTCATTTTCTTTCCTTGGGGCATCAGTAACTGATAATAACGCTCTACTATGCCCTTTGAATTCTTCAAAATAATTTTTCAAACCAAGCTTAAGAAAAAATATAAAAAATCTACACACATTTTTTCACTTTGTAGGAGCTCGATATTGCCTCTGATGTATCTCTATAATTTCGAATCATCCTATTCTGAAATTGTGACCTACAGTAGCCCGCTGTGTCCTCTTTCCAATGCCACCAGTTTGATCCAAATTGGATTCTCCAAGGAAGAGTTATGCCAAATCTCCAACAATGGCCTGATTATAGACTAGTTCAGTAGAGAAAAATTGTATGACGTGCTACGAGTCACTATTTCGACCTTTTTCTTTGAAAAATATATTTAAGAAACTATAGTCCATCCTCTTTCTAAACCTTCTTATGAAATTTCAATCTGATGCTTAGAGAGAAAGCTATGATGAGTTTCCCCAGGTCACCTGTTTGGAATGTAATTCAGGAGTCTGCAAAAATACCAACTTCCTCAGGTCATATCTCCGCAAATATAGCGCAAAAAACTCTGAAATTCAGGCCTGAGCTTTAGTACAATCTCTTCTCAAATGGAGTTTTTTTTTAGCTTCTGAAACGTCGCAGAAAAAACGTTATAGCGAAAATGCCACAATCACCTATTTGGAGCAGCGAAACCCTAGAATCCAAAGCTCTGATACTAAATGTTATGAAACTAGCTCAAAAAAAAGATAGAATGGATAGATCAACGCCTTAGAATTTAGCCTCTTCGAGGGGGCAACCTCCTTTACATTACATAAATGAATAATTCTTGGATGATTCAAATGACAAAACCTCCTTTCTATATATAGGAGTCTACGGAGTCACAATATAATGCAACCGACCTAACAATAATAATTTAAAGCCACAAAAATAACAATAGAGGGATTCTATGGGGCACAGTAATAACAATATGGGGAATATAGGGGCACAATAATATTAATAAGGGATACAACTACAATAGTAATGGGGTAATCACTAGTACTATAGGGACTTAACATTTAATGATGAAAGTGAAGCTAATGTGATGACATGGTGGTAGAATAGAGGTGAGAAAATGTGTGAATGGAGAGAAAGTGGATGTTGAATGGGTATTTTAAGGATAATTCTTAGGCCCAACATACCCCCAAAATGAAGGTATTGCATGTCCTCATGCAATCTATTATATTACTTTTGAAACTTGAGCTTTGGCTTAAACTTTGCATGATATCATTTACTTAACTTTTGCGAAGTGTTTTTGATGAATTGCAACTTGGTTGGTTCTTGTGTTTCAACCATATTTTGTTTGTTGCATTAAATTTTAATGTATGATATTTGCATATTAATAATGTGATTTTATTGCGAAGTAATTTTGTTGGAATGAATCATGGTTGGTTCTTGTGTAACAACCATGATTGAGTTGGCATCCAATTAACTTTTAAATACTTTTTACAAAGCCATTTTTATGCTCATGATGATGTAATAGTAAATATATTTTGAAAGTATATGGGTTTTAGAATGTGATATATGAATATGGAAACATATGAAGGTGACAAAGTATGAATGTAAATGTATCCCCCCCTCCCAAACTAATGGTTTTGGCAATTTTGTGAAAAGAGGAAAGGAAGTTCTTTTTTTTTGTTAAGGAAATATCATACCTCAACTTACCCTGTCAAAAATGGGTGAGAGTTGTGCATGCGTGGCTACAAAATTCTGATCATAGTCTTCTTCACTTGGCTGTGAAAATGGCGGATGAAGTCAAAAAAGTGAATCTTTTATTGTTGATGCATCTGCTGCTAAATCTATTGTTGGATCTTCTATTGAATGTTCATAATCTACTGTTGAGTGCGACTGAAAATGTATAAGGCTTGGAAGGTATACAAAATTTAGAATTTACACTTTCCCTCCCCAGCCTTATTTATTGACTTGTCCTCAAGTCATTTACATCAAAAATTGAAAAGTAATGAATGTAAATCTGTTACCTCTTCTTCAAAATGATGATCTTCTTGTCTTCAATACTCGTTGGCACAATTCTTGTCATGTGAATAAGTGTTTCAGTGTCGAACATAACATGAAATTGTTAACTTAGTGGTCATTAATGGATGGCACTAGTCAACATGAGAGCTCCCATCTTTGATGGGGATGAGAGTCAATATGCCCCTAACACATGTTTCTAAGTATGAATGAATTTGTTGTTGTCGAATACTTAGAAGATCCGATGAACAAGGGACATTGATGTATTCCCTTTGTTTATCAGCATGATAGCTTACCCTTAAGGCATGCAAGATTTGAGGTGTTTTTAGAAAAATATTTAGACTCAAGGACTATGGACTCAGTGGTGTATGGAAGCAAGGTTTTATTTGCAAGGGTAAGGAAAAGGAAACTGACAATGAATATGTAAAAAAACTTGGACCAAAAGCTTGTAAAAGGAATATCTTCATTGATTTTATTGGTGGGTTTGGATTGAAGAAAATGTAAAATAGTGTATGTGGATAACGAGAAATGGATATTGACTCTTGCTGGGAAAAATTGAATTTTAGCATGCAAAATCTCAAAAATAGAAAATATGATCATTAATTCAAGAATTTCTGCTAAAATAGCTGAGTTTGACTAGTGTTGACTAGCCACCTGTAGTCTTCAAATTCATGAGTGGATAGTTATTTCACCATCCTTGGACATTTAGGAACAAACCCCAAATCTTCGAATCTACTAATCTCTCCTACAACACATCAAACCATTAAGCTATTCCAGGAAGTTGCAAGAACCTGTAATTTTCTGGAAATTTTGTTTATGTTCATGGACTTGTTCTTTAGAATTTCTCATGAAATTAGTCTTTTGAAGACCAACTGTGTTCACAATTAGTTTCCTTGATGATCAGTTGATCATCTTAATTCTACAAAAAAAAAAATTGGCATAAAGAACATAAGTGTGTTAAAAAAGAAATGGCCAATTCCTTGTTGATTCTTACACAAAAATTAATGCCAAATGAATCAGAGTAAGGAAAATAAAAAACATAATTTTCAATCCAATTCATAATATTGATAACAATCCATTTTTAAGTAATAACCATGAAAATTAAATCATCTCCCTTTTTGTGTCAGATGTCTCCTGAAATGTGCATGACAAAGAGCTTGGCATTATAGATTTGTCGTGTCCTCCAGATTAGTATGTCACATAAAAGCATATATGGTAGATTTTAATGCCAACTCTAAGCATAATTCTCCAAATGTTCGATAAATGAATCCTCCTAATTTGCTTCCAAGTGTTCTATAATTTTTAAAAGGTGCTTGGCAAATTTTTTTAATTATTGAAATCTCACTAAGGCCAATGCATAACTTTCTTTATCAATCTTGGAAATAAAATCAACCTGAATCCATTTCAATGGATTAAATTTATGGAGGTGCAAAATTTCCTTCAATTTTCCAACTTTCTCATGGCATATTAAAAATGTCAAGTAAAACAAAGTTTGGAAATCCATGATAAAATATGTGAAACTTGATTTGATACTCATGTACGTTTGTGCAGAGTGCCCTTATAGACATGAATTCTAAATGTTGGCATGTTTAAAACTTGGCATAGTTTAACTTTTACCCGAAATTTTATTCTTTACCTTATTTACATGTGTATGGTCACCAATAAAGGGCCTCTTGCATCATTGTTCAGTTTCACATGCATATCTCGACTAAATTGAAAAAAAACAAATTATAATTGTTTTAAATTTGTTTTTTATTGTTTGGATTCTTTTTTAAACTAAAGTAATCATTTATTTATAAAATTCACTCTCGCACATATAAATTAAATTTACAAACTAACAAAAAAAATAAATAAATAAATAAAAATCTAAAATGTTCAAACTAATATTAACAAACAAACAAACAAACAAAAACCTAAACCACTATTCTTGTTAGATCCTGAGAACATTGGGTCCAAAAACCCTGTGGGGCTGCTAAAGTTCCTAAGATCAGAGTTCTAGTTTGTGAAATCCACCATTGTCCAATTGTATGCATCCACTATCAAATCTGCCACTGTCAAATTTGCAGGTGTTTTTGCTTGAAGTTATTTGATGACATTTTTGTTAATCAAGGTATTTGTGCGTGAAGGGTTTCAACATGAAATATCCGCATCCATAATCTAACCAACCTTATTTTCAAATCAACGTGCCAAGTTATTTTCATGCCACTCAGTGTTTTAAGTCAATCTAAACCCATTTTCCACCAGAAAAGTCCTCTCCAACGGATTTGATTTTTCAACCATTCATTATACAATTCGAGGTTGAACAGATAGAGGAAACATTTTGAGTAAATTTTATGTGCAAATTTTCTGAAAGGACAAAGCCAAAACAACAAAGTGAAATCAAACTTGATGTTTCTTGCACTAGCAAGATAATGTAATGGGTGGTTGTGACTGGTTTACAAACCATGCTAAAATACTTGTTTTATTGTTATGTAGTTTATCACGTTATGGTTTTTTTTTGTGTATGCACAACAAAGGATGTTGTTGTTGAAGCTCAATATGGCTTTAGTTTTGCTAGCTGTGTGTTGGAATACAATCACATGGCTTTGGAATAGAACACAATGAGAATTGCAGTGGCTATAGCAATAGGAATTTCTTTTCATGTTGGTGCTCACTTAATATGGGATTTTCCGTGTGTGCTACATTCTTCCATGGAAGAATATGAGGCTATGAAGCCGTTCTTTGGCTCTGATAAGCCACAAAATTACTTTTGGTTTCCTCATCCGCTAGACCACTAAAGCAAAGGATTGGGATTTCCATAAATGTAAAGGATTTCATTTCTCCAGAGAAAACGATGCCATAATCTATGTTAAGATGCCCTTTATTCCACAAACAAAACCTAAAAATAGACTATCCACTTCTTGAATATCGAACTTTCCTACCTATAGATAGTCGGATATGCTGACCTTTCTCCTGTCAACCCGCTGAATTTAGAAGTTATCCCATTCTTCACACACAACCTTCTCTTCTGTATCATAGTATCAGGACCCCCACATTCAATCCCAAATAGTTGAGTCATTGGAAGATTTGGGGTCTCTTGCCCGACTATGGATTTGGGCATTGGCTTACCTAGTGGTCATGTTGTGGAACCACCATAATGGCATAGGCATAGCACGCTATAAAGTAAAACGTGGTTTCAACAAGACTGTGATTGCCAAAGTTTGGGTGGACAGAGAGATTGGTATCGGAGAGATGGGGCTAAGAAATCGAAAATCAAGGAGCCAAGAACTTATTTTTCATCGATGTAATTCTGGCTTCAATGGTGAACTCGTAGTGCCACCATTTTTCTCCATTAAAATAAAATCCGTTGAAGAGAGAGAGAATACATATTTTACTTGAACAAAAACCTATGTATCATGTGTGTTAAAAGTGCTAATAAGCACACAAAGCAGATCATCAAGATGGAACTTGAACAAAGGAAAGTGGAATATATATAATAGTTCATAAAGGAAGCATAGAATACGAGAGGAGCGGATGCAATCATCAGATTAATCCAAAATGCAACTGCACATTCATCATTCTTTGCTTTCTCTAAAATTCTCTTGATACCGAATATTTTTGAGTTTCAAGGAACTGAGTTTTCTAAATTTTTGTATCTGCTTCGCCTATTTGCACATGGCACGTGGACTGATTACAAAAGTAATGTTGCTCATATTCCATCATTAGAACCTGACCAACTACTCAAATTGAAGTAGATAATAGTATTAACATTGACAGAAACTGCAAAGGTGTTACCTTATGCGCTACCAAAATGTTGGTTCTAAAATGCAGATCTAACTTGCAGCGTATAAGCTGGGATATCCAATCACTGCGCCTAACCTGCTTCTTTCTTCCATAGAGAGGGAAAACCGCTCATTGAATGGCTTTGCTATGCTGCAATGGATGACAGGCAGAGGGTTCATATTACCCTACCCCGACCGAGCCAAGGGAAGCACTAGAGTGATCCAGTAGCCAGCTGAGAAATGGACGGTTGACTGTTAGCCAGTAAGCTAGAGAGAAGTCTATCTACCCTACCAGAGGAATACAGCTTAAAAGAAAGAGGTGGCCCCCTCCCTTTAGCATGGCAAAGAATTTCCCTATTGTTGTCCCTCTCCTGTGTAATCAATCTACCTACACAGAGGCAGGAAGAGTGAATCAGTTGTTTTGCACACATGCTTGTGGCATTCTAGGAATTGGTTTTGCTTCTATCGGAAAATGCGACTCATATTCATATTAGACCCATATAGAGCATGGGCTCTAGAAAGTAGCAATGGCAACCCTCCAACTATACCCTTTTACTCAACTTCAATATCAATCCTCTATGAGAACCTCTACCCATACCTAGATCATTGCTCATGTAACTAAGCTCCTCCACCCATAGCGTTTTCTCCAACCTACTTGACCTACCCGTTATCTGCCCTTCCTAACTCTATTTTGATGGATTTATCAGTCTAAGCACAACATTCTCTGTGTCGGCCTACCAATCAGAGGATTATATGAATTTTCTCCAATAAAAACCCAGAGACTGCACTTTCAACCACTAGGGAAAAATCAAAATTGAACCAATGAAATCCTATTCTTGTAGAATTTTCAATAGCTCACCAAAAGAATAAATAATCATAGCCGGAGAAGTTTTAACAGATTTGAAATCCCTAAACTGCAGATTTCATTTTTAAATTTCAAATCTAAAATAATTTTTTTTTTCTTTTTTTCTTTTTTTAAATGATTTCGATTTCTTTAAATGTTGTAATTTTAAATTCTGAGCAGGAGATTTTTATTCAATTTTAAAAATAAATCAATAGATTTTCTGATCTTCCTGATCGCTCAAAGCGCAGGAAGAGAGCATACTAACCTATTGATTTGTTTTTTTTATTATTTTTGCAGGTTAGCATGGATGAAATGTAAATTTATTCATGAGAAATGATGATGTTTTTTTCAAAGAAAAACAAGACTAAAAACTCTAGCGAGGTCTCATTTTATTTTTCTAATCTATTCTACCTTAACTTGCTTGAAAGATTTTTTTTTATTTCCTAGGTAAAAGCATGCTTCCAGTAAAGCCTACAGACTAAGAATTCGAAAATGGTCACATCAAGATTTAAAATTTTTACCTGGTTATTTGCAAGGATGTGAGTAACCTATTTTATTCTTGGATTTGGTGCAAGGTTCCTTTGAAACCAATCTTCAATATTTTTCTTACTCTACAAGAAGTACCTGTTTAACATCCTCACATTCCTCATCCATAGATGAATTAGTAAGAAATTGGGGGTTTGATAAAAAAAAAAACTGAATTTAAAATCAAACTAAGTATGAAAACTCAAAAATCTCAAACTTGAACACCTTTATGAAGATCCTGTTGTCACCAGGTTTCACAAGTTAGTCCATAAAAATAAATTGCAATAAAAATAACTTCCTAATTCTATCTCTAAATGATCCTCCCCAGCAACGGTGCCAAAATGTTGGGTCTAAAATGGGGATGCAAATTAGAGTTTCATTTACTATCAATTTGGGTAACTAAACTTCGAGGATCATCAAATATATATGCCCTTAGATACAAACTAAACTAAGCTAGGTGAAGAAATGCCAAAGCTCCCTTACAGGAGGTCTTTCATTGGGATCTCCAACACATATCTAGTCATTTAACAAAATGAAATCTAAAAATTAAAGACATTATGACAAGTGTAAGAAATACTGAAGCTCCCTTACAAGAGACTATTCAATAATATTTCTAACCATCTTAATCAATAAACTAAGAAATGAAGGTATTTAAACATAATTCAAATTGATTACAGGAAATATTAAATCTCTCTTACAAGAGACTATTCATTTATATTTCCAGCATCAATATCTTAAACTAATGAAATTAAAAAACATTACTGAAAGCTTACTATACCAAAACAAATATGAAAGTGAGGCAATGGGGGCCCTCCATAGCTCCACAAGCACACTTGGAAAGAAGTCAAATGTAGAAGAAAATCAAATCCACTTTATTTATCATCAATTGCAAATTGCAATTATAAGCTCCAAGTTCTACATTCCAAGAGATTCTAAATCTCCATTATAATGATCCGAAAATCTAAAATTACAAATGAAGGACTAAGTTTCTAAATTCTAAAAAAATTAAGATTACAAATGAAGGAGATAACACTCCTATTTATACAACAAGATGATATAACAAACTCATAACGATGATCCACTATTCCCTCCTTTGATCCACATATTTCTCAACAAATGGTGACACATAACCCTATCCTCCATGATCTTCTCTATGAGGTCCATGATCTTATCCATGAGGTCCATGATCTCTTCAAATTCGAATTTGAACATAGAGTGCCACATAAGGGTGCCTTAGAAACTTCCTTTGTACCTACACATGTCAACAAACTCATTCTAATTGTTAGGTATAAGTATATGGATATTATTTTCTAAAGTTTAACCACAAATTCTCTTAAAAATACTAAAAATTAATAATGTTTTGGAAAACACAATGGTAACCCATTTAATGATGAAAGTGAAGCTAATGTCATGACATGGCGGTGGAATAGAGGTAATAAAATGTGTGAATGGAGAGAAAGTGGATGTTGAATGGGTATTTTAAGGATAATTCTTAGGCCCAACACCATGTCTACTTTTATTTCTACTTTTAATCCATCTATCTTAACATCCATCGTCACTTCTAATTTGTTTTTGGTTTATATTTGTGATAGTGAAAATTGTTGCACTCAGTCCCATTATTTTGATATATCATATTTAATGTATTTATCTTCTTCATGCATCATAGTAGAGATTTATGAGGGCTTAATGGGTGTAGAATTATTTTTTTAAGAGGTATTTTGGAATTCACTATGCCCTTTGAGCCACTTCAAACTAACTTTTCAAACAAACGTTATGAAAATTTTAAAATAAACACCTTTAAAGACCTTGATTTTGAGCTTATTGATAAGGATATCTTGAAACAATTGTATCTTTGTGATTTCAGCCTCCCAAGGTCTAAAATTGTGTTTTATGGTGTCCCTCTTCATCTTTCCAACACCACCAATTAGACTGAGATTGGATTATTCAAGATAAAGTTATGCCAAATCTATTATGATGACCTAATTATGGACTAGTTCAATAGAGAAAACTTGTATGGGATACCATGTGTCATTGTTTTAACCTTCAGACCTAAAATACTTACCTGAAAACTACATTCCATGAACTTTCAATCATTTTTTATGAATTCAAAACTGATGTTGGTAGAGAAGGTTATGACAGTTTTCCCTGGGACATCTATTTGAGACTGAATTATGGAGAACATAAAAAGCCCTAACATACTTGGACCATATCTCCAAAATATAGCGAAACAAGTTATGAAATTGTAATGAGATGTTCATCAAGGTTTCTCCTTCATATGGTAACAATTTAATAGTTTGAAGCTTCACATAAGAAAAATTAAAGTGAAAACTCCATGATGACTCGTTTGAAGCAACAAAACCTTAGGATCAAGAGCTCTAATTCCAAATGTTATGTACTCATATTAAAACAACACAAAAACATAAGAAAAGATCGATAAACGACTTCGTAATAAGCCACTTCAAGGGGGAACATCCCTTTACATAACATAAACGAATAATTCTTGGATGATTTAAATGAAAAAACACTTTGGTATATACAGGGGTCTAAAAAGTCAAAATATAATTAGGGCCTACATAACAATAATAATGTAAGCACACAACTATAACAATAGTGGGCTTGTATGGGGCACAATAATAACAATATAGTGGCTATATTATTATTATAGGGATCTAACATATAAAGGCATGAATTGATTAGAAATAAGTCAATGACATAAGGTGAAAGGATGCAGTCACTTGATGCGCCAAGGATCAACAAGTAAGACAAAGATTCCATATATTTCTTGTAACAATTCTTTATACATGCTTCATCTTGACAATATAGATAGGAGCAGGAATTCTTCATTACATCACATAGGTATAGGTATTCCATAACAATATTCACAACAATAGACATTCCTCGCCATAATCACATTCATTTTAACAAATACAAAGAGAATGCATGAACATTTCCATTGTAATCAAACACATAACTAGGGATAGACATCTCATCTTCATAGGATGTTTTATGCCTTATAATTTTCAAATTTTAAAAGTTAATCAAACCCTAGATTTATTCATTATTTTAGTCATATTTTCTACTAATTTATAATGCATTTTGATTGCTAAATTTTATTCCTATTGTAACTTGTTTACTTCCATAATTTCCTACCTTTTCTACAATTTTTACAATAGTCATTAATAATTTCTAGATTTATCGGAGTGGTTTGGGGACTTTTTGGAATAAGAATGTTGCTTGTAAACTTCCTGAATAAATTGTTAAATATCCTTGAATATAGTACCTAGAAGTGAATCCCAAACAAACCCTTACATGATTTATTAATTTATGCACAACTAGGTTCTTAATGAAAAATACACAGCGGAAACATACATAAATCATCATACACATTAGACATGTGACATACCCTGGAAAACCCACAAAAGGGAAAAAAACTTTTTCTATTAAGAACTTGGGCTCTCATACTATGGATAATTGTCCATTAGAGGAAATATACAAAGAGTTTGAGCAACCTCGTTCTTACTCCCTAGCTTCTCCTTTCTCCCTCTCCTTAGGCCCCTACCTGACCTTCACACTTGAGTGAAATCCCTCCTCTCCAACTATGAACAAGGTGTGTTCACCTCTCCCTCCGATCTCCTTCTTATAACTTATTAATTAATAAAACCCTAAAGCTATATCTCGATGGTTTTTATTAAATATTTCCATCTCAAGATCAATGGTTGTGACTTAATCTCTAATTGAGATCACTTAAGGGACACAACTTTATAAAAAAATCATTTTCAATTATTAAATACAAAAGGTACTTTATAAAATCACTTTACAAATTTTATCACTTATTGAGAAAATCTTCCACATGCCAAGACACCAAGCCATTTTTTAAGTCCTACAGATACACAATATAGCATAAGCCCTATAGTACCTTAAACCAAATATGGAAATGGCCTCCATCAACCACTTAAACCATAACTTGCTCGATATATATCATTAATGGTATTTTAGGTAGATACATAAGAAGTGTTAGACCTTATTGTGTCTTTCCCTCATAATTCAAAGTCCTACTAGTGAAGCCTTCCCTTTGTTATATGTATCCTTCACTAAAACAAGTGAATTTGTTGATAAGGTGATAGTGGTAACACTTTTTACGTTCCACTATGTTTTGACACATTTTGAAGGATTTACACCAAGCTATTAGATTTGGTGATATTAGGGTGGAAGAAGCAAGGATAGAATGGAATGAAAATCCAAAGGTATGCAATATCATTCATCAGCTACAAGAGGACCGAAGTGCATTAGATAAATTTGTGTGGAGGAATGATTCACTCTGGCATAAGCATCACCTATAGTTATGTAAGGCTTCCCAACTTAAGTAGAAGCTCCATTAGGACTTGCATGCTTCTCGACAACATTTAGGGTTCTTGAAAACTTACCATGGGATCAAGAAGGATTTTCCTAGTAAGGCCTTACAACTCATGTTCAAATTTGTGGCTAATATGTGGTTTTCCAATATAATAAGGGGGGAGACAACTAATACTTTATTTCTCCTACAACCATTAATCATACTAATTAAATGTTGGAAATAATTTGAATGGATTTTATTATAAGTATACCCAAGTTTGAAGAAAAAAATGTCATCATCTTAGTGGTTTAGAAAATCCCAAAGTATAATGATTTTTTCTCTTTCTCATCCTTTTAAAGAAATTAATGTAGCTACAAGGTTCACTATAATACCTCAGAAGATATATATAATTCCCAATATTATTGTAAGTGATAGAGATCCATACAGATAGATGTACCTTAAAGAAAAGGAAGAAGAAAAATAAATTCTCACCCAATTCCATTGTCCTTAGAAGGTGTTGTATAGGAATGGAAGTGTCGTTTACAAATTGGAGTTGCATCTATTTTCAAATGTGCATCAAATCATCCAAATTTCTCCCTTAAAGAATGTAATTTTTGACAAAATCTTAGTCGAATCTATTTTACTATGTATTAATGAATAAGGGAATATCGCATTAGTAATAGAACAATATTTAAAACAAGGATCAAGCAACTATGAAATCAAGTAATCATTGAGTTCCCCATCAAGTGGAAGAACATATAACTAGTAGAAGAGGTAAAATGTGAAGACAAGTTAATTATGTAAAAACATCCACAACCAATCAAATGTTGAGGGAGACACTTCTTTGAAGGGGAGCAGAGTGGGGTGGTTTGTGGGTGCATGTTAAGCCCTATATATTGAGTTATTACATTTATATTGTTATATAATTTTTGTCCTTATTGGTTGGATAGACCCTTTAACTGTAATTTTACCCTTTGTCTTCTAAATATAATAAGGAGAAATAGCCTTAAAAAAAAATCATCTTCTACAATTGTTATATTGTAAAGGGAGGTTGGTCCCCCTTCAAGGGGCTTATCATTCATTATTTTATCTAATCCTTAAAGCATGGAATTATCTCTCTTTCTATTTTTAAAATATTCGGGTGTTTTTTGCCTACATGTTTAGGTCTTCAATAAGCTTAATGAAACTATAATAACAAAGTAGGAAATTATGGGATGTTTTAATCAACCATCACCCATTCCAGTCATGTTGGATATGGAGTAAAAATGAGGAAAATCGATGTCTTAGTTAATATTATGAAGTTTGATGGCTTATCAAGCTCTAGATAAATTCGACAAGGTCAAGTATATTACTTTAGTTACTAGTATAAAGTAGATGAATGTCAATCCAAATAATACTTCTATACAATCCTTCAACAATAATCAAGTTGAATACTAGTCCAACTATGTGACTACTCTTAATTTAAGTTTCTTACATAACATAGTTAGATCAACAATAATAAATAGTCTAATATTTGATCTTATAAACTTCCATGTTAAATCACACCTTCAATTCATGATTTTTTTCATAGAGTAAAGGAGGATGAATAAATTATAATAAATGAGAACACATCAAATTATTCTAACTAATAATTGTAGCATTCATAAGATGAAATTAACACAAAACTAAGATAAAGGAAGACACAAGGACAACATCTTATTACATTTTCCTTCGAGAAACTAAATAATGGCATCAATACATAGGAGAAAAATCCCTAATGATCAAACCTTTAGCTCCTCTTACTTTGATGCTTAAATTGAAAATAGATGTATTAATCATGTTTGACTTTATTAAAGAGGATTGATTCTATTAAAAATAAAACCTTTTTTTATTCCTCGATAACAACAACATATATCAAGATAAGAGATCGTCAAACATAATCTAGGTTGATCTTCTTTCTTAGGATTGTTTGGTTGAATATAAAAACACCCTTACTTTCTTAAGGCTAGTGATTTTATTAATTTCTAGCTATACCTCCAATTCCACATTCTACCATAGGAAAACCCTTGTTTTAATGATACCAAATTTGATATCATCATTAGGCTTCACCCATAACTATGAAAATTTCCTCATTCATTGCATTATGACCTATATTTTGTGTCCATCATTAGCTTGAATCATAATCAATACAATAAATTCATACATCACTTTTATGTATTCTCCAAACAATATATTAACCAACAATAAATTATGTGCATCAAATTAAGTTTCCATTCATAATTTTAAGTTAATCATATTCTTATAGATGTGGCACATCATGATTGGTTATGTTGTATTTGATACCCCCTCAATGGGTTGTACAAATGATGCCCTCTTTAATAGATATTCATTTTCAAAAATTGTAAACCATAGTACTAATTATAACCTATTCAATATCAAGCTATTGTTGGCATGAATCTACATTGAATCCAATTCTTAGCTATCATATCTACTTTATAAGAATTTACAACACATTATTAATGTCCAATGACCCATTTGGATTCATATTAAAAGGCATATTCTCCTTTTATTTGAGTAATAATCCTAGACTATGTCATTCTCACCTTTCACCCATTAGACATGATAATTTTAGGGCCTAATTATGACACCCATATGCTTTCATCTTTCCATGTCATCACTTTCATGTCATTTTCTAGGTAGCAAGTATCTCATGTGCCACGACCTGACATCTCCTCTCTCATTTAACAATCCTACTTGAAAATTCTTGAGCCTATACCATTGACACAAAATGAGGATACAATGATATGATTTCCAAAATAGGTGAAATTCTTAATTCTCTACATCGTGCATGTGGTGTATAGTAAGGACTACATAGGTGTGTATCATGCATGGGGATACAAAATGCATAGAAGGTGAAACATGATAGGAATACATGGTAGGTGTTATAGATGGTGGAGATGTGGAGAAAATTAATGTGGAGGGAAAAGAGAATAGTGTGTTGAGGAAAGACGTTTGTTAAATGTAAAGTTGTGTGCAAGAAGTAGAGGGGCAATGTGTAGGAACAAGATATTTGCACTTTGGGCTCTATAAATCAACTCATTCCAAAAGCAGTTGAATATGTATAGGAAAATAATAATAGATTCAAATGAAAGGGGAGGATTAAATAAAATAAAGAGGGGTAACCCATAACAAAAAATTTTAAAATACATTTCTTAATTGATAAAAAAATCAACTATGATATTTTATGCTCTAATAGGAACCATAGTATGCAACTTGGAAATCATTTGTAATATTGAGGTTACCATCAAACCTTAAGAAAGGCATTGAACATCAAAAATAATACCTTGAATAAATTATCCATAACTAGAACAAATCCATTTTAACCATGATATATTAATCATTGTCAGGGATTGGAAAACTCTAAGAACTTAACATATCGAATATTAATAAATTTGGGGTTAAGATGATTATATGAATATAAATTTATGGTGGTAATATAAATAGTATGTCCATTATTCTCTAGCATTGTAAGAACAAAAGGTAAAATCTTTATTTTCTCAATTGATCTAATTAGAATTACCACACACAAAACTTCTCCCTTGTTGGCATTATGATGCAAGTTTGGTGCTATGACACAGGTGTTGTCCTCAATGGCAACTCACTCAGATGACAGATCACAGTTTAGGCTCTCAGAATGAAGGAAAAAGAGATATACATAGGTTCCCCTTGACCAAGCTGCGTATACATGCTGGTTCTCCGACCAAAAGACACATATGCATATACACACACTTTCACGCAAGAAAAGGTGAGTACATGTTGGAGAATTTGGTTTTGCTCCATGGTATTTTGACCCATGGTATTGGTCAAAGATTTCTTGTCCCAAGTGTTGACCCTAGGTATTTGGTCCAAGGTATTGATTCTAAGTGGTTTTGGACCATGGTATTGAGTAAGGCCTAAGACTATGAAAGGAGGAGATCATTAGGTAAAGGCACTCAAGTAATTTAATATCTAATGAAGAGCAAGATCTAGAATATTGGTCATTGGGTTATGGTGCAAAGCTAGATCTGAATCAATGAAGAACCTGAGCGCTTGAAGAAGGATAAGTTCTATTGATGGGTCAAGATCTTAAGGCTTGAAGAGAAGTATATTTATGTGGTTTTGATCTTTTATCTGAATAATTGGTTATGATGATCTAGGTATAACTGATGTCTAAATAGTTGTAAAGGTTAAATCATCTTTTACAGATCTATACGCAGGTTCATTACAACAAGGGTGCGTATACATGCTAGTTCGGCACTTCAAAACAGTGTATACGCAGGTTTGTCTTGATCAAAGTGCGTATGCACGCAAGTTCGACACATTGAAGTAGAGTACACCTCATAAAATATGTTTTAGCTACTTCTGTTTGTTGTTGCAGTGTTCTGGGTTCTGGCTTGGGTTCTAGTTATTGTTACTGTGTTTTGGTTATAGCATTCAGAAAAGTGATTGCTTGATTCAGTTTTGGTTGATGCAAAGGAGATTGGTTGATGTAGATATATTTGATGTTTGATTGATGTTATTGATGGATCCAATCTAAAAATTTATTAAACGTGGTCCATGGAAGAAAAGAGAAGGTTGTAGCCTTCTGTAGGTTAGCACCTACATACTAGTAAACGCATCAGCTAGTACAAGAGCTAAGGGGGTTGTAGCTCCCTTCCAGGAAAAGATAGAGAACGAGAGAAGGTTGTAGCCTTCTACAGGTAGAAGCATGCATACTGGTATAAGGTTGCACCAATACAAAATTTGTATAAAAAAAAAAGTATTTTCTTATTAAAGAAAGATAGAGACGATTGCAGCAGGTGGTTTTCACCCACATTGGGTTTCCACCTTATATCTTGTGTTCATGTGTGTGATTTTATATTTTGTTTACTACACTTGATTACTGGTTATATGGTTCTGATACATAGATTAAGATCAACTAACTAAATTATCAGTTTGCAAGGTATACGCTAGTTTCTCTAAACACGGTTGCGTATACACACAAGTTTCATTAATAGAAGTAGCGTATATAAATCTATTTATGGAAATGAAATATTGTTAAAGTTCTAATACTGATTCAACCCCCCCCCCCCCCCCCCACTCTCAGTATTATTTCCAACAACTGGTATCAGAGTAGGTCCTTCAGAAGAAGCTTAATCACTTGAAGGAAGATCTATCATCATGGCCAGCTACAAAAGAGAGGGATCCATTAGACCACCAACCTTTTATGGCAACAACTTCATATATTGGAAGGTAAGAAACACAACCTATCTTCAATCTCTTGGAATAGATGTTTGGGAAATCGTGGAAGGAGGATATACATTTCCATCAGTAATTCCTACAGATACGGCAGGTAAAAAGTAGTATGAAACAAATACCAAGGCTTTCAATACACTATTGGGGAGTCTATCACAATTAGAATTTGTCAAGGTTATGCAGCTCAAAACCACCAAAGAAATATGGGACAATGTCGTTCTAAGCTATGAAGGAGACAATCAGGTAAAATGTGTAAAACTACAATCTTTCAGAATTCAATATGAAACTCTCAAAATGCACAATGATGAAAGTATAGCTCATTACTTCCTACGTATAGATGAGATTGTTAATCGCATGAAAACCTTGGGTGAAGAGATAAAAGAAGTTACTTTAGTTGAAAAGGTTTTAAGATCCTTGTCTTCTAAGTTTGAATAAAAAGTTTTTGCCATAAAAGAAAAGCAAGATCTTCAGAGTATGACTATGACACAGCTGAACAGAATCCTAACCACTGTTGAAATGAGAAAAGGAGATCCATCAGATATGAGAGAAGTTGCATTCAAGGCTTCAGGAAGAGAAGATCTCAATGAATCGGGACACATTTCAGAAGGAGAGGAAGAAGCAAACTTTGTCAAAAACCTTCAATGAGGTTCTGAAAGATTCAGAGGTAAATTACCTTTCAAATGCTTTTCTTGTGGAAGAGTCGGTCATTATGCAGCCAAATTTCCTCATAAAGATAAGCTTGATAAAGGTAAGGAACTGGCAAAATGGAATAGAAAACAGAATGTAAGTAAGAAGAGCTACTATACGCATGAAGATAGCGATGGTTTATCAAATAGTGATGAAGATGAATATGGTAATGATTATAGACTTTTGATGGCTTTTGAAGATGATGATTTCTTGGATGCTTTAGATGAATATGGTCTCTATGAAGAAATTTCTACACTTAAAATCTATTTAGAAGAAAAGAGTATGATTATAGATACTTTGACATTCCAACTTGTTGAAAGGGAAAAACACAATGAAAAGTTAGAATGTGAAATTGTGGGTCTAAGAGAATATATTGAGAAAACAAAAGCTCTCAATCTTAGATTTTCGAAAGGATCAAAAAATTTAGATGAAATTATCAAAGTGCTTCATTCTCCTCTGATAAAGACAGGTCTTGGATATACTGAAGAAGTATCTCAAGCATAGAAGCCATCAACCTCCAAAAGCTATCTTGATGCAGCAAGGAGAAGTCAACATGTTAACAATCATCAGCAAAGGCATAAAGCAGACCACCAGGAAAATCGGGGTCAATCTACTTCAAGGATGAACATAAGCTATAAAAAACCACAGGTAAATCATTCTCAATTTTCTTCAAGAATGAATGTCAATGGAAACGACAATCATCAGGTCAGTAGATTCGATAATCACAGGAATTGCTTTAATGCCCAATGTTTTTCATGTCATAACTTTGGACACAAAGCTACTCAAAGTGTTTCTTACAAGACCATCATGACTAGAGAAGCACAAAATTAAAGGAATGTGAATGGGATCATGAAAAGGACCTACAATAACTTTTATGCTCTTGAAAATGAAATAGAATGATTTTGGATTTAAGACTTTTGTAGTTAATATCTTCTAACTTAGTAATCAGAGAACCCACAATAAAAACCATTTTCTGTCAATGTTTCAAATCCCAACAGGGATCCATCATCAGGACTATTGAACCCTATTGGGATTTGAAACGTTGACAGAAAATGGTTTTTACTATGGGTTCTCCAGTTAATAAGTTAGATGAAATAGAATGCTATATCCGTAACAACTTTGGTCATGAAGAATCTAAATGCAAGAGTAAATTTTGGCAAACATCTCAGAAGGAGCAAGCTTCATTGGGTCCCAAACATGGAGAAAGAAAGAACCGCAAATAGGAATATGTGGTATAGCCTTGTATGCAGAAGGAGAAGAAAATCAGTAGTACATCGACAGTGGATACTCGAAACACATGACACGTGATAAAGAAAGACTTCATTCATATAATGCCTTTGAAAAAGAAAAGAAGGTCTCATTTGGTAATGACACTCCTACAGTCATAAATGGTAAAGGCTCTATTCTCTTAAAAGAAAAGGTTAAAGCTGGGAATGTTATGTATGTTGATGGTCTAAAGCATAATCTATTGAGTGTTAGTCAAATGTATGATCAAGGAATTTAGGTAGTATTTCTATCAAATGGTTGTGTTTTTCATGAGCTTGATACAGGAGAAACAGTGAACAAAGTATAAGAACTCCAAACAACCTGTACATACTCAAGGGAGGACAACAACAGTGCTACCTAAGAAAAAATGATAAACACTGGCTATGGCACAGAAGATTGGGGCATCTAAGTTTCTCTCAAATAAGAAAAGCATGCAGATACCGGGTTGTTCATGATCTTCCTGATATCAACATTCTAGAAAATACAATATGCAAATCATGTCAATTTGGTAAGCAAACCAGAGCACATTTCCCTAAGAAGCAAGGATCAGCTAGTAAGCCTCTTGAACTTGTTCACACTGATTTATGTGGTCCATCTAGGAAAAAGTCACCTCGTGAAGAAGAATACTTTATATTGTTCATTGATGAATTTTCTAGAATGTGTTGGATAGGACTTCTAAAGCATAAATACGAAGCATTTGAAAAGTTCAAAGCCTTCAAAGCTTTGGTTGAAAATGAATTAGATCGAAAAATCAAATGCCTTAGGCCTAATCGAGGAGGGGAATTTACCTCGAATGAATTCTTTGACTTCTGTGAAGAACATGGAATAAGAAGGGAATTCTCTACTGCAATGACTCCTCAACAAAATGGAGTGGTAGAAAGGATGAAAAAAACTATTCAAAAAATGGCTTGTGCTATGTTAGATGAGTCTGGAACTCCTGCAACCTTCTAGGGTGAAGCTGCATTTGTTGCCGTCACTATTCTCAACAAAACAAATGTCCGAGTAAACAAGACTCAAACTCCACATGAACTTTGGTATGGTAAGGCTCCTACTGTAAAATACTTCAAAGTTTTTGGAAGCAAATGTTACATCAAAAGGACTGATGAAAAACTTGGCAAGTTTGAACCTAGAGAAGATGAAGGAATTCTCCTTGGTTACTCTCCCCGAAGTAAAGGATATAAGTGTTATAATAAAAGACTTGGGAAAATTGTTTAAAGTATTGATGTTGTGATTGATGAAGCATGCAAAAATCCAAAGCAAGTAAAAACTGAAGATTATGAAGAAGATGAGGACTATCCTTCCACATCAAATCAGACTAATTATGAAGAAGAAACCAATGAGGCACCAGAAGAATAGATAAGGGTAGAAGAAAAGACTCCATCCAGGTATGTTTAGAAGAATCTTCTAGAGACTCAAATTTTGGGGCAGAAAGAGGCTGGTGTGTAGACAAGAAGAACTATTATAGAAGCTTCAAGCTATCTAGCATTGCTTTCCTTTGTTAAACCGAAAAATGTAAATGAACCATGCAAAATGAATGTTGGGTCAAAGCCATGAATGAAGAACTTGAACATATTGACAAGAATAATACTTGGGAATTGGTTCCTAGACCTAATGATAAGAATGCCATAGGAACCAAATGGATATTCAAAAACAAGCTGAATGAAAATGGAGAAGTTATTAGAAACAAGGCCAGACTTGTTTGTAAAGGGTATGCTCAACAAGAAGGTATATATTTTGAAGAAACTTTTTCACCTGTTGCTAGACTTGAAGCCATAAGAATGTTCCTTGCTCTTTCTAGCTTTCAGAAGTTCAAAGTATATCAAATGGATGTGAAATCTACCTTTCTTAATGGAGACCTGAAAGAAGAAGTATATATTGAGTAACTAGACAGATTCATCCTTGGAAATGATCCAAAACTTGTATGTAGACTCAAAAATGCTCTCTATGGTCTAAAACAAGCTCCAAGGGCTTAGTATTATCGGCTTGACAAATACCCTCATCAACAAGGTTTTTCAAAATGATTAGCTGATAGTAATCTATATATAAAAATTGGCAATGATAAATTGCTAATACTTGTTGTGTATGTTAATGATATCATTTTTGGCAGCAATGAAGAAGCCATGAGTCAAAAATTTGATTTGGTAATGCAGAAAGAATTTGAAATGTCCCTACTTGGTGAGCTCACATATGTTTTTGGTTTACAAGTTCAAAAAAATAAAGATGGTATTTTTCTATCACAAACCAAGTACCTCAAGCAGATCTTGAAGAAGTATGGCGTGGAAGATTCTAAACCAGTATGTACCCCTATGGTAATAGGATGCAGCCTCAGTGCAAATGATGAATCAGTAGTAGTACATCAACCAACCTATAGATCCATGATTGGTAGTTTGATCCATCTAATAGGTACCTGACCAGACATCATGCATACAGTGGGAATAGTTGGAAGATTCCAAGAAAATCCAAAGGAAGCACACCTTCAGGCAGTCAAAAGGATTTTCAAATATGTTCAAGGAACACAAAACTTTGGTTTATGGTATCCTAGAGATATAGATCTTACACTTCATGCATATACGGATATAGATTGGGCAGGAAGCATGGATGAAAAAAAAGGCACTAGTGGTGGTGCATTCTTTATGGGTTCCATATTAGTGTCTTGGTTCAACAAGAAACAAAGTTCAATTGCATTATCTAAAGCTGAAGTGGAATCTGTAGCTGTTGCATCTTGCTGTACACAACTCTCTTGGATGATGCAAACATTGCAAGACATTCAAATCACATGTACACCACCCATCTCCATTCTATGTGATAATACAAGTGTAATTAGTATTTCAAAGAATCCAGTTATGCATTCCAAGACCAAGCACATACCTATCAAATATCATTTTCTCCGGGAACAAGTGCTTGAACAAAAGGTCAAATTGGAGTATGTTCCCTCCAAGGAATGAGTTGCTGATATATTCACCAAACCATTGCCCAGAGAGACATTTGAATACCTCATACAGGAGCTGGGATTAGTTGATGCATCATCTTACTTTTTAAACCTATCTATTTCAGATAACAGTGGTTGTACGTGAGTTTCATAAAGTGTATCTGCGTACATACGTTGGTTGTTGTAGATGCAATTGTGTATATGTTGGTTTCAAGAATATCAGTGGGCCAGACTCAGGATGAAAAGAGTCTGATATGGGTCTGACAGTGATCATATGGCACAGGTTCAAGGGGAGCATATACTTCTAATAATGCATTTTTGGCATTATCTTAGAAGATATTGGTACAATTTCACAGTTGTTTTTTATTCAGGTGGAACAGTTGCATAGGGAGATCATGGTTACTGATCTAGATTGTGATTGACAGATGCTGCTAATGATATTTGCTAATGACTATCATAGTCTTGTTTTAGATATTTTTTCTCTATGTCATGTATATCTTTTATTATCAAGGTCATGTAACTACCTATTTTGTTTCCCCACTATGCTTGGGATGGATGATGTAATGTTCTTGTTTTATCATCTATAAACTTTTGGTGTATCCCCACTTGGTTGGGTGGATGAGTCAATCTTGGTATATCCCCACTTGGTTGGGAGATGTATGTATGTATGAGTCTTTGGTGATAGGAAGGTCATTTATGATGCATAGAGTCATGTTCTTCTTATAGAACATCTTTTTCCAGACCTTGCTTACAAGTTAGGTGGAGCATGGACAACACACTTCAGCATATCAGAGAATTTAGCATGTACTTAGGAGAGCATAACCTTTTGCCCTTGATGACACAGGGGGAGAGTGACTTGGGGTTGCCATTAAGTCCAAAGGGGGAGATGGTTAGCATTATGACATAGGTTTGGCACTATGACATAGGTGTTGTCCTTGATGGCAACTCACTTAGATGACATCTTAGTTCAGGCTCTCAGAATGAAGGAAAGAGAGATATACACAGGTTCCCCTTGACCAAGCCACGTATACACACAGGTTCGCTGACCAAAAGGCGTGTATGCGTATACACGCACTTTCACGCAAGAAAAGGCACATACAAGTTGGAGAATTTGGTTTTGGTCCGTGGTATTTGGACCATGGTATTTTGACCCATGGTATTGGTCCAAGGTATCTTGTCCGAAGTTTTGACCCCAGGAATTTGATCGAAGGTATTGATTCTAAGTGGTTTTGGACCATGGTATTGAGTAAGGCCTAAGACTATAAAAGGAGGAGGAGATCATTAGGCAAAGGCACTCAAGTAATTTAATATCTAATGAAGAGAAAGATCTAGAATACTGATCATTGGGTTATGGTGCATAGTTGGATCTGAATCGAGGAAGAACCTGAGTGCTTGAAGAAGGATAAGTTCTATTGATGGTTCAAGATCTTAAGGCTTGAAGAGAAGTATCTTTATGTGGTTTTGATCTTTTATTTGAATAATTGGCGCATGTCATAATTTGTAAATCTGATGATCTATGTATAACTGATGTCTAAATAGTTGTAAAGGTTAAATCATCTTTTACAGATCTGTATGCAAGTTCATTATAGCAAGGGCACATATACATGCTAGTTCGGCATTTCAAAATAGTGTATATGTGGGTTTGTCTTGAGAAAAGTGCGTATGCATGCAGGTTCGACACATTGAAGTAGAGTACACCTCATAAAATATGTTTTAGCTACTTCTATTTGTTGTTGCAGTGTTCTGGGTTCTGGCTTGGGTTCTGGTTACTATTACTGTGTTCTGGTTACAGCATTCAGAAACATGATTGTTTGATTCTATTTTGGTTGATGCAAAGGAGATTGTTTGATGCAAATATATTTGATGTTTGATTGTTGTTATTGATGGATCCAGTCTGTAAATTTATGAAACGTGGTCCCTGGAAGAAAAGAGAAGGTTGTAACCTTCTGTAGGTCAGCACCTACGTACTAGTAAACACATTAGCTAGTACAAGAGCTAAGGGGTTTGTAGCTCCTTCTAGGAAAAGTTGGAGAACGAGAGAAGGTTGTAGCTTTTTGCAAGTAGAAGCCTGTGTACTAGTATAAGGCTGCACCAGCACAAAATTTGTAAAAAATAAATAAATAAATAAAAGTTTCTTATTAAATAAAGATAGAGATGATTGCAGCAGGTGGTTTTCACCCACATTAGGTTTCCACCTTATATCTTGTGTTCATGTGTGTGATTACCTATTCTATTTACTGCACTTGATTACTGGTTATATGGTTCTATTACACAGATTAAGATCAACTAACTAAATTATAAGTTTGCAAGGTATACGATGGTTGCTCTAAACACAGTTGCATATACACACAAGTTTCATTAACAGAAGTAGCGTATATAAATCTGTTTATGGAAATGAAATATTGTTAAATTGCTAATACTGATTCATGCCCCCCCTCCCCCCTGTATTATTTCCAACATCCCTTGCCCTAGGTTATAGAGCACCTAACTTCTCTCTATGAAAACACATGTTGTGGAAGCTTAATGCAAATTCTATATTATATTAAAAAAAATGGATGATGACACAATAGTAAATAACATTTTTGTCCTTAGTTCTTTGAATTCTAAAATGCATAATGTGTCAAAACCCTAAAGCTATATTTAATAATACTTTTCAGAAAGTATATTTAATTGAATGAAACTCATCTTGATTTTAATTTAATGCAAAATGATTCCTTCCTTTCCAACATAACAACACAATTTTTTCATATGTTAGTTATAAATAACATGACCTTAATTTAATGAGTTCTTGGTGGCCAAATATACAGCCAACAAAGTAACCCATACACCTAACAAAATGTATAATATATCTTCCTAAGGTTTATTTTGGTCAAGTCATGACTAGAAGTTATTAAGGTTGTAGAGATTCTTCCAAGGCTAAAATTTATTACAAGTATTTATATTCTTTAACTAAATGGGTATATTTGTATAAGTAGGCATTTCCCTTTCTTTGGCTAGGGAGAGATATATTAACGAAAAATTTATATTCAATCAGCAAGATAGTTATGAATTGAATACTCAAGGATGCCCAAGGATATCAAGACTAGGATAAAAAAATATTAAATAAATAAAATATCATAATATAAGAATCTAATCTCTTTTAGATATTACAAGCCATAGTGAGGGCATGGATGCTCAATATGGATCAAATCAACAAATCTAACTCTTAAGAAAATTTTCATTATATCCATTTTACAATCAATTACTAGATTGCAAAGTACATAATAATAATAATGTAAAACACATTAAATGGAGATGAAACAAACCCAGTATCAAAATGCAAGCCATGGTCAAATCAAACAACTAGATTGTCAACATCCAATATTTCTCAATTTCCAAGTATATAAACAATTGTGAATAAGTCAAAAAATGAAATAGGTCAATTACTACCAAAAACATGAATGCCCACCATTATCCTTTACTCCAAACTTAATTCACCTTTACTCCAAACTTAATTCACCACCTATCCTAGAAATACAAAATATCAATTTATTGAATAGTTCAATAACAATCAAACATTCATGGAAAAATAACACAAAAATGCAAATGAAACATACATAAGATATGAGAAAATGATATATTGCCATCTTGTCGTTAAATGTAAAAATGGTTTGAAACAATTTTGATATACATTTACTAATATAATGATACTTGGGGATAAGGTTTTGTAATCCACGCATGTCCTTAAGGTTTGAATTCAAATGCATTAATAATTAATGTAGATATATTGTCAATTATCATTCTTTCTGGTTTAAAGACATGAGTTTAGGAAAGGCTCTTATTGCAAGAATATTAAAATATAGTTATGAAAAATTAAAAGGTAAATTTAGGTAATTAGTCATCAATTTCAATAAAAATAAGTGTAATATGTAATGTTGTTGTTAGTACTTGCCTCTTATACAAAAATAATTGATATATTTTAAATATTTAATATAGAATAAGTGTAATATGTAATGTTGTTGTTAGTACTTGCCTCTTATACAAAAATAATTGATATTTTAAATATATAATATAGATAGATAGATAGATAGAATGAACAAACTTTAATATGATTTTAAATTAATATATAATTATTAAAACTAATATACAAAATTAATATAATAAGAACTTAATAAACTTCATAGAATCTGTTTAGAAATTTCAAAACTAATTGCCAAATGTAAAGTAAATTATCATCAAAATTACTCTTCTCAACATTCATGCAGTGTTATGATATCTCAAAAATATATGATGCAAATGATGCTAATAACACACATCCATCATAAAAATCGCAAAAAAATGCAAACCTTAGGGAAATAAATACATTCATTTAATACAATGCATTTTTATGGAAAATGGATCCACATCCAATCAAGTTGTATTATCATCCTTATAAGTGACTATTGGTACTTTACTCTCAACAATGGACCTCCACTAGAACACCAAACATGTCAAAAAAATGCACTTAATGAATTTTGTAACACACCAACAAAACATATTTAAGAATCTATGTGTTGACCTTACCTAAGTTTGATAGAAACCCTAAGAAATCTATTCAACCAAGATCATATAACCCTAATCCAATGTATTGTAAACATATTACCATAAATTTGAGTTCAATAGTCATATCAAGCCATAAAATTCTCACTCAAACTCTATTAGTTGTATCTATGGATATAATTTGAATAACAAATCGCTTGTCACAAAGACAACATTCCGTTAAAAATTTTCTTTTATCATTATCATTTTTCATTAAAAATTTCAAAATAAGTAATAAACTTATCAAAACTATTAAATTTGATAAACTATTTCATTTTCAAATTACAACCCTAATAACATTCCCTCTATGTATGATTTACTAATCTCCTTTAAATCATATGCAAATGGAACAATTTAATAGAGATCGACTTTGTAAAAGGAAAAATCAAATCCTATATTCATTCTCAATATATTGAATAAAAGCTTGACTAATTTATATAGAAATATAATATATGAATAAAATATTATACCAAAAAATAAATACTATTTTTAAGATAAAAATTTCACCTTATAAAAATAAAAAATTTCACTTAAAAACTATATATAATAGATATTAAATAAAAAAATATAATTTATTATAATAAACTTCACACCACTAAACTATCAAATATATAATTATAAATAAAATCAATTTTACAAAATTCCAAAAAAATACATTAATATAATAGTTTTTACAATGTATTTATGGAAATGGAAAAGAAAAAAGAAAAACTTAAAAGTTCAAAAAAAATGATATAAAAAAAACCTCATAAAATAAGTATAATAACTTAATTACGTTTGTAATTGTTCATGTTAAGTTAAAGGTTTAATTTCAATTAGTAACTATTAACATTATAAAAGTAATAAAATACTTCAAATTTATTGAAAAATAAACAACGTCCTTGGAATCCATTACACAAACTTTTTTTTTAACGTAATCCATGCACAATTATTTTTTTTCCTCTCAAGAAAGCATTGTACAACTTCATTTATTTTTTATATTTTTTCTTGGCCAACAGTATACAACTTTTTTTTTAAGGATTGATATTTTTATAATATAATAAAAGACAATGTCAATATAAAAATGATTTGATATCAATATAATAAAAGATTTCTCAAATGAAATATTTTGTATTTATTAGATAAACTATTTTTTTCTAAAAATAGTAAGAATCTTTATGTTTTTTTGTTGCTATAGGCATTATTTGAATACTCCTATATAAGAGAATAGCTTTTTTTGGAATACATTGAGTTTAGTACTAAGCAAATTGGAAAACTAGAGATATTGAAGGCTATCAAGCTGGAATTTTCAAAGTAAGAAGGTTTGTATTTATCGCTCATATACACAAACTCTTCAACCTAATAGTGAAACAATCTTTCCCTGAGTCTTGGATCCATCCTTATTGTGTCTATCCTTAAAAGTGGGGATAAAAACATTCCCTCTAACTACAGGACCATTATGATTAGCCACATTTTACCCAAGTTGTATGGTCTCATTTTGGAAAACAAGATCAGTCTTTGGCTTGAAAACCATGGTAAAAGGGCTAAAGTGCAAGTTGGATTTAGGAGACATCACTCAACTATAAACTATCTTGTTACCCTTAGGATTGTTGCATAGGAATGTCACAATAATAATATTGATCTCTTTTATTGTTTTGCTGACTTCGAAAAAGTTTTTGACACCATTCCTCTAGATAAGCTATGGAAAGGGCTAGAAGAGATAATGGTTCCTCCCAAATTGAGGGATGTTGTGACTAGGCTATACAAGAATGTTATTTCCAAGCTGAAGGCCATTGAGGGTTGGTCAAAAGAAATGACATGAAATATCAAATTTAAGTGAATCCCCTACTCTTTTTGGAATTTACATTGATAAGCTAGAAGAGTGTTTATAAGTTGCACGATCTGATGGCCCCATGCTCACTGTTTTGGTCATTACTCTTCTCATTTATGTTGATAATAGCCTTCTTTTAGTGAGGAGTCATGATGATCACTTCAAACATATTAGAATCCTCCAAGATTACTACTCCAAGATGGGTATGACTATTAACACTAACAAGACTAAATTCTTGATAATTAAATCCATAAATTTCAACTATGAAAATTTTATTTATGGTAATAACTACTTGGAAAATGTTTCTTCCTACAAATATCTAAGAATGAACATTCATCATCAACTCAATTAGAATTATAGCATTAAAAAAAGAATTGTTGGAGGCTCGAAATCTTGTTATGGTCTTGAAAACAATTATATGTTGATATATATTTGGGCTTAGAGTAAAAACAATTCCTCTTTGAGACTCTCATCGCCCATGTTATTTTATATGGATGTAAGGTCTGTGGTTGTAGTATATCCATAGAATCGCAGAGGAAAATTAAGTTGATCAAAAATCAATTTATAACCACAACGTCAAGATTAAAGAAAATACCCACTACCCTATCATCTTGATTGAAGCTAGTATTTCCCCCATTAAAATCATGGCTATGACTAGGTAACTCATGTATAACAAGAATTTATACAACATGGAAGCTAAGAGGTTTCCTAAAATTGTTTCTAACTCTATCCAAAATCCCCACCTCTGGTTTAAGCAAGATTGGCATAAGGATGCCCAGTCTTGCCCTCACCATTGGGGGGTAAAGGAGGAGATCATCTTGAAGAATAAGGATAATATTAAAAATATTATTACTTCCAAATTTAAGGATAAGTTGTGGGAAGACAAGGAGTTCGTGGGAAAAAGGAAGCTAAGGTATTATAAGGAGTTGATCAACCCAAATCTTGAAAATTAGAATTATTTTTCTGTGTTAACAGATGTTAAGAAGAAAATGAATATTGCCAAGATAAGAACTAATTCTCATGAGCTTCAAAGTAAAACTAGGTATTTATCAATTCCCTAAACACCTTAAGAAGAAAGAGTCTGTCACCTTTTTAATACTAAGAGGGTTAAAGATGAAAAGAATTTTCTCATTGATTGCCCAACGTTTACTCATATATGTTCTAATTTTCAAAATATTTGCCACATTACCAACCTTCTTGACTTCTTAAGTCAACAAAACTATAATGATCTAGAAAGGCTTCTCTCTTTTCTTTTCAATCATAGAAATAAAATTTTAAAAATTTTCAACTAATCTCTTACTTTTTTTAAACATGATAAACCATATTAATTTTAATACATGTTACATTATCAACATCCATCCCAAAAAAAAATTAAACTTTAAATATAAATTAAACATTTTTTTAAAATATTTATAAAATAATATTTTTTAAATATCTTAATTTTGTATTTCTAAAATATTAAACCTAAAAAATAAATTCCAGTCGCATCCTAATATGCAGGGAGTAATAATTTTATTAGGAAAATTATTTTTAAAATAAATATTTTATTCCATTCTAAATCATATTAAGTTAAATATTAGTTAATTTTAAATATAAAATTGTACTATAGCAATTAATTGGTATATATTTAAAAATAAGAAGCATATCTAACATTAGATTTAATTAATATTTCAAGTTTCTTAAATTTGTATAATTTGAAATTAATTTTTAAATTAAATAAAATATTTTATTTAAGTTTTGTTTTATATATTACTTAAATTTATTAAATTTATTTTATAGCATTATTTGGTATGTTAAAGTGAGTTTCATATTCATGTTTAATTTTTTGTTGAGGTAAGTTTTTATCCCGGGAATGTGAGTTGTCAAAATTATCTGGAGACAACACTAACTTTTAGGGTAAGTGGATTTACCTTAGGGTAAGTGGAGGGAATTTAAGTTGTCAAAATTATCTAGAGGTTACACCAACCTTTAGGGTAAGTGGATTTAACCTTAGAGTAAGTGGATTTTTGCCAACAAAATCAAAGCAATAATTTTTTCAACAAATAATATCTTAAAAGGATCTTATCACCATTTATTCTAAACTTTATAAA
>APFE030777547.1:190509-200624 GCA_000404065.3 Pinus taeda
ATATAATATAATATGTGAAAATAAAGAATTTGTAAACTTCTAGAATTTAAATTGGCCAAATATTAAATTTATTGTCCTTCTCTTAACACATACATAAAGTTGTTGGGTGTCAATTCTATTAATTTTTTTTATCAACTTTCAAATTTTAAGGATTTATGGAATCTACTATATGATAAACAAAATATTTGTTTTTAACATAGAATCATATGAGCTTTTTTTTTATACTAGAAACATATAGAAACATTACTAATGATGATGATTTGATATTATTTTTAATATATGAAAAGAAAAAAATCACTAACATGGATGCTTGACAAGAATCTTAATGTTATTTTATCATGTTTTTTGATGAATACTTGTTAAATTGCATTCTTTTTCATTTTTACTATGTTTATTATGATGAGACATACCGTCAAAACAATTTTGATAATGTTTTTTTTAGGAGTGAAAGATATTGAACTCTATCCTACCAACAAAAGTTGATAGGGTAAAAATTTGAATGAAGCATCGATAGCACAAGGGTTGTACGATTTGTCAAGCTATCATGATTCACCGAAGAAGTGACCAAGCCCGCACCGGCCTTTTATCTAAAAAATGCATCCCTTTGAAAGAGTTGGGACTTGGTGCACTTATTAGCTCTAGAATTACCACAGTTATTTGAATAGTATGGTACCATAAAAAAAACTACAATTGATTTAATGAGCCATCCACAGTTTCACAATCTGAATTACTTCATACTTAGACATGCATGGCTTAATCTTTGAGACAAGCATATGACTACTGGAAAGATCAATCAGGTACCACCCTCCCACTTCAAAGGGCATTACAAGTGCTCTCTTCCCAAGAGCCAACCTAAACACCCATCAAGTCAAAGAGATATCAAAATATCATGTAAAACTTTTATACCTTGCACCTCTTGCATCCCAAGAAGGGAACACACACTACATGCCAAGGACATGCAAAAGAAATGTCAACATCAAACACAATGGATGGTGGATGCAAGATCCACAAAGCGAACAAATGGGTAAACCTACCAAGTCACAATACACCAAGGCCACCTTGGAGTTTGCACCCGCCACCCAACCAACAAGAAAATGAGCAATCATTCACCCACTCCCTTAGAAATGCCTTCCAAACCCTCCCCACCCTACACCGAGGCCACCTAGGAGCCCACCCAGACAACAACAACAGTGGACCTCGATCACCTGATCGCCTGCAGTAGCCTTGACGCAAAGGACAAGGAATACTTGATGAATAATTTACTTGATGGGTGTTCTTGATGAATGCTTATTAAGTTGCACTATTTGTCATTTTGTTTATATTTATTATGATAACACATACTATCAAAACAATTTTGATAATACTTTTTTAGTTAGAATTTATTAGACTCATCTCTTTTTAGTTGTTAAAATTATTTCACTTTCTTTTCAATTTTTCAAAAATCTATAAATTACAAACCATTCAAAAGTGTAATCAATTTCCTTATATTGTTAGAAAACAATATAATATGTATGTGATATATAATTAAAGCATATTCTCATTATAAAATAAGTTGTTTGTTATAAAATGACAAAATTACCTAAATAATACATAATTTAAATATTTTTTTAACTAAATATATTTTTATTTTTATTAATAACTATGATAAGGAAAAATAATATTTGGAGCAAATTTTGTCATTTGCAAATTTTGGAATTTAATACATAGAAAAACTGCCTATAAGTTGCACTGCGCTTTTCATAGGGGCACCCAATGAAGAAATGCATCACACCTTGCCAGTGGAGCAGTCAGTATGGTTCAGTTTAGGCCATTTCTGTAGGGCTTTTTAGGTGGAACTTCTGGGGAATGATGTAATTAGATGACAATGTTCTTTTAGGGTATAAAAAATCTATTTTAGGGGTTGAAGACCCCGACTCGGACCATGGTGATGACGGATGACCTGAGGAGCTCTATGCTCCTCCATCATTTGGAGGCATCATCTTTGACATCGGTGGGAAACAAAGAATCAAGAGGAAATGTGAATTCATGGTAAGATATCCATTTCTTGGGTTGAATTTGATTCTTTAATTAAAATATATTTTTATCCTTTAGCCTATAAAGAGAAGTTGGTATTCAACTAGTGTGTCCACAAGTGTTGTAGTAGTTGTGATGCCCTCCAAAATTTTGGCATGCATCCAATTTTAGAGCCTTCCTTGTGTTTTTCCTTGATGTTTACAAACACTTAGGCTCATCCCATGAGCTCGTGTCGAGTCTTTGCACCCTCCTCACTTGACCATTCACCGAACATCTTTTAGCATGACATTGTACCTTTCTTCACAAATTCGGCTAAGCAGATAGGACCTCATCCATGTGTGGATCATTTATGAGCTGTCCATGTGTCTCATTTCTCTTGGTGACACCTTGCGAGGTATTTTAATGGCCTAGAGGTGGAAATTGGGGACCTCAAGTTTACAGTGACCGAGGCATCCATAGCAGCTACTACAGAACTCCCTCAAGAAGGAGAACACTGGTTCAAGAACAATGGGTGTTCAAGAAGAAGACAAATGCAGAAGGGAAGGTGGAGAAATACAAAGCTCGGTTGGTAGCAAAAGGTTATTCCCAGGTTCCGGGGCTGCCATCGCTCTTTAAATCAGGCTCTTTGAACCCTCTTTGAACAGGGCTCTTTGAACAGGGCTCTTTAAACCAAGCTCTTTAAACAGGGCTCTTAAAACATGTTCTAAGCTAAGGTTTGGTTAGGCACATATAACCTCTTCCTATAGATCAGAAGTTCATTTCAATTGACCTCATATCCCAATGAGGACCTAGGTGGAATGACAAAAATTTCAAAATGGGACCCTAATATGACATTCAAGGGGAGTTTTGATCATTGATGGTAGTTGTTCTTCGTGCTCCTGAATTTGCTGTTTATTTTCTTGTATTGGTGGTATGTTTTCCTGTTGTTCTTCAAACCTGTCAATAACCTTCTTAACCTCCAACATGATGGCTAGTAGGCATAATTTGAAACTCTCTCATTTGGATCACACAATGGCTACTTAGCATACCTTGAAACACTCTCATTGTGATCACATGATGACTAGTTGGCTTGCCTAGAAACTCACTCATTTGTTTCCGCTCTACTTGTCTAGAGAGGAGACCTTACAGTCTGGTTCTTGGTGAGCCCCATTTACTCATGGAATTATTAATGTTTTTAATTTCGACCATGTGACAAATATACTCTAACACAAAATATAAGATAATTTAAACACATTTTTAATTGTCATGCTTGCGTCTAAGTCTCAGCTAGGCTTACAGAAATTGCAACCAAGATTGTGACACATTGCAGAGATCAAGTTAATACCTTATACAAATTGCTAATTAAATTATAATTTTAAATTGTGAACATATAATCTTAAACTTGTTAAACGAAAAAGTGATGAATAGTTCGAGTACAAGATGTAATACGATTTTCCCAAAGACGTACAACTACTTCAACATGCCTTTGCTTTTATTTGTCGAGAAGATGGGATCACTCTTGACCGTATCGATAATAAAGTAAAAATAAAATTATTAAACAAAATGCTTTAGGGAAAGTAAAAGTAAAAGCAGTGAAATTAAGAAACTCATCATTTTATCTCTAGTGTAGGTAATGATGGATGGAAAGCACAAACATTGAATTAATAGATGCATGTAACAATCTTGGTAAGAAAATTATAAGGTTAAAGAATATATGTATTAAAAATATTTAAAGGAATAATGATGGTTGGAAGTAATGTTTCCATGTCATGTGTTTTATGTTTATCACAAGTTATCAATGAGTATTCTCAGGTGTTATTTTAGATTTGGTTGTTTCCAATGTGTATGAGTTGCAATTGTGAATCCCAAGGAGTCAATCAAGAAGTTGTTATTTCCCTATGTGTGTGAGTTGTCTATGAGCCATAGATCTACCTTCTTCAAATCTTATCATCTAGAAGTCGATGATCTAATTCTTATATATGTAACTTCTTTATGTGATCAATAAAACATAGTATGTGATTTGTTGTGTGTATAATCTCTCTTATCTCTCTTTCTATTTTCTAATATGGTATCAGAGTTGGTACTAGATTGACTCCCTCAAGGGAGGTCCAAGAATATGTGAGGGATCCTAAGTGTTATTGTTTCTATGCATATTAGTATAGATGTGTGAGAGTTTATTTTTAGTGTGCGAAATTGTTTGTGATACTGTGTGTGTAGATTTGTTTGTTGTTTGTAGCTTCTTCAAGCATCGTCAGATCCTTTTGTCATCTTATTATCTGTAAAGTTTTTTTGTGTTTATCTATTCGAAACCTACAAAGGAGTTAAACTCATGCCTAGATCGTTTTGTCAAAATTATGTGTAATGTCATATTATAAATATGTAAAATCGTGTCAACGAACAGCACATGTTGTTGCACGGATCTAGACTTGAGATATGGATCTGAGCTCTGGTGTGGATGAGTTTCAAGTGGCCAGTGATACATGTAAAAAGTGTTAAAGTTGGAGACAGATCTCAATTGTTCACTTCTACGGAGAATAGATCTATGCGTTAGATGTTTCTGTTACAATCTTGTTCGGTCTCAAATTTTGGATTTTGCATTTTAAACATATTGAGTATGGTCAACTCAATATGTGAGTGTAAGTTTGTTGGAATTGACCACTCTAACAAACATTGCTTTGTGAAGACGAGAAAGCTCCAAGACAAAGATTGAACCAAATGGACAATTTTTTACCTGTGCTAAGGAGGGACGTGATGACTTGTCTATGTCTAAATGATAGTTCATATTTTGATGATCACTGAGTTTGTAGTTGTGAAATGTTTCAATTCTGGTTATAAAAATGGGTTGGTGGTTCTTAAACTAGAAACCCCAATGTTCGAAACATCAATTTTTTTGTAAGGTCAAACTATTTGATCAACTTTTGAACACATTCAATATCCAAACCTCCATCTTAGCAACTGATGGATAGAAAAAGATGAAATATCTGACAAATGGTGGCTGGTCCATAGGATGGTTCGTTGCTTAACGACTCTTATTGCAAAATCCCTTACAATATGAGATGTCAATATTGTTTATCTTGCAAAGTTCATCAATGAAGGTCACAGGCAATTACATTTTAAATGGAGGTCAAGTGACAACTCGAAAATGTGGTGATGAAACCGCAGTGTTTGCAAGATTTTAGAGTGGATGTGAGTGTTGATGAAGACCAATCGGACATAGATTATCCTTGTTGTTGTAATGTGTTTCCAATGTTTTCCATGTAAGCATTAAGTGAGGGTGTTGGAAGTAATGCTTCCATGTCATGTGTTCCATGTGTATTACACGTTGTCAATGAGTATTCTGACTTGTTATTCTAGATGTGGTTGCGTCCCATGTGTATGAGTTGTAATTGTGAATCCCAAGGAGTCAATCTAGAAGTTGTTATTTTCCTATGTGTGTGAGTTGTCTATGAGTCACAGATCTACCTTCTTCGGATCTTATCATCTAGAATTTGGTGATCTAATTATTATATATGTAACTGCTTTATTTTCAAATAAATATCACGAAAGGAATAAAGGAATAAATTTATTATAAATGAATAATATGTGATGAAATAATAAAAACTATAAAAGATGTAATAATATATATATAAAATCAAAAAAAAAAAAAAATAAAAAATAATGATATTTTGAAATATTTTAGATAAGTTGGTTACTAGAGAAATTTGATTATATCTAGAATTGTATTTTTTTAAGGAGGTAGAAGAAAAAATATTGCTTGAAGAGTCAAAATTCAAGGCCTTGAAGAAAATAAAAGAAAATAAAGCCAATAACTAATAGACTAAAACCACAGCAAGAGGAAATTGACTAAGAGTGGTGAGCCTAGGTATTGCAGCAAGAATGTTGCAACTCCTAAGGCTACCAACTTTACTTATCAACTCGGGGTTCATACAAACTTGGAGGTGACGATGCTATATGCACAAGTAGAAGTGAAGTTACTTCCTGTTGTCACTACTCATCTGGCAAGAGACCCCAAGGGTTCTAAGTCAAACTTTTGTAGGGTTAGAAGAAGCTTGATTTTGATGGAAGAAGAGAAAATTTATTGTAAGGGGGAGCTACTCTACTGCAATAATGCAAGAAACAACTTGTAATGCTAACTCACACTAGACCCTAGCTAACCAATTAAACAACTATGCTAAGCAGAATTACTAGAACAACACTATTCTAATGCTAATTATCTAAGTTATAGAAGTAAAAGCATCAAAACTAGACTAAGGGGTAAGCAAAGGAAACTAAGCTAAGTCTGTGTTCAAGCGGAAGAGCAATCGGAGGATGACATTGGCAAAAGAAAGACGTGAGGGAGCAACAGCGCATGAGAACCGTTGGATCCGGCGGTGAAAAGTAAATAAACAACTGAGATCGGATCACATGAAGCTTAGGTGAATAGGTGAACGAACAGAGTAATGAAGCAAATGAATAGGTGAGATTATATCACAGAGTCTAAGTCAAAATATGGATGGACAGGACTAATCGATAGATGGATGGCGGAGATTAGAGTGCAGGAAAAAGAAACATGTGGAAATGGTGGAAATGGTTTAGAGGGTGGTAAGTTTTTTATTGCGTGCCCTTAAAGCTATAAGAAGTTTTCCAAAATTTTATGCGATTAGCCTCCCCGGGCAACACGTAGCACAAGGAAACTGCTCTTATCATGTGCCTTCAGGCGGATAACGACCAGAAAAAAATCCACACGACATGGCGTGATAGCCGTTGAATCTATCTAGGCAGATCAAAGGTGGAGACTTGACCGAGTTGGTCGGTGAGCGGGTGCGCGATAGCCGTCAGATCTGACAAGGCAGATCGATGGTTGGGATTTAAGGTACACAAAGTCAAATGTAAAAGTGAATTCAGGCAATGATTGGTCAGTTTTTCTTGTGAAAGGTGATCTACCAGTAAAAATCGTTTAAACATGAATTATCAACTTCCTCTAAACGTTTCATGCTGAAGGAGAATGAAATGGGAATGTGAGGGAGATCAAATGACAGGAAGAGAGTGAAGGGACAAGTGACCATGAAATGAACCAAGTAACAATGTAATGAACTAGTGACTGCGTTAAATGACAAACTTCATGCAAAACTCAAACTTCATGTTTTTGGGGTTGTTTCAGGGTTTCTTCCTCATGTCATGGTCCAAGAGGGAGGAGGTGAGGCCGAGACACCTGTGGACAACCTTATGGATCTTTTCTTTGCTAACCTTCTAACTTAATGAAATCAAAAATGATCTACTCTACACTACTGTAATGAGACTGCAATTATTTAAGCAAATGAATAGTTAAACAATAAACCTTTGGAATGGAAATGAATTACTTAAGTAGATGAATAGAAAACAAGAAACTATGCTACTTAACAATACAACAAAGAGGATCTTTGGCTGCTAGGGTCGGGCCCCATCCCAAGAGCTTTAGCCCTCTAAGTTAACTCAGTTCTGGGTCAAAACAAAACTCATGTTCATTATAAAAGGACATTGTATTACATCAAAACTATTACAAGTCTGCACTTGGACACAAAGCAGAGTAAAAAGTCTGAATAATTCTAATGCTTGCTGACTGACTAAAAAAGCTGAGGTCCTAAGCTCTTCCATTTATACATTTGAAGTCTCCAATGACTTCCTTCAAAATTAGGGAGGCACAACTCCCAACTCAATGATAAACTCATGCTTTCCCTTTCACTAGCTCAGTTGCCTTCTAATAAGGAGGCTACTTGTACTTTCACTTGCTTGGCTACCTTCTAGTACTCCTGATTTGGCTTGTTTGCACTTTCACTTGCTTGGTTTCCTTCTAGGAGGGGGGTTGTTTGTACTTTTAGCTGATGGAGGGATCTTCAAATGGAGGGGCAGTAAATGAGGAGGAATTACCTCCTGTAATTCCTCTCCCTTGTCCCCTCCGAGTTTTTACCAAGGACTTTTACCATAGTTCCTTGAATTTATCTTTTATCCCTACATTTTCCTTGCTTTTATCCTTTATTCGTGCATTACATGCACATTAGACCACAAAGCAAAATATCCAACTCTAACTCATCTCATAAGCAAAATATAATCAAAAGTATGCAATAAGTTGTGAGAATAGTTGGTTTGATTAAGCTAGGAGGTGAATTAAGGCTAATTAAGGCCCATATAATTACTCAATGATGAGGCACATCATCACCCCCCTACTGAAAGTGTTGCTCATCCTCTAAGAAACTTAGTGGCTCTGGTAGCCTCTCTAACATCCTATGCTTCTATTGTGGTCTCTTCTTCTTGTTCATAGAAGCCTGCTTTCCTTTCTACTTCTTCCCATTGATATTCTCTGATCTTCAAGCTATGTGGCAGTGTTTTCCATCTCCTTATGCAGGCATGTATATTATCATTTCTTAGTAGCCTAAACATGTCCTCAAAATGTGAAATTACTTGCTCTTGGGCAGCAAGATATCTAAGTGTCGACTGAGGATCATTTGCAATTAGATTATTGGTGTGGATTAGGGCCATGGGATTTGATTGTTCAGCTACTTCTCTATCCCTAAAGCCACTTAGCTCTTTTGTTTCTTGCTAATCTTTCTTTTCTTCTTTTCCTTTTTTTTTCAATGCCTTCTTCCTCTTTTGTTTCAGCATCATGTTCCTTTGTATTAGTGTCTTCTTCATCATGTCCCTCTTTCTTAGTTTCTTCCTTATCCACCTCATCTCTATCTAGCTCTGTATCTTCACCTTCTTGTTTTTCCTCCTCCTCGCTCACAAAAGGACTAACACCATAGATGAAGGTTCTGATGTCAACCTCTCCCAATAAGTCACTGAAGATTGTCCATGTTATAGGTATCCTGGGGTTTAGGAGGGCATCCTCAATGAGGATTCTGATCAACCCATGGTAAGCCAATGGTTGGGAATTTCCTTTATTTATTTCGCTGCTAAAGTCCATGAGTGATTGCATCAAAAAATAGGGTATGTTGAAGCTTTGGTGAACTAGTATTTCTACCCCAAATCTTAGTTCTTCAAGCATTCTAAAATGTTAGCCATAAAAAATATTGTATCTACCTTCACATGAGATATACTTGATTAACATATTGCTTGTGAGGCTTGAAGAGGAAATGAGCAAATTCTTGAGAAAACGGAGTTTCCTATGTATGTAATCCACTACCCTCCTTTTTTTTAGAGGAAATTGGCCACCTTTTTACTTACAAACCAACTACCTCTTAACCTTTACAAATTTTGATCAAATGATGCATATGAGTGAGTGAGCAGGATACTTACCCATGGCCTTAATGCCATGCTACAGTTGTCAAAGATCAGAGTTGTTGTTGATGATCATTCTTCTTCCTCCTATACTATCTGTTGATGATTTCTTGACTGCAGATCTGATCTTGCTACTACTGTTGTATGGTCATATTTCTTTGTCTTCTGTTGTTTGTTGATGGTGTTTGTGACTGCATATCTGATGTTGTTAAATGGATAGAGGGAGTAGGATTGTGTGTGAAGGAAGGGATGACGCTAATGGATGAGGTGAGGGGTGCTTATATAAAACACAATTTTCACCTAAATTGGAGCAACGAAGTGAAAAACAATGGAATTTAAGGAGGGATGCATGGTAAGGAGTGGAGGAGATGAACATATGTGAGGTAGGGCTCCATTTGGATCTTCTCTTTTCTCCATGATTGTCTTTCTCATCCTCCTGCAAATAACAATTATGTTCTTTTTCTTTTTCTCTTATTTTAGATATATAGCACCTAGGCTGCCTCAGAGAGGTTTTCACCTTAGATATTTTCTCTGGGTGCCTTAAGGAAGGTTTTCACCTAGGGATCTTCTTTTTCTTTCCATTTTTCTCATCCTTGGGATGCCTCATGGAGGTTTTCAACCCAAAGATGGGACTCAGGCACCTCATGGAGGTTTTCACCTAAATCCTTATTCTATTCTTTTCAATGACTTGATGAGGGAGGAGCTAAAACTTGCTCCACCATCATCATTGTCTTATTGATACTATCAATGAACTCTTTTTTAGATAAAGGCCTCTTGGTACTGTAGGTTTTAACCCCGTACAGAAATTACCTGCATACAAATTCTAAATCACAGAAAAATAAACAATGTGAGAGCATAACACATAAAAACACATATGCACAGAGATTTCC
>APFE030777553.1:0-10710 GCA_000404065.3 Pinus taeda
AGGTATCGAGCCATTTGGTCCTTCCATTCGTGATAGTTGTACGGTGTTAGGATCGATACTTTGGGAAACTCCATTTTTCTGTCAATCTTCGATCTCCGAGCTGTAATACCTGCAAAATAAAGTACTGGTGCGCCTTTTATCTACAAACCTGTGTGCTCTGGTACCATGTAAATGTGTTAGAAAACCTGCACAGATGAATCTAGCTAGTAAAGGTTGAACACACAGCTTTGCAGAGCAAAAACATTAAAAGAAAATTGAAAGAAGAAAAGAATGATTCATTATAAAATATGTTACAATGCTCATTATATAGCATTACTGGGTGAAGATCCCATGGTAATGAACTATAGTGGGTGAAGATCCCAAGGTAATGAACTATAGTGGTGATCAATGAGAAGACTCAACACCTACAACAAGTTCCAGAGATAACTAGTCAATTGCGGAGTTAAAGAAGGAGGCAAATCAAGAAGTAAGTCATGCAAAAGGAATCTTGCATGCAATCCCATGCTCTAACTAAGAGTCCGCATGTAGATGTGTAGTAGTTGCATGTAGTTGCATGTTTTAACTAAGAGTCCGCATGCAGTTGCATGTAGTTGCATGTAGTTGCATGCTCTAACTGAGAGTCTGCATGTAGGTGTAGTAGTTCCAACAAAATTTCTATGTCTCAGCCTTGAGGTTTACTCTTCCACTCAGGGTTACAGGCAGTCGGAACACCACCTACAGACTGCCTCTTCAGAACCCGCTCTGCATTACAAGAATTACATGATGAATATATAATTCAAACAGAATTAGGGAAGTTGAAACAACACCCTAGAAAGCAGGAACAAACTCCTAATCTAAGGTTCTGTTTGGACCATCACTCCATTAAGACATTTCTTCATTAATCTCAACAATATATCAATCTAAAAAGACATAACTATTTCCTCACAAATGGTTTCTAATAGACAAGTGGCCTCTGTTCATTATCATGTTCAAGTTCAACTATATGAGCATCCCACCGCAATTGGGCATTAATTACTCTGGCTTCCTCTATTTTCTGAACTTCATCATGAAGTAAAACCCAACCTTGCAAATATGACCAATTCATTTTGTCTATTTCAAAAATTAGGCAAAGGATCATTTAGTTTATGAGCAATCAATGGTCCAGCTATGTATCATTACATTTAGACATGATTTTATGTGAAAAAAATATTGACCTCAATGAACTCAGCGAACCAGCTTAAACAAACCCTTCCACTAAGGTGATAAAAAATAAAAACCAAGAAAAAATGACTAAGCACACAAATTACAGAATAGAAATAGAACTAGTGGGGCGTATCTCTACTCTAAGTATGCAATCTGTCTCTAAAAATAGATCGAGCATCGCACATTTATTTTGATGATTAAATTCTTGTGAAAGTATACCTGTCGCATGAAGCATATCATATATTTTGGGGTATTTTGGAAATGCCTCGTACATACAAATAAAGAAACCAGCTCAAAGGTTAAAGAGACTAAAAAATACAATAAGCCATGTCATTTTTATAAGAACCTTCATTTTCATAAAGTTATATTTCAATCCTTGCGCATGAAATTTATGAATTACATGTCCAATTTAACTTCAGCCTCCAACTTAATTTCCCCTTAATAAAACTACCTGATTAATTTCTAAAATAATAACATTCTTTGGAACAAGAGGCTTTGTCACTTTGTGAGCACCAAAAAGATGTTAGACCAATGGAGAATCGTAATACTCCATGGGAAAAATATTTCCTGACTATAGCGTGCCTGTCCATGGTTCTCTTGTATCAAAATCCAGCAGTTAATACTCAATGTAATCAGCAGGTCATATGAACTACTCGAATGCTTAACTTCATGCATGGGTAAGGAATGTATTTGGTATAGGAAATGCTATTTCCATTGCTAATTTAGATCTTCCTATAAATGTGATTTTACATTGTCGATATGAATTTTAAATTTTGCCTCATAAATGTTAATTTGAAGGAAACAAACCTTGATGAGAGTGTTTGATGGCCAAGGAAGGCATCCAGTGACATCACAATACCATGGAACTAAATCAATGTATATTCATCTCACCTTCCATTAGGAAAGTAGCAACGAATAGAAAAAGAATCTTCGACTCTCCCAGTTCTTTCATTGCAATCTTCAATCACCAAAGAAAATGGAAAATTATTTCAAACTCTTTTCAAATAACCATCGCATTGGAAAATTTACAAAAGATAAAGATAAATGATCATTTCAAGTCCTACCAAATTCTCCTAACTCAATGTGCATTTCAAAAATGCGATCCAATGCATAATGACTAGAAATTCATTCAAAATGGAAAAAGAAAAGGAATAAAAGAGAGGTTCGTCAAAAAGAAATATACCTCCAATGGATCAGTCTCACCTTCCTCGGATAATAGTGATTAAGCTCTAATAATCAAGAATATTAGCTTTCACAATCTACAACCTCTCTTTCGCCCCTTTAAGCTCTCTTAGATGCTCCTACTTACCATCCTCTATACTTCAATCTTGAAATAGTTAGAATCCATTACATACAAGCTAAATATAGAGTTAACACATAAGTATGTCATCCTAGTAAAAATGATTGTGAAAGAAAAATCTAGCAACCTACAACCTATGTTTGTGAATTGTAGATTTTATAAATATTGGAAACCTTATTAGAGCTACAACAAATCTTCAAGTATATATGCATCCCTTTTCTATTGCTATATTCATTACTTCTCATGACAATTTAGTTAGCCTATAGTGTCTCCCAAGAAAGCCAAAGGGAATCTTAATTGCATCTCATGAACTGAAGGCAACCCATTTGATCATTAGAACATGGTTTTCATCCATATACGTGTTTCATACTCTAATTATGAGAATGGTTCCACTCAAAATCCCCAAAACATATTGATCGAAGATCCTCCATAGGGTAATGAACTACTCCTAACAACATTAGGATAACTATTTATGTTAATTGTGTAATGTAGTGTTTGTGACATGTTGAAAAAGCACAAACTAGATGGTGGCACTCTCCTAGCCCCTAAACCCTCACATAAGGATTTTTTCTATTTTCGTTTCAAGAAGAGTCAAACTAGATATTGTCTCCCATGGCTCTATAAGATCACCTTAGTGGTGTTATCTTCATAGGTGAATTTCTCACTCAAATAATCTTCCCAACGATGTTGTTTTGAGTGGGTGGAATTCCCCAACCTGCCTATGCAATTTCAAGGCTTTCTAGACTGCATTTATGTGCCTATTGGGGTGTTATCCATCAAAATTTTTCAGGGAATTTATCTGAATTAGGGTTGGGAAAAAGTGATTGGAGGCTTTATAGATTACATTTATGTGCTTATTGGGGTGTTATCCATCAAAATATCTGAAGGGATTTCTCTAAATTACAATTGAGAAAAAGTGATTAAGCATCCAATGAGGTACATCAAGCTGCAAAATCCTTATTTTAGGTGCCAAAGACTTGTCCATAGAATTCAATATTGCCCCATTACCATTAGACCTAATGCCCCGACTAAATTGATTCTACTCCTGAACACTAAGATCAAAATGTCTCTCAAGGCAATAACAAAGGTGGGTTCATGTCACATGAAAGAAGTAGAACTCTTAAAGAAAGAAAGTGGTGGTGGTCCAAAAGGCCCAACTAGCTAAGTCAACCACTATAATAGTGTCAATTTCCAGCAAGGTTGTGGAATCAACAATTAGGGAATATTTGTAATGAAACAAGGCTCCTAAAATGGACAATTAAATACAAGTTTATAGGCTTAAAGGCGTGGATTCACCAAAATCCTACAAGGTAAGATAATATGGGCTACGTCACTACCTCTTGAATGTTGAGAATGTATGTACCCCTGTATAAAATCTATACTTCATAAAATTAGAAATATGATCCCTAGTTTAGATATTGTGTTTACAAAAGTTAAGATAATTGTCTTTTTACTTCAAACAGTCCTTAATGTTATTTCCAATTTGGTTAAACTATTTCTAGTCATATAGATGCCAAGAGGGTGCCTGTTGCTTTAGTTTCTACAACCTTGCTTTATTTGTGGAGTGGGACACAAACCCATTACATATATTAGTGTTTTAAGAAACGGCCGAGTTAACTCCAACTCGGCCGAGTTGGTCCGTTTCATAGGCCTGGGCAGTGACTCGGTGGGTAACCTAGTTCGGACGGCCGAGTCAGCAATGACTCGGCCGAGTCACTCAATGACTCGGCCGAGTCACTCAATGACTTGGCCGAGTCATTGCTGGCTCGGCTAAAACGGACCGAGTCCAAGTTATTGTCAAATCTTCATTTAAGTCACTGGGTTACAGTTATAGAGTTATTCACTTGTGTTTACGCTCAGCTTCTCATGTCATGACAACAGGTTACAAAATTTGAACTTCTCATGCTACAGCAAACAAAGGTAGTCTTCAATTATGCCTTTGAGTGTGACTGTGTATGGATAGTATCAAAATCCTTGTCTTGCAAACCTGAACAAAATTGTCAATACATCACACCCAGAATTCAGAACACTTCACTCACCCGAGTAGGAGTACTTCTTAATTTTGTTGTAGGTTTCTGTGCCAAAAAGGAAAGCAGACCCTTGCTTGTCTTAAATACCACAAGACTGAAGCCAAAACATAATTTCCACAGAAGCTGTATATCCGCAAGGGAGAAATATTTTCACAAGTATTTATGTGTGTCCATTGTAGGCAAAGCTTCTCCTTTTCGCTGGACAAAATCCATAGACAATTGAGCCACGGGTATGTAGGTTCTTTGATGTCCTTCATTGGTCCTTGAAACAATTATATTCAGAACTGTAAGCTGGAACTGATGAAGGTTGTCCACGGAGATATGATTAATTTAGGCTTCAAATTGATGCTTCTAGACCTCTTTCCTGGACATAGAACAACACTCAAATTCTTCATTGGACTAAGATCCGCTTAGATGATGTCCGCTCTTCAAGATTTTCAGAACATGATCATCGCTAAAAAGGTTCTCAAACACCAGCCCAAATTCCAAATATCACATATCATCCATGAATGAAAATCTTTAAAATTATGTTTAAAATCTTCAAAATTATGTTTTTTTTATAAAAAAACTAAATATTTAATGTATTTTTTACAACGGCCAAGTCATTGAAAACGAGCCGGCCGAGTCATTACCGTTTCGGAGTCGGAGTTAGAGTCATTGCTCGGCCGAGTCGGAGTCGGAGTCGGAGTTTTAAAACATTGACATATATTTGTACAAATTATGCTGAACTTACATGGTCAAATGCTCAACCTCTCTAAAATTTATGTGGCTACTAATGGTAAGGAAAGAAATGAATTTCAGAACTGGATGGATGACAAGTTGCAATATTCTCAGTGGCTAGTTTGCAATAATCCCATAGAGTTGAACCTTAGATGATAATTAAGGTATGTTTCCTCCAAAAATTCCCTAGGAAGAAAATGTCACTAAGTGTTAAGATCATGAGAGATAAAAAGGATCAAATGGAACCAACAACAAACCCTAAATTAGCAAAAAGCACAACCACATAAAGAGAAGAGAAGATCATGAAACACGACATTGAAAAAACACAAACACATAAATAGAAGAGAAGACCGTCAAACACCACATGCAACTAAGGAATTTGGCATAATAGAGCACTTATCTCTTGATCAAACAATTCATTTGTACAATATTTGTACACACTCTAAAGTGGAACACCCTCCCTGAGAGGGGTTATAGGCCCATTAATCCAGATTGGTCCCAACCACCTAGATATAATATAATAAAGAGTTTACTAGGATATCTTTTAAGCGAAAACCCTTGCTACACTCGAACAATATAGAAGATAAGTCATCCCATGATCCTACATACCTATGATTGGAAAATGCATCAAAAGAGTTGAGAGTAGTGACCCTTTGCCAACATGCATCATAGGCTTGTTAGAGCCAACAGAAATCACTATAGATAGCTGAGTACCCTTCACATGACCAAGTGAAATGCCTAATAGAAGGGTACTAACCTTTTGAATATATGAATAATGTCTCCAAATAAGGTGGATTGAATACCAAGAACATCACCATCTAAAACTGTTATAGTCCAATATGCAAAACATACAAACATATGAGTACCATAAGGGCAATCCATATAATCTATTAGATGAAGTGTCCATGAGTCTTCAAGAAAAACCAATAAAGGGGCCAAGAAGAGTTTAAATCCCTATAATAAAGCTGATCCAAAAACCTTAGTTCAATGGCCCTTAAGGAAATTGTCACCAACCACTAATCTCACATATTAATTGAATAACCAAGAAAATATTATGCCAATAAATTCTCGAGAACATATAATTTCATGTGGGCCCTCCTAGGAAGCCCTAAAAGGGGAATAATCCTAAAACTCCTTCAAAATTTGTGCAAATAAGATGATGTATACACTTATTGGTTAGTGTTGTAGTAAGAAATTGAAGATGAGTGAAATCCTAGGAGAAATGAGATAACCTCAAAGGGAAAGATGAGAACCCTAAGGGTAATGATATCCACAATTTTTTTTTGGATCAGCTCCAAATAAGGCTAGAAATGACCATAGTTGCAAAAAATACCAACATGAGCAGCCAACACACAAATCCATAGTGTTGGGTGCCAAAATTTCCATACATAATGTAGAATATGGACACAAAACAAGGAGTCTTCTAGCCAGGAAAAAAAACCCATAGAACAACCCCAAAACTTCTTTAATTCAAAATTTTAGTCGTCATCCACATAAAAAAAATACCCGCAAGATCAAGAAGAAACCTTAACAGGTATAAGTGCACCAACCTCTATGCAATCTCAAATAGGAGGTAAAAAAGGTAAAACAACCATAACATGTGTGCATGAAAAAGAAGGATATATCCCATCAAATATATGACATCAACCTTGTAGAATATGTGTGAAACATTCATGTTATAAGTGTTTCAAGTTACAAAAGATCAACGCAACAGAAGGAAATAGAAGATACAATGGATCCCAATGAAAGACAAATACCAATCACATGTAGAATACCAAGCATAAAAAGAGAGAACCACCGAATAAGGGAGATGAAGCTCACATCCACTCTCATAATATGTTGAGATTAGAAGAGATAAATAAATATCGAATGGAACCAACCATAAATCCCTTCATCTACATAGACCATAAACACATACAGAGAACAAAATATGAACCCATGAATAAGAAAAACACAATATGTGGTTCCCATATGCTAAAGAATCACACAAGAGAACATGTAACCAATGATCCAAAAATGTATTTGTAAAAATGTTTGTGTGTATGTATTTATACACACTTTAAAATTGGGTGCCCTCCTAGAGAGGGGTTAACGACTCACAAATATAGGTCAACCCTAACCATCCATATATAAAATAATGAAGAGTTTGACTATGGCATCTTTCAAGACAAAAACCTATACACACTTAAACTACACACAACACAAGTCAACCCATGGAGTTATGTGAAGATTACACATCTCCAACACTCGAGCTACATTAACTCTATTAAAAGAGTATGGAATCTTCTTCCAATGTTATAAATGAGAAAGATATGTTATTATGGAGGCAAGATGCCATTAATTGTTAACAAATTTACTACTTTCCTACATGGATATGGGAGACAAATCACAGTTGTCATGCATAAGTTCGAATATGAAGGATGAATTTGAATAACTTAGAAAAACTATTTAGTTCAACCTATTTGACGAGGAAATTCAAGTTTATGTAGCCAATCTCTGTCAAATTTAATAGGTTACAAAGTTCACAAAGCTCAAGGGACCTAATAACAAGACAAATTGCATTAGATTAAATATAGCAACTGATCAACATAGTATTGTTTTAAAGTGAATTGAAGCCATTAATGGATAAAATAATGTCTTCACCTAGTACCTATTTTTGGGGAACCTGTAGTAGAGCATAGGATAATTCAATTGGCATTGTCATAGGCAAACATGCTTTATCTATTAAACAAAAAAAAATTGAAACATTTATTCTCGTATTGTGACTTTGTGAAGTTCTCTTAGGACAAGATGTTTAAGTCCTGCAGACGATTCCTTCATATTCCCTAGAAAGTGGCCTTATTAAGAGACAAACTCCCTTGAACTAACAAATTCAGTGTAGTATGGAAACTGACCAGAATAGAAGTTGTCATTTTTATTTGGAAAAGAAGCATTGGGACTAAAAATAAAATAAAAATATCTCCTTTTGCAAACAACTTTCTAGGTCCATGAGGTTAAGAAGGATGTAGTACATTTGTGCAAATCACTGGAGTTCTAGGGACGGATCCTACTCTATGAGTAGGGATCCTCTTACTAACCTCTTTTCTCCCTCGTCTTGCTACCAATGGTCACAATGCTCTTAAGGAAGGCCTTTCTATTATTTCAGTAAGGAAATAAGATAACAAAAATAAAGGCACCATAGTTTCACCCTCGACCACTGCAATAGAATGACATATACCATTGGCTGGCATTAGCACTCTTTAAGGAAAAGAAGCCTCCAGAATGAAAGCAGGAAAATGATAGTTGGGAACCCATTATCATGGAGATGGAGCCTACAATATTGTTGGGTGCCACCCTTAATAGGATATTTCTCAAACAAATAATGTTTGTATTAAGAAAATGTCAAAAAGAAACCTTACAACATATAATATACTTCCCTTTATAGGAAAGATGGATCCAAAATGGGGATGATCAAGTATGACCTTGTCTCCCTTATTTAATAATATATCATCTATTAACTACCCAACAATTAATATGAAACAACATAACAATAATTCATAGTACATAATATTCCACTACAAACTCTAGAAACTAGGATTTCACCTCCCATGGAAGAGGAGAATCATGACACTGATGACAAAAAAAACTGAGGAAAATATTTTCTTTAACAGAAGTAAAAGAAAATTAGAGAAAAAATAATAGAAAATAGATAAGGCACGACCGAAAAAGGCATCCAGAACATGAAGACTAGAACTATAGAATAGGAGCAACTGTTGTACTTGAAAATGAAACAAGCAAGACAGAAAGTAGTAACTTTTGCTTGAAATTAAAACAAAGAGGAGGTAGATAAGGAAAAAAAGGGTGTATTGAAATGAAAAAGGACCATTCCTTTTAATAATCCGTATATATGAGACTCCAAAAAATAGGCTACATTAGTTGGGATGCTCCACTTATCCTTTTGAATCCAATTGGAATCATGGCTTCATAAAAAGAAAATGGAAATTAATTGATTACTTGACTAGATTTAATAAAAGCCTTCTTTCAGCAACAGGATATGGCAATATATTGAGTCAATTTCTTAAGTGATGTGAAGGAAATCCTTTGTTGATGAAGGATTCAATGCCACACCAATTCCCTGAAATAAGGCAACATAAGTCTAAACCAACACCATTATTATCAAACAGAGTTGAGAGTGTAATTGATAGAGAAATATAATATTTTAAATGGGAATCATGAAGAATAACTATTTTCAAATGATAATCATGCATAAAACCCCAATAGCATAGTTCCATAACCATCTACAGCCTTACAACTAGGCATAATAAAGAGATATTTCTTATCTTTAGAAACATGGAAGAAACATTATATTCATAGCCTCATGCAAATGTTCCAAACATTCACAAGAAAATCACTGGTAAGAGAACAATAAGGAAAGTACATACAAATTCACTCTCCCCACTCATATTGGATTTAGGAATCAACATGGAATGTCTAATAATAAGAATTCCATTTGCAGGGACCTGCAAATGAGTAAAAATATTTTAGAGCAAAGTTATTCAATTTACAAATGAAGCAACACGTTGAAGGAATTAGTAGTAAGTATATAAGCGAGTTCAATATACCATCACGAATATTGAGAAATACGACATCAACCACTTAAAATATCAAAAATGGAAATTGTACATCTTCGTCCACCCTTGATCACTTAAAAACAACAACAAAAAACAATATTTGATCATAATACGGAAAACTAAATCTCAAGCATTCCACATACATATATAGACATGTAGATACAATAAATTTCAAAATGAGAAAATTCAAAGATTAAGGCAGATGGTGATATGCACCTGAACTTCATTGTTCCTCTTATCCTGATTCATATTTTGGAATTGGAGAGATTATCTGTAATCACTAATTGTTGCAATTAAAAAGTCATTATCATCAACATGTGCATAAACATATTATAAAAGGAAATAACAAGCATTACACAAATTTAAGATAATATAGTTAAAAGTGAGTGGTTTTTTAATGTTCCAATGGAGTTGCATTTTATGTGTCTAACTTTCTCTGCATGTCTACAGTTTTGTGTTTTGCGAAATATATACATTGCATAATTTACTAAAATAAAGGGTTAGTGATCCGGATCTTGGGAGGAGAGACCTTTAAGATCTGAAAACTTGCATTGCTAGAAGAAAAATAGGAGAATGCCCAATAAACAAAACCACAAAGAGACTTTTTATTAAAACCCACTGATCTGGTTTTAAAAAGGAATGCAACAAATTTTAGAGATAACCATAAAGACAGATGTGCAGCGGAAATAATAATTCATTTCATTATTGTAAAATACTGAAATATGCTTACAGCCAGAAATGGAAATAAACCAGCTAGGGCGGTGGTAGCTTATCTATGAGAAGAGATGTGGTGGCTACATGCCTTTGAACTGTAAAGGCTACATTGTGGCGGACAATCTGTCCTTTTACAAAATGTGACTTGTTACTT
>APFE030777553.1:10730-22952 GCA_000404065.3 Pinus taeda
ACATTGATAATTTACTAAAATAAGGGTTAGAGTCTAGTTATTGAAGTAGTCAAATTCATTTGCGTAATCATAATTTACAGCTACCACTGATTTAACAATAATATCAATTCTAACAAGACAACGAGGAGAATTGGGAAAATAATGGAAATTTGAAAAATTTGTTGAAATTCATTTGGTTTATTAGTTTTCTTGAGGGATAAATTAAAAAGCATGGATGTGGACATTTCACTATTTTTTCTTGACTATAAAATTTGAAAGGAACAATTATTCATAGTCTTCTGTTGATAGCACAACCAACGAAGCAACAAAACCCAATACACCATGACTATGGAATATCAACACACCTACAAGACTTTAGTGCATCTGATTATATACTGTAAAATAGTCAACAAAGGGACCAAGAGACAAGATTGTTGAGGTAGATGAGAAGATAGAAGTCTAAATTTGATTCACAATGTGCAACAAAGGAAATACATGCAATTCACAACAAAAAAGAATTCTCAATATCAATTCCAAAGAGATCAACTATGCTCTGTGTGTTGTCAACAATGTACAAATTCTTATCTTAAGGAACAACGCTGATATTTTTTCCTCATCAACTCAAATGGAAGCCTGGTTGCAAAGAATTGCCAGAAAACTTGGAAGGGCAAGACGACATGCGTGGTTTCTTGGAGTAAAATGCTCATAGTCTCTATAAGTTATTAGAAGCTATTATGATGAATAAAGAATTGAAATCAATACTACAAAATAGACCATTCATACTTACTCATTCAACCTTTGTTGGGTCAGGTGCCGATGTTTCATATTATACAGGAGACAATGCTGCAACATGGAATGATCTATCGTACTTCATTCCTACAATGAAAAGCTTTTGATTTTTTAGAATCCTATTGGTAGGTGCTGATATTTATGGAAATTTACAAGACACAAACGAAGAGATTTACAATAAATGGATTCAACTAGGTTCCTTTTATCCTTTTTCCAGAGATTACTCAAATAGGAGAAAAAGACACAAGTATTATATTTACCTATGGAAATCAGTCACAATGTCTGCAAAGAAGGTGTCAAGTCTTAGATACAAGCTCATTCCTTGTATCTACACGTTTCCTTTTGAATCTCATGTTGATGGGAAGAGAAGCTTGCATCACACTCCTTTGAAGGTGCCAATAGTTAGAAAACTAAATATACCCTTCAAATTCAAATGGAATCAAATTATTGGAGATATAAGTATTCATGATAAATGGGTGGAATTCCCACATTTATACCTTGTTTGAAGAATACAGATGGAAGGAATAACTTCCACAGTGGAGACACAATTGGGTTCCTAGCTAAATCTAAGCTACATCTCTACAGATGTGAGATCATTAAAAAATGCATATGGAAATGGGGAAGGCTCTGTCAATATAAAATTTGAAAAAGAAGGGTCCAAGTTTGACTTTTTACTAGGATCATGGATTCATTTTAAGCATCCATTTGGAGCCCTAAACATGAATACAATTATAGGGATGGTTAGTCATCTAACAGAAAAACCACATCTCCTGTTTGAATTTATTTAGAGCAGTCCAATATCACTAGTACTTGTTCTTGACTTTCTCCCAAGGAAGAATCTAATCATTGAGCCGAAGTACTTACAATGGTTTTATGAAGACACCAAACTAGATGTCCTAAGACAAACCTTGTAGAAAGTGCCAAAGGAAAAACCATATGTTTCATCCTCTTTTTATGTTCGTAGTGTTATTTAACCCACTACAATATTGTTTAAGATCATTAGTGAGTTATAAGGTAACGAAGGTACAATTAATGTCATGGACAAGGTTGTCAAGGACACAATAACCAGTAGTACAAGAAGTTCTTGGGATTTAGTTGGAGATGATTTCAGCCAGAGGGAGTTCAGTGTAGGAACATGAACAAGAGCTTCTCTGAGGAAGAGGTAACATGATTAAAAAAAAAGGTGTTGAAGTGGATATAGGCTCTAAAATGCCTAGACTCTTTGGACATGATGTTTCTAATCAAGTAGTAGCTACTTTCCAAAAGGAAATCTAAAATCCTATTCAATGAGAAGCATGAGCTCTTAATAAGGTTAAAGAAAAAGCCATAGAGGTAAGAATTTAGCATCATATTTCAACAGTAAATTTATATATAATCATGCACATATATTACGTGTTTGATGATTCCAACTTTATTGTAATGTAGCATTAACATGGTACATGTTATCCATGAAGAAATGTTGAAGGAGTTTTAATATGTTATAGAGGCTTAATTATGGCTCGAGTGATTTACAATAGAATGGATTTATATAATATATTGGATTTTATTAGTAGTTTATTTGGAAATTCAATAGTGTTAGTCGATAGATACAAGCATCTTGACCATGGCATAAAAATATCTATTAGAATTAGTTAATTATTGGCCTTTGTTGAATGAAGTTTAGGGTGCTTCTGAATTTTATAAAACAAGAACTTGAAAGGAATATGTGAACATTTTGTAAAAAACATACAATGCATGTTGGAAGAGATAGAAAGTGGCAGGTAGAGCACACCCATCTTGGGTTGATGAGGGCACTAACTTTATGTAATAGTTGTGATCAAATGAAGTTTTTATGTGCATTGAATTGGTAATTTGTTGTGTATTTTTGTGACTCATTTTATTTGTGATTAATGACATTTGAGTGTGAATATACACACAAAACATTGTATGTGTCCAACTCTAGTAATTGGTTCTACAACTGTGATTCTAGTAGACACTAGCTACAAGAATTTCTAGTAGAAAGGTTTCAATCCTCTTTGGGAATCATAATCAATTCCTTCCAATATATTGGTAAGAGATTTAACCATTTGTGTGAAAATGGTTTGCCATCGAAATGCGTTGAAGAAGGCAATGATGCGTTTTGGATATTGATCATAATTCAGATGGATGTAATGATAATCGAGAATAGTTGCATTGTCACTCTACATTGGAAAAAATCGTCAAGTATCAACATTGAAGAGAAAACCCAACAACTGGTTGTAGGAATGGTCAAAGAGTGAAGGAAATTCACCACTTGGGTGCATAGTGACTGAGGCTCTCTAATTTAAGGTCTTCGTGGAGATCTAAACAATCTATGTTGAAATTATGGAATTAATTTTCTGCATGGAAAGCTTGCAAAGGAGGGTGTTGGCTCTCCTTTCTGTTGTAATGGAAATATGTTGAGGGCCACATTGTTCTCCCTAAAAACTGCCTAGTCACAAATCGTGATCAAGTGTTGAAGAAATGCGCAAATTCTAAAATTGTTTCCAAGGATTGTATCAATCATAATAAGTATTGGAATTTTTTGTGTTGGTTAAATCTTAGTTGTAAGAGAAACATTTTCTTAGTATGGATAGTCATGATTAATTCTTTCTAGAGATTTTTTGCACTTCTATGACATCATGGGATTGGTACGAAATCAGATAAATGTGCCCAGATTCTTGGGGATATATTCAGTATTGAAAAAGCAAAGGAAAAATATGTTTTTGGAAACAAAACATTAGTAAATTGGAAGTCAAGATGCAAATACAAAATGAAGATTTGGAATGATGTCTTTTTTTGTATGCCAAACAAATCCTTGGGGAAACCTGCATTGAAGGAAAGAGGGTTTGATGTTTCAGTATTCAGAAGAAAAGTAGTATGACACAGTCTACTGGGTGAGTATATCACTTTATTAAACCCATCAAGTGCTCTTATCCTATTGGAGAAAATCCAGAAATGAGGTTTAAAGATATGGCACCACTATGGAAAGATCTGACAACGCTTCTTAATAGTTCTGATAACTATTTGTTTAATTTAGGTAGAAAGTTTGTTCAATTGATAAGATCTGGATGTTAAAATTTTTATGACTCTTTTGTTAATGTGACATGAACCTACAAACACAGCATTTTGTGTTAAAATGATGAAAGGAGTGAATGAGAAGAGAAAACGAATTTTAGACAATCTTGTAGTAGATGTTTGGTTAGATATCAAATATAACTAGAACTCACTGCAACTAGGTTGTGAAGTGTGAGGTTTATAGAATGAGGGGAATAGTTGGCAACATTAATAACATACCAACTATATACTAACTCACTATTCAACGTCTAATTAATCAATAATCCATGGTACTACCTGCATTTTGAATTATTCGAATTCATGCAATTGATGACAAACGGTCTTTAGGGGAAGGGGCGATAGATTCTGCACCTGAGAATAGTTTTTTCGCACAATTACAATGACTTAGATCTAGAGAGTGTGAGATCATAAAAAAAATGTTCTGGTGTTGAACAAGGTTCCACTAGTGTAGATGTCCCATGCTTAGATCTGTGTAATGAAACCCTTCATTCCATCCCTGAAAGACTATAATATGCATTGATTCCTTAGTTGTTGTTGGGGAGATCTCCCTTGTAAACCCTAGCAAAACCCTCGTGTCCTAGAGAATTTTTTTCCCAAAACCCATTCCCAAAATGCATTCATCAAAATTCTTAGCTCCTTGAGAGATAATCTATGTACTCTGCTTCCATTGTGCATCGTTTCCCTATACTTTCTTCCTCTAAGAAGCATGGCTCCAACAATTAGTTGTTTCCATCTTCTTCTAAGAAGAACAACACCAACAATCAATGAGAAGAAAATAATAGCATAAACCACTTGTCATCTATGAAACCACTCGAGTTTTCCATATCTCCTTAGCCACACAAAACCCTTGCAGAACGAGGAAGAATAAACTAGTGATACCAAGAAGAGGCTATGAAACCACTTGATTTTTCCATATCTCCTTATCCACTTAAAACCATTCAGAACAAGGAAGAATAGACTAGAAATACCAAGAATAAGGATAAACAAACTCCAAATGTTAACTAAAAATTGTTCACCCTTGCTATAGATATCTCGATTTCGAAACTGATGGTAGTTAATAAGATAAACAAAAAAACATATAGAGCTTTTTAGAGTTGGTGTGATCAGTAATTTTGATGGTTTTTATTCTCACGCATAATGATTTATTACATGAAAGGTTAGTCTACAAGTTAAATTTAAAGACACATTATCACAAAAAAAAAGTTAAAAACTATATTATTGAAATGCAATTAATTTTCAATAGTATTGAAATATTGATTTATTGAAATGCAGTTAATTTTCAATAGCATGCATTGTGGCATATTTGGTGAAATAGTTTTTATTATTCTTTACAAATGATCTAATATTGATAATAAATAAAATATTAAATAGAATTTAAATATAAAATTATGATAACTAGATTCAAACCTTACATTCAAAGATAAATGTAAATAATATAAATCATATATTTCTTTAATATCTTCTATTAGAATTTCTGTATATCCATTTTAAATTATTCTCTCATTTTGTTACCAATATATTTTGAACTTTGAATATAATGGCTTTAAGAATTTTTTTAAATCTCCATAACATGTGGGTTAAGAATAGAAAATGTTTATAATTTATTTCAAATTGTGTATATAATAATTGGGATGACAAATTTTTTATAGTGTAACAATTCGGTTAATAAATTTTAGTTAAAAGGTAACTCCATAGATATCCTTTTTGTTCAAATATCTTTTTTTTGCAAATGAATATTGTAGGTCAACAAATCTTACTTAAAAATGAATAGATTATTTTTGTTTGAGTTCAGTTATTTTTAATTTATTATTACTATTGATATTATCAACATGGATTGTTATAGTTCTTTTTTAGAAATCATATTTAGTATGAAAGGAAGAAAAAATATGGTATGTTAATTGAAGTTCAATAATAACATACATATGATAAAATAAAAGCATTAACCTAGCTTCTTCTAGTCCCTATGATATTTTGAAAATTCATAAATAGCTTGAAAATGATTTAGTTGAAACTATAGTTTATCCTTAATTTTTGTTAATTTTCTTCCTTTGTATTTGAAGTCCTTTATCTTAAGAGGAACTTCGTAGATCTCATGTGGTTAATTCCAAATATTTTTCAACCTAAAGTTTTCTCACTTTCTAAATTCATGAATCATCCAATAAATTTACAACAGAAAGAATGACATTCTTATGATCCCATTTAAAAGTCCATTATGTTGTAGAGTGATGGTAATAAGAAATAGATGTAAGGTTTTTTGGGAAAATAAAAATGTTCATTTTGTTGATGAAACAAGTTACATCATATTTTAACCCTCTAGTATTCATAATAGAGAAATATGGACTTTGAAGAAATTTTGTTTTCTGCAGAAAGGTCGAATTGCAGTCTAAACGTTGCAGGTCTGAAAAATAAGTCAAAGAAGAAGTTGTTTCTACTGATTAACTTATTTGACTTTGCAAAAGAGAAGCTCATCAACAAGATGTTCCAAATACTGAGAGGGGAGGTGAATGAGTAATTCTTTTACAATTCTTTTTTTTATGCGAATTAAGATCACTTATAACTTAAAAAAAAATGAACTGTGATATAAATAATTTTATTAATAATGATGAGGAATCCAATCCTCTATTTACAATGAATCAAGTACAATAATAAATTAGGGCTCCAACCCTAATTGAAGACTGCAATCTTCAAACCACCAGGCTCGAACCTATAATCTTCCAAGCACCAACTTGGACTTCAAGGGTCTCCCACCTTTAGGGCTCCAACCCTATCTTTATAAGGCTCCAACCTATCTATTGGCACAAAGTCCAACCTATTCTTTTCTTAGGTCTCCACCCGAGTCAACTCACCCAGGCTTTGACTTGGTCTTCTCTTAGGGCTCCAACCCACAACTTCTAGACAATATAGGGCTTTGGTGAGACTTCCAAAATTTCTTCAATAAGTATCTAACTTGGTCTTTATGAATATCCAAGAATCTCTTCACAAAGCTTCAATAATGCATGGGGATATGCTCCAATAGTGTATTCCAAGAAAGGTCTCCAAGAATACATTTTTATCATCAATGACAACTTTGACAATCACAAATATGTCTTCAACGCTCCTTCTTCAATATGCTTCAACAATGAATGCTTCTCAAGTCTTCAATGGCTATAAGGGATCTTCTCCACTATGATCAATGAATGCAAGTCAACATCATCTTAGTTTCAAAAGGTGTCTCTATGAATCTTCATATACACAAGGAATCTTCTTCAAGTTTACTTCATTTGGGCACTTCAACAATGTTGTACAATTAGGGTTTCTTACGTATTAGCTTCAACAGTTGCTTCCAAAGACTACTTCAATATGACCTCAACAAGGTTACTATCTCACAAGTCAAGGGTTATCTCCAACACAAACTTAAAGAATGTTCTTTACTATCCATAAGGTATGATCAAACTACACAGGTTTCAAGAAATTAGTCTCCACTACGCTAGAAAGACTCCAAAGATAATTATCCACAATTTTAAGTGTCATGTTCTTCACAAGAGGTATAGGATCAAATCCTAATGTCTTCTGTTTACTCCAAAAATTACTTTGTCAAATTTTTCAGGGCCTCCAATAGTTACAAGTCTAATGTATTGTAACATGTTTGAAGATTGAGGTTTTACTCATAAATTTAAGTCACTTTTAAAACTTTCCAAGCTCTTTTATTCCACAAGGTCTACAAAGGTCCGCAAATGTCTAAGGCATTGCCACAAGTCTCATGATGTAGGTCTAATTGAGGTATATAGAGTCAAATTTCAGAGTTTGTTAGGCCAAAATTGTAGGCCTATAAGGGCCGAATTTACAAGCCTGAACAAAGATGATATTGTAGGCTTTGTTTTCCAAAATTTGCAGGCTCCTAAAAGTTTGAGTGCACAATTTATGAGTCACTGGTCCAAGCACATGTCACAACCATAAATGGTTGGACAAGTCCAAGTTGCTACAGGTTCAGAATTCAGATGATCTACTTACAGTTCTAAGGAAACACACCATTGTTCTAAAATTCCTTCATACCACAGGTACAAAATAAGGGTTTCATTTAAGCCTCATAATTCACCCACAAAATCACCTCAGAAACAGAATATTCTTACTTGAATTTGGTGCTCAAAATTAGGAGGTCTAGCCCCAATATATACTTATTCTCTTATGTGAAAAGACACATCTTTTGGGGTGACGATATGACATGGAAATGTATGTTAACCTTACCATATTTATAAATATTAATTTTAATTAAAAAAACTAACTATATAAGGGGTAATCTATGTAGGTTTTAACCATGTACAAAAATCACTTACATACAGATTCTAAAAACAGAAAATAAACAATGGAAAGAGCATAACACATAAAACAAATATACACATAAATTTTCCCCTGGATCCCAAAACCAGCACTACCAGATTGATTTTTCATTATGTTCCTTTCAATGTTACAATACATATATATATACATATCGAAGCATCCATAAATCCCAATCCATTAACCCTGGAATATAAGATAAACGTAGTTCCCTTGATCGGATCTACAAAATACCATAGACCGAAAACCATCGCACCCAAAACCATGTGTGAAATCGATGCCCAAAACCATAGGTAGGTCTGCCCACCTAATATAGGGTCCAAAAAAAAATTCTCAGAGCGCTGCCCCGAACCTCGTGCAAGCGAGCTACTACCCTCCTACAAACCCCCATGTGAACCCCCCCATTGTGCCTAACGCAACAAAGGGAGGGTTGGCGCCTACCCTCTAAACCCTCGACTTCACTACTGGGGCTAGTCGTGGAAAGAATATAACACAACCCAACATTCTCCCACTTGTCGTTTTCTTTCCACAGGGGGCCACAGGAGAGCTTAGTCATTGAAATAACCTTGCAACACCCATTGTTTCTCTACACCAAGAGAACTTCTCACTGCTCACAGACTTTGTCAATGCCTCTGTAGTATTCTTCAAAGTGTCCACCTTTACCAACAACACCTTTTTGTCTTCTACCATATCCCTCACAAAGTGATAGTGAACATTAATGTGCTTTGTCTTTGAATGATAAGAAGGGTTCTTTGCCAAGAAAAATGCACTTTTTCTTGTCACAGTCTATCCTTAATATTTCATTGTACTAACCCCATAATTGAACACAATCTCTGCAACCAAACTACGTCCTTGCTTGCATGAGTGTTTTCCATGTATTCTGCCTTTGTAGTTGACAAGTACCACTACAGATTATCTATTACTCATCCAACTGATTGCACCTCCAAATGGGTTAAACACATACCCACTTGTAGATCTTCTCTGATCCATATCTCTAGCCCAATTTGCATTAACAAAGCCACGAATGTCCAAAACTCTGTCCAATCCTGGTCTTCCTTGGTAGCATAAACCATAATCCCTAGTGCCACACAAATACCTGAAAATCCGCTTCACTATTGTCCAATGATTCTTCCCTGGTTTTGACATAAACCTGCCCAATACTCCCACTGCAAGTGAAATGTATGGTCTAGTACAAACCATCACATACACTAGGCTACCGACTACACTTACATATGGAACATGGAACATGATCTGTGTGGCCAATGATTTTCTGATAAAATCAACTTTTCCATCGTAGTCCTGAGAGAGATCTTTCCAACGGGGTATCATTCGCGTCAAACAAAGATAAAATGACCAAGTCATGACCCCGGGAAGTTGGCTGTCCAATTAACCCCAACGGGGCCCATAAACTCTTGTTGTTACATCTCCTCGGGTTAGTGTTTTGGTTTTTTAGGGTTTGCTCTTATTGTTCAATAATAAAAAATCCCTTGAGCCTCATTGTAACGTAGTTCAGAGGCATGTAGCCACCACATCTCTTCTCAGAGATAGGCTACGATCGTCGAGCTAGTCTCATTTCCATACTATTTGTAAGCATATTTCATTATTTTCTATTAATCAAAGGAAGTGTTATTTCTGCTGCATCTATGTATTTATGGTTATATCTGTAATTTGTTGCATTCCTTCATAAATCTAGATCAGTGGTACCATAGCGGTCTGCTCTTTCTCTTTTTTATTTTCATGTTGCCAACAAGGTCGGGATATAAGGAGTTAGGGCTCGATCTGATTGAACCTTTTCAAGATCAACCTCACAAACCCCAACGACCTCCCATGGCTAATGAAAAGAAAGACTAGGGGGCAAGAGATCCTATCAAAATATTTCTCGAAGAAGCCCTCGAGCGACAAAGGAACGTGATGATGGACAACTTTGCCCAAATCCTTCAGCGACTAACTAGGGGCAACGCATCTACTTCCAACATCTACTCTGGAAGCGCCAAACCCTTTAAGGTACAAGTTAACTTTGATATTCCCATATTCAATGGTTAGATTGATGCACACGGTGTAGATAAATGGTTAAATATGCTAGAAGGGTACTTTTTTGTTCATTATTTTTCTAGTCGGGAAAATATTACTTTTTCTCTTCTCAAAGTCGTTGCCCACATCAAGCACTGGTGGGAAACCTACTACGAGAAGAAGAATGAAAGTACGGCCTCAATGTTTTTAGCCGTGCCCACTTGAAATTCATTTCGGGATGCCATCAAGGAGAATTACTACCTTGTCGGAAGCTATGAGGATAAATACATAAAGTGGACCACGTTGCAGCAGGGAAGGGAACGAGATGTGCCAGAGTTTACCAACATTTTTCATACCCTTCGCACAAAGTTGGGTATCTAGGATTCTGAGCAGCATTTGCTACTCAAATACCGTGAATGCCTACAAAGGTACATCCAGGATGAGATGGAGTTCCTAGACATCTCCTCATTCGGCACGTCGTACTGATACACTGTCAAGATCGAGCAAAATTTTAAACAGAAGAAGAAGGAATTTGGATCCGCGAATCCAAAGCAAAGAAAAGGATTCCCCAAACCGTAAAACCAAGGACAAAGCCAATATGGTGTGACCCAAGACAACCTGTCGAAGCTGCAAGAAGAGAAAAACACCTCGAAGTCAAAGGACACAGGAAAGTGGTGTGAGTTGCATAAGATCCCCACTCACAACACAAGTGAGTGTTACACAAAGGAGTCGTTAGTGGTCGAGTTGAAGGCTTCAGAATCATATGCATGTTCCAACCCTGAGTTAGAACCCCACAAGGGGAATGAAAAAGGGAAGAAAATCATTGATGCGGAGTCCACCGCCAAGGTCCAGAAGAATGAGCCCAAAGATCGAGAGGAGGGGGAGTATCTTTTCCACTCACAAATGTGGGTGAAGGGTTCACCGTTGCAGTTCATTGTTGAAAGTGGCAACCAAAAGAACCTCATTTCAGTAGAGGTCATGAAGTGGCTAGGCCTACTAACCACACCACACCCACAACAATAAAACATCGGGTGGCTTCACCAAGGATGAGATCTCTGAGTCTACTAGTAGTTCCACCCTCCCTACATCATCAAGCCCTTCACAGATGAGGTATTGTGTGATGTTGCACCTCTTGATGTTTGTGATGTATTATTAAGCCAACCATACTTGTGGAAGTGAAGGCCTTGTGCTATTATTATCTCTTTGGGTAATTCATTATAGAGGATGCCAAAGGTAGCCCCACCTACCGCCACCTCTTTGATCTCTACTAATAAATGTAGTAAGTTCATCTCCCAGACTAGGAAATTCATTTTCTTTATGGTTCCCTCTCAAAGTAAGGGTAAGATCATGGCCACATCCATGACCCTTGGGAAGGGTTCCTCCAGGTAGCAAAATCAAGTGGATACGGTCATCAAAGAATCCAGGAACATCTTCTCCTCACCCACAGGGGTACCGTTGCACTGTCAGGTCAAGCATTCGTTCGATCTGACTCCCGGCGCACCTCTACCCAAAGCATCGATATATCGCTGCTCCATTCTAGAAAATGCCAAGTACAAGCAGCGACATGATCAACATCGCTACCACATACGTTTCAAGTGGGTGACAAATTTTGGTTGCATATGCAGAAATAACGCCTTACAAGAGCCCATCGGAAGCTCAGGCCCCTTCGATATGGTCCTTACACCATTACCAAGGTTGTGGGAAACAATTCTTTGGAGCACATAATTCCCCCATTCCTTAGCTTGTACCAAGTGTTCAATGTGGACCGCACTCGATCATGCTTCCCACCATTACTGGACAAATCAGAGATTGTAGAACATCTCACCAGGGGCAAAGTTCAGCAAAAGTCTCCCCATCTCATGGAGGCACTCAACGGAATGGCGACCATTACTTCCTAAGGGGGAAGGAATGATCCAGGTGGGTGCTGGTGGCCAACCGCCTATCCACTTGGACACCCACAACTGTTTCTTTTAGTTTTTCAGTTTCTTTAATTGTAGCACAATTTACTATTTTTTGCATTTTTTCGGGTCCTAAACTTCGAGAGTCGTTTTGAGG
>APFE030777559.1:0-23721 GCA_000404065.3 Pinus taeda
ATGGTCTTCTTCTTGTTTGTTTCTTGTCTTACCTTTTATGTTTTGAGTCTTGGGAATTGGTTGGGAAATAGGAAAGTTGATGGAAATCAAGAGAGATGTGTGGTGCCCAACCGATGATATAAGACCTAGATGAAGCTTTGTTCATGAGTAAGTGCAGTGGAAGGTAAGTCTATGACAGTCAATTGGACTAGTTGGATCCATTGTGGTAAATGGACAGTAGTAGTATAGTCATGAGAAAGGTAATACGAAAAGGTAAAGTAAATGGATTGGAGGCGTAATATGCTTTGGCTATGTTGGGAACTATTACTCTCAATGCCTGTGGATAAATAAGGAAGTTCACTTAACCTAGAACTTATGTTATCTAGTAATTATTTTATGATCATGATTATGTTGAAGTTTATATATCTATACATGTATGTATGTATGTCGTTGTCTGACAGGATCATAATTGTTTTATTCTAACATTTATATATGTATGTATGTATCCATGTATCTATGTTACTGTTAAATAAGGTTGTCAAGGATCATTCTTGTGGAGGAATGATTGCTTATGTAGGAGAACGACATGAAGAGGTTCCTAGTCTTACGAGGAATCAATTGGGAAGAGTAGTCACAACAAATATATGAGGTCAGTATCATGTGGTTATGAGTTCAGATTATGTGATTGTATTATGACTATGTTGTAGACATGTTATACAAAAGCATACACCAATAGAATGAAAGCAGCGTGGTCCACGACATGCTAAGACAAGAATGGATAAGATACCAGAAGCAGGGTTTCTTGGTAGATTCAATGTGGTTCTGGATGTGTGGTTCTACTATTATGCATATGTTGTATATGTTGTACATGTTGCATCTATGATGTGTGCACTTGTGGTGTGGTGTATACATAGCATGTGTACATGTTATTTATGCAATGTTATATACAACATGGTACAAATAGGGTTGTGTGAATATTTCATATTGGGTGTTGTATACATATTGTACTGTCTTCATGATGTATATGTGGCATGTGTGCATATGGTGCTCTATGCATGTTGGATATGCAGTGTTGTGTACAAATGATGTTATGTACATGTTGGACATGCAGTGCTATGTACAAGTGGTGTTCTACATTGGTACTATGTACATATGGTGTGGCGTGCATGATTGTACAAGTGGTGTCGTGTGCGTGTGGTGCTATGTACACATTGTACAAGTGGTGTTGTGTGCATGTGATGCTATGTACATGTCATGCATATGGCGTTGTGTACATGTTGTGTCGCGTACATGCCGTACGTGTGTTATTGTGTACATGTGGTATTGTGTACGCATTGTATAGTGGTGTAGTGTACATGTGGCATTGTGTACATGTTGTGAAGGTGGTGCCATGTACATGTGATGTTGTGCACACATTTTTCATGTGGTTCATTGTATCAGTGGTACTTTGTACATGTTGTACATATAGTACTGGTGTACGTGTGGTATTGTGTGCATGTCATCCATGTTGTGTTATGGGCATCCATTATTATGTATGTGCACCATGTAGTTGTGGTATTGCGGCGTGTGTACTTGTTGTGTTGTACTCTGTGTATGTACATGTATTAGGTGGTATTGCACATCGGGTATAGATGGATGCACTGTGTTGTACACTGGTTGTAGGTGTGTGTTTCATGTTAGGTGTAGGTGCATGTATCGCATGGTGTTGTGTTTCATGTGTGGTTATATGTGTGTGATGCACACTATGCATATGTGCAACATTAGGTGTAGGTGCATGTATCTCATGGTGTTGGGTTTCATGTGTGGTTGTATGTGTGTGATGCACACTATGCATATGTGCACCTGGTAGAGGAGAAGCCACTGGGTGTTTGTTAGGTGTGGTACCCGATCTGGTGTCTATACAAAATAAAAAAGGCAGAAGTAAGGATCGATGAAGGATAGGTGTCGGTATTGTATTTCAGTTTTATTATGCATGTGACTTATGATTCTGGTATATGATGATTACATGTGAATTATGATTCTAGTTTATGATCTATGATTCTGATTTATGATCTATGATTCTAGTTTATGATTTATGATTCTATTTTATGATGGTTACATGTGATTTATGATTTTGATCTATGATGGTTGTGTTTGAGCTAACCTGATGTGATATATTTATATATATATTGATTTGGTTAAATAGGCTAGTTTGACTTGTTGTGACAGGAATCAAAAAGGATTGCAAATGTAATTTATTGATGAGCTATTAATGAAGTATGATGTGAATTTATTTCAATTTATTTTAAATCTAATGGAAATTATGTTCTTGGTACAGGAATGCATGAACATGCCCAGTTGAGTGGCCAAAAGCGACTGCAAGAATTAGCAGCAACAACAAATGAATTGAAACAGGTAGCAATATGTTGGTAAAGCACTTCAGGAACAAGGCCATTGTGGGACACTGGTACCCAAAAGTGTCCATTGATTTCCATGAGCATGCTATGATTGGTATGATGTGTTGAGGCAGGTGTATGACTTGGTTTTTGTATCTTCTGATGCGAGGAATCCTTGCCAAGGGATGGACTTCCTGGGATGGGGGTGCCAGCTGAACTTGGAAGATGAGCAACTACACGGAAGGGGTGCCCAGATTCCCAGGGGACTATGTTGCAGAGAAGGGAAGGTCACAAATAAATTTGTTTTTTGTCACTAGCATTTCCATATGGAATCAAATGCACATTGGGTGTGTGCCTTGGAACAATGAGCCAGTAATTGTTCACTGAGAGGAAAAGTGGTTCAGGATTATAGCGCTGGACATTGGATGCAGATTTGAATTTGTGGTGGATTTTGGACTTCCTGGGAAGGAGGTGAATCCTGGTATTACTTTGAGGGTGGAGGTGTGAGCCTCTGGGTTCCCTTGTTGATTGATACGGGCATCATATCCTTTATTTGTTGGTTAAAAAAATGTGTATATGTGTATATCATTGAAATATTGTAATGAGATGTGTTATAAAGCTCCAATATGCATTATGGTTTTTATCTGGTCATGTTGTCATGATGTTTTTCTTTTGAGTAGGTCGTGCATTGTAAATACTGCAACGAGTTGTGTTATAAAGCTCCATGGGAAGTATTTTTTGTTTTCAGTATTCATGTTGGTTATAGGTGTCATTTAACACTGAGGAAAATGTTCCCCCAAGGGCAGGGGAGGGTTCTGTAACATCCCTGATGAAAATTCCATGTAAAAATATATAAATACCATGGATGATGGGACACATATTCCAAGCTAAATGTTGGGCAAGACATCCTAGTGGGTGTTCTTTTGGTTGTTTATGGTTAAGGAAATTGGAAAAGGCAATGGCTAAGGCATTAAAGAGGCAAAAGGTGTTTTGGCACATTTATTTATGAAAATAATGGAAATTAGGAGAAAAAGAAGGTGAAAGGTCACATTTTTCATGTGAGGAGGAAATTTAAGGAAAATAATGGAAAATGAAGAAAATAGAGGCCTCATTAATAAAAGGGCTTATGAGGATCAGTGGGCAAGATTTGGTTAGTTTAGCTTTGGATCTCTCTCCTTATTCTCTCTCTATCTCTCTCTCATGCTCTTGGAGAGATGTTTCTTGGAACACTCTTGGAGAGTGTGGCATACTTTGATTCTTGGAGCAAGAAGGCAAAGGAAGAACAGGAAAGAGAAAGAAGGCATCGACATCAACAACCGCATCAGATTTTCTTGCAAGTATCAAGTTGCATGTATGATTTATTCACTAGTTTTGGCATGCATGGCACATGCATGTGGTTTCTTGGTTGTGATCTATCATTGGCATGGAGAATTCCCTGGATTGACAGTGGATTACCTAGCCTTACCATTTCCTAGATAGACATGGTGATTTTGGGTTTACTTTTGTTGCTTTGTTTTTGTTGGTTATTATTTTTTCTTAGCTTGGGTTGAGTTATTAGTCTTGGAATCCCTAGTTGAACAATTATCTAGAAGTCCTGTAACAGCTTGGGTTGATTTATTAGTCGTGGAAGCCCTGGTTGAACAAACATTCTGGAAGCCTTGTAACAACTTCAGTTGAGTTACCATTCCTTGAAGCCCTGGTTAGACAAACGCTCTAGAAGCCATTGGTGGGTTGAGTTATTAGCCCTAGAATCCTTGGTTGGACAAATTCTCTGGAAGCCCTATATAAGTTATGGGTTGAGTTACTAGTTCTGGAAGCCTTGGTTGGATAAACGCTCTAGAAGCCCTGTATAAGCTGTGGGTTGAGTTACTAGTTTTGGAAGCCTTGGTCAGAAAAACACTCTAGAAGCCCTGGAATTCTTGGATGGAGACCAATTTGATGATGGTTTTTGGTGATGTCCAACCGTGAGGTGGAATCACTATTTTATGGGTTGAGGTGGGTGGCCTCTGGAAGCCCTGGATGAGTTTTGATTGATGTGTTCTATGAGATCCCACATTAATGCTTGGAATATGGCATGGGGGTGATTGGCTGAAGAGAGACTTGGCTCAGCCAATCTATGGTTGGGTGGAACGTGGTAGTCCCATCTCTAGTTAGTTCATTGCATTTATTAATGAAAAAATTAATTCCCTTGATTTTCATATGTACTGATGTATATATGGCTTTTGATGGTTGAAATGTTTATTGTATTTCTTTTAATATCATGTTTTTTTTATATGCACATTTACCCCGAAGGTTGTTACAGATAAATATTGGAAAAATTATTGAGGGAATTTTCCCTTCCTCCACACACAATCTTGTAACAAAATGAGCCTCAAAACTAGCTTCGAAAAACCCTTACACAGGTCAACTCGCATTACCTAGAATTTGCCTCTAATAGTGACATCCTTCCTTTTGTTGCCTTTGTAAATTATTCACTTGCCCTCTTGGTCAAAATATCGGCCTCTAGCAACTGAAATTATTTCCTCTCTGGTTGAGTTGAATTTCCTCCTTAAGGCTCTGCACAAACCCCTACACAACCTCCCTATGGAACAATTTGGCCTCTCTTTGTTGTCTCTTCTGACACTAGAAACCTCCACCTGATCACATTGTTGATGCTCCTCTGCCTCTTCATCCCTTCTCTAGCTTGAAGTCTTCTTCCTATATTGAACACAGCAACTAGATAGCTCGATTTTTCCAAGGGACTCACTCACCAAGTGTGTCTCTCTCCAACCACATCGACCTTCTCTTATAATCTCTCGTTGGTGAACCAACGACCATGATTTGATCCCCATCAATGACTAAGATCATCTCTAAGTTGATCCATGTGATTTTCTAGAGAAATATCACCTTTCTTAACTAATTACTATTAATTAATCACTTTTCCTAAGTTATAATTAGGAAATATTTAATTATTGATCAATTAAGTTAATTGAGTTATCTCTAGTTTTTTTTTCCTTAAACTTTTTTGGATTTTGGAGCTCTTGTGTTTCTTAGCCTCTCTAACCAAATTTAATTCTAGAATGCATGTTTGATGCTACAAAACTAATAGGAAACCATACTTGCAAATTGATTGTTTCAATGTTGATACCATACATCCTAGCTATTTCGGAGAGCGGAATCACTCATATTTCTCCATGATGCTTCATTGAATAAGATATTTGCATAAGATAAGGGGAGGTAATAGTGCTATCAGTTGATTTTATCTTCCAACTTTGACTTTTTGTATAAATTGACAAGCTAATCTATCAAACTACTATGATTCAAGTTTCATGGAGTAAAGCCAAGTATTTCTTCAGAGCCAAGGCAACCTTCTTTTTTTTAATGGGTCGAGTTAGCTAAGAGAGATCCCAAATATTTATTGTTCAAATTGAATGTGTTTATTCTTTCCAAGAATTTGAGTTCCTGTTGTTCTTCGTATCAAGGGTTCCATATTTAATTTATGGGTGTGTTTCTTTTTGTTGGATGGGTTCTACTTCAAGGGAAACTAATTTTATAGTAGTTGTAGCAAAATTTTATGGGATGAGTTTGTATATTAGTGGTTGGATGTATTATTTGTGGGAAGACACAATTTCTATGAGTCATATTTGTATATTCCTTAGATTTGGACACCTTCCTCTTTGTTGGTATGGATTGAACAAAGATCTAAACCCTCCCATTACCAACTGAATATTAATTATGGGCATCAATACCTATGTAAATATGAGAAAAACTAATGTTTGTACCTTTTATTTTTGCATGGACTGATATTTTGTAATGCTCCACTTAATGTTATCATGCAAATTTTATTAGTGTTTAAATTCCCTGAAAATATTGACTTATAATTATCAAGAAATATTGGTAAATACCTTCATTTGGGAAACTGTAATTTTTATTTATTGATATAAAATTTATTATTTTTATTATTCAATTCCCAACTTGTCCTCTCAAATTTACTTGGGAGAAGATATGGTCCTCCCCAATTAATTACCAAATTAAATATCCATATCTTATCCCAAAAATGTCCTCTAAAATTTACTTCCCGTCCAATTAATTACCAAATTAAATATCCATATCTTATCCCCAAAATGTCCTCTCAGATTTACTTGGGAGAAGATATGGTAAGAAAAGTCAAATGAAAGGATGAGTGGGTAGTTATGACATTAATGATAGGTGGTTGAGGTTGATGGGAGGAAGAGGCATAAAAGGATAAGGATGATGAGAGGAGAGGGGGATCCTTGGTCGATTTTGGTTTGGTTCTGTTTGAGAGGATTTTGTTTTGGAGGAGGGATGTGGAGAAAGAGGGAGATCAAACTTTGATCTGGAGAGTGTTTGCAAAAACTTAGACACACAACATCTGGTTGGACTTGGGCTCGGAAGGCTAGGGAACCTGTGGAGGTTTCCTGGGCTAGGAATTACTTCCTAGTTGGCTGGGAGGAAAATCCAGTCGGGATGTCAAGAGGAGCATGGAGCTTAGGATCATCTTAACTAATTTATTGGAATAGATATTATCAATAATTTATTTTAGTTATGTAAATTATTACAAGTTATACATGTTGCAGATAAATTTTTATACATGTTGTAGGTTAAATTAATTTATGTTCATGCTAATGATGTATTATAAACCTAAAATTTTTCTTGTTATAAAAATTAGCGAAATTATTTGAATGAGTATAGTAGTAGTTAGAGGACCTATAGTGGGGACTTCACAAGTGGTATCAAAGCGAGTTTCAAAATCTAAGGCCTAATAGTGGCTCTCCTTCATCTAAGAAGCCCTAAGTAGGGGGTATCTATTTTTCCAAGAGCTCTGAAATGTCCATCCAAAACCGTTCTCATAGCTTCTCTATGATCTTCACTTGACCTTTTCTTGCTTTTAAATTTGTTGTTGTCAAAATTGCACAATACATCCCTCGAAATTCCTGAGCCTTCATGCTTTTACTATAGACCATTGAAGGGATTAAATATCGGCCTGTCACAGTGTCAATTATGGGATCAAAGCATTCAGCAAAGATAGCAGTAGCCTCTGAAAGTAGCACCCTATTATCAGGGTCCCTTATCTTGCCATGAAGAAGTTATTAGGATATATTGGCACTAGAAACTTCTTCTAGACCCTTATCACATCGCTTCTTCATCAACTCTTTAGTTATAAAAGAAGGTAGGATTTTTGGTCCATGTGAAACCAATTCTTGCAGTGAAAAAAAAAAAATTGTATAGTCATTGGAGTAGAACCATTCACCCTCCGGTAATTCTTTTAAATTTTCCATGCCCCGTTTTCTTAAACAACAGACATGGAACTCCTCACAGTGGTCCCAAATCATAACAGTGTGATCCCCAAATGTCATTTATCGAAATAGTATACATCTGAACTATCCACGTCCTTGATGGCAATATAGAAAATTCCCTTGAAGATATTTTTCTCCTTGTCTTGCTTAACCAGGCTGATCCCATTCTGGAAGTCCAAATGGAAGTCCTTCTTATTGAAGATTGTTAAATTGCTTATGGCTGCATTAAGAACAGATAGTAGCATATCTTCTTGTTTTGTCCGCTCAAAACTACCCAACCCTTTAAATTCCAGCATGACATAAATGTGTTTCCCTGCTACTCTCACAGTCATCCACACTCCATTGGTACACCTTCCACCTGCCACATCCAAAAGATACCTTGACAAGTGGTTTAACATATTAGGATATTCCGACACATAGGAATAGTTAAGTATAACTTGGTCTAGTATAGAGTTAGGTAAAGTGTGTTTCTTTACTATGTACATTTGTAACTTACAATCCAAATGTCACAATATGTAGTGATCCAACGGTTCATTCTCTCCTCGGTATTACCGACACTTGATCCGTGGCTTAACACCCGATTGGTCCATGATTTCTATTTAAAGCGAATGGAGGGTCATTTGTAGGTTAATCGTTCACGAGAGAAGCTTATGTAAATTTTCATTCTTTTATTAATAAATTGCCTGAAGTGGCCGTGTTGGCTCAGGCCGTGGACTGTTTCCCTCTTTGAGGGTTTTAACCACGTCAAAATACTGGTGTATTGATCTGTGATCTGTTTGTGAGCGGTGTCCTTTTGGTGTTCTTTCTGAGGAACTTACCCTGTAAATTCCTACATAACAAATAAGATTTCATACTGCTTTGTTTACCCATGGATGATATGACCATAATCTTGCCCTCCCAGTTACTAAGAATTGTGTCACAAATGCCAAAAGTTATCAAATTTTTCAGAGATAAATTGTCTGTATAACTTAGTTCTGGTGGCATCTGAAACCCATCCTTGAGATCAAACAATCCATTATTTTTTGCTCAAGCTATTTGGACAGGAACAAGGCATGCAAGCCTGTGAATCAATGTTCCCATAGCCTTGGTTACCAATCTCGTTAGATGAACTGAATCCCCAGATATCCATGGTTGAAATATTTTCACATCAATTCGAATCTCTATATTTGAGAAATCTTTACCTTTTTCCTTCTCCAGTTTTTGAAGAAGAATTCTCAAGGCATTCTTACAGGCATCCTCTTTACTTCTTATATCAATTCCTTTCATGCTTAATATTACATTAATAAAAATAGTCTTCTTAACTTCACAGAAGAGTGCAGGACTGGTTGCAAACTTATCAAAAATATGGTATATATACTCTGATTGGGGATAATATCCAGAAATTCTCCTTCTTTGGGCACTTGAACTACCTTGTTTTATGTACTTTCTATTGCTTGCAATTGGATAACTTCCTTTGTTGAAATAGTTTTCAATATGTGGGAAGAAATGCTATGAGGAACTGATGCACTGAAGAAAACAAGATGACTCTATGATCCAAAATTTACAATCTTCACTTGAAGCTCTCCCAAATCTCTGACTCTTTTGTTTAGGAGAATGGTCCTCAAGTAACTCATGACATCAGCCAAGACATATATCTCCACCATGACAAAAAATTCAATAGCTTCTACTACTTTGTCATTGTTGTCTAACTTGCTAGAGATAAATAAAAATGATCCATCCACATAAACAAGAGCTACTAAAATAGGTGAAGGAAGAATTAGTAGCCTAGGTTTCATCATCGGTTGCTAAAGGAGTTCCACCACCCTGACCCTGTTTGTATCATCAATTAGGATCAATTCCCTTTTACCTAGTATCAAATGCATCTAGCTTAAGATTCCCATGCTAGAAAATTTGTGGAGATCCACATCTACCCCTATCCAATCTAATTTGCACAAATAATCATCAAACTTGTGTACTGCAACCTTAGAAGTTAGCTTATCATATAGGGATACAAATCAAGTACCTTCATCAAAAGACAATAAATCGTAACCCCTCTTAAATATTCGAATAGGATTTATGCCATCTAACCTTGAACCCATGCGCGAGCAACTATAAACATACAGGCATGGATCAGCCAAATTCTGAAACAAACGCCAACAAGTGCCCAGACTTGAGGGCCACCAATTGCAGTATTCGTTCTATCTCAGGGTCAAGGGTAACTAACTCAAATTGATTAGTTCATGTAGGAGTGATCCGATACTCGGCATTTCATCTTAACTCCTCCAAATCATTTTTCCTTGGCATTAGCTCATAAATCTTCCATGCAATGCTTAGTTTCTCAAGTCTTTCAATTGAAACCTTCATAACAACTTATTCATAGTAAGTATACCAAATATTTTGAACTTCACAAGCCTCAATGGACATACAAACAGGTTTTCCTATGATCACTGACATGTCCCACTTCATTACCAAAAGGAATGCATCTTCCTCTCTATGCAAGTTTCCCTGTAGCATATTTACAGTTTCTTTGCCTTTAGATTCAAACTTATTTTGAAGAGTACTCAGTAACTCTTTCCAAACCATGGCTTCAATGTTTTTTTTTACGAATTCTTCTCTAGGTGTCTTATAAAGATATGACATTAGTGTTCTGGCTTGTTTATGAGATATGAGTGTGACCCACACCGCTTGGTCAAGAGGAGCTCCAACTGTTGACTCGAATTGTTTGAAAATATTGCAAATACCATCTGGTAGTTTGTGCTCAACACCCTTTAAATTCTTTGTTGTCAAAATATTTTCAATGAGATACTTTTCAACTGAAGGCATATGTTTGTCACTAACTTCTTAGGTAACCAAGAATGCTACAAAATCTATGTTTCTACCCAAACACTACAATTTCTTAGGAATCATAGACTTCACCCAATTTTGAATAATGATGGAACTATCATTGAAAACTTCAAAGCTTCTCTCTATGCTCCCTTTAGAAGCATTAGTACCCAATTTTACCTGGTAACCTGAAAATGAAAATGACGCCACAGGTGTTCCTTCATTGAATTGCAATAGCGTGGCCCTTTAGTACCTTTTTTACTCAATTTTATCTTCTCCCCTAAAGATGAAAATGAAGCTTCATATGTTTCTTCGTCGTTGAATTGTAGTAGCATGGCCTTCACTGTCTCCTTTGGATGTGAACATTTCAAAATGAGTTCTCTTCCATATCTAACAAGCCCACTCACATTTTGGGGCCCTTTAATCTTATAAATATGACCAGCATGATAATCACCAGTAAATTTAACCTATGATCCAAAAATGATGAGCTTATTATCACAATACCTAACTACTAAGATCTTACTTAACTCTCTGTGCAATTGATCAAACCTATCAATAGAACCAGAGCCTAAAAACAATGCAACCCTGCAACACAAGGGCATTGTGGAAAATGGGGTATCTCCCCAAATCCCAACCTGTAGTATTCCCTCCATATGCCACCTACCACACCCACAACTTATCTCCACATTAATCATAGGGTTTCTCATAATCGATGTTATGAGACTGTTGGCTAGTTTGATAAGCCCACTCTAAGGCCTCCCACAAGAAATGATAATATCTAGAAGAATAAACTTCTCTTGCACAAAACTATGTGTTTCTGTTGAACTACCTTCCATGCAACTGAATGAATCCTCAAAACCACTACTTTAACATTTTTCGTGATCTAGTATGCAGCACTAAGCAAGGTAGTGGGCCTCCGGCCCCAACAATGTCATTAACCACATTCTTGGAAATGAGCTTGATTAAACCTTGGTTGAGAAATTGAAAAAAAAACCTACCACGTGAAATGAATTCAACTACCGATTAATAGGAATCCAATAAAGCTTTGATTGAAAAAACTCATGAGGAAGGCCATCCATCCCCATTAACTTGTCATTCTTCACAGAACCAAGCACTACAAAAACTCATGTTTCATAAAGAAAGTATCCTATCTGTCCCAATCACGGATGGAAACTTCGTGTGGAATAACCCTACAAGAAGCCATTCCTTCCTCTGTATGCTCTGGATGATTGAATTTACATGCAACCCCATATTTGCAAGAACCTATACACATATAAAATGGACACTCTTTCTCCACCTGACGAATGGGAAGGCCCAAAAAGTTCAACTGTGTATGTCCTGTAGATCCCTCTTTATCATTGCAATGTTTGAATTTGCATGATGTCCCAAACTTACAGGTTCCTTTCAAGTAAAGCTGGCATTTAAATTGTCCAACCTTCTCAGGTGGCTCACAGGTTTGAGGAACCTGTTTCCAATTGGGAGGATGGTTGAAGTGGAAATTCAAACCAAACACACAGCTGCTTGTATGGTTATAAAATGTGCAGTCAGCAACACCTGGCTGCTCCAGATAAGTCCCTGAAAAGGCTTTTGACAAATTATAAGAATCTCTTTCTTGTATCGGCATCTGCATTGTTTCATTGAAGTTCTGGGTTTCAGATGTTACTGTAGGCTTAAACGACCAATTCGGATCAAAAGTTGGTTTGTTTGAAATCTCAAAGCCCACTCTATTAGATCTACTACTAGGGGTCCCAACTGCAATGGATTTAGGGTAGTAAATGGTTGTGTAGATAGTATTCATATTGTAAGGTAACATAACACTTGTACAATCTAAATTGACACCCAGCCATAAACTTGTATGTTTCATGACCCTCTAACTCACACGATTGTGCCAATTTTCCTTATGTATACTTTCTCCTCACTTTTGTTTTTCCTTTATTCATATATCTCTTTTCACATTAACTTTGAATATTCCTAAACATAAACACAAAGATATAGACCTTTTGTGTACTTTTTCTTCTTAATATAGAAATTTTATTGGCAGCAATACATTCAATAAGACTGTGAGAGCAACTACTGAATCTAGAAGCCAACAATTATGAGTTGAGTAACAACAAATGTAAAATGGAGGATAAAATGGAGGATATATATAAATAATTGGAGACAAGAGTATTAATGATGATGTATAGAAAACAACTTAGAATGTAATTATTGCGATAAGAAAAGACAAACTTAGCATGGAACAAGAAAATACATGGCTTCTAGTATAAACTTGCCTTATCTGAAAAATATCAAAACTGGCATTCAGACACACAAAAAAAAAACAAACAAACAAACAAACAAACAAACAAACAAAACAAACAAAAACAAAAACAAAACAAACAAAAACAAAAAACAAAAATAAATAAATAAAACAAACAGACAAACAAACAAACAAAAACAAAATCCTCCCTAAAATAAGGGTGGTATAATTAAGTTGATATGTCTTTTTCTCATTGTGAAATTGGAAGGTGTTTTGGTATGCACCATAGTTATCTCTACAATCATGCTGCTAGGTTAGCCAAGTAAGAGGCCAGTAGAGTCTATAGGAACCACGTCACATTGTCACAATCTACAATGTCGTAAAATATTTCATGGGAAAGTTACATTGCAAACTATATCTATCTTGGTTGGTTGATCCATTCACCCTCAACTATCCAACGTTATCATAAAATACCAAGCTACTTTCCTTGGCTAGTACGACACCCACTCTTAAATTATTTTCTTTACAAATGTTGTAGCTATGTCCAGAGCTTCTAACATCTACCCTCAGAATTTATATGCAAAAACTAAATGTGGAATATTTAGGCATATACAGAAATCCGATGCATATGCAGTTCCTGTGATGTACAGCGCAATTGGTTTAGCCATATCATTTCATATGCAACAGAGTCTGCATAATAGCATAGATATTCATACAGCATAAATCCATTTACTCAAGAAAAATACCGAAGTTCCCTACAAAAGTAGCATGTTAATGATTTTCTTTTAGTTGTACCAATAATTTGTCTTACTTAGGGATAGCCAATTTTCCTATGTCACATATGTGTTTAGCTGGAGAAACGAAGACGTACATTTCTTGTCTTTTCCCTCGTTTTTCTACTTTCCACTCTGCCCCTTCTTATGGGATTTCGTTGTGAGCTTCATCATACGTAGCTTTTAGTATAGGCCACAGCCTTCCCTGAAGCTTTAGGTGGTTTGGTTGTGTGGTGTATTGTATGTTATTTTCCTTGTGATGTTATTTTCTTCCATGGCTATCCCAGGGGATTGAGGACTGTTTATAGATTCATCAGATGCATATCACTTGATCATCAAAGATTCCAATGGCGTTGAATGATGTGTCACCAGGAGGTTATCTTTTTGGTTCATGGGATTTTCAATGAGAATCTCTTCTATAATACCTCTAACTCCTATCCTCATGACTGGAATCATACCTCTTCTATAACTGTTTTTGCATATTTGTAAAAATGTGGAGTGTTAGGGTTGTGGTTCTGCTCTGTTCTTCTTGAGATTTTATAGCTTCTCAATAAGCCAGTCTACAGAGTCACTGATTGTACATGTCTTGCCAATAACAATAAGCATCCATTTCCTCTTTTACTAATTGTTTCAATTGTTTTTAAAAGACCAAGAAAAAATCGAAAAAGAAAAAGCTAGAAACATGCCTTTCCCCATTACTACCCAACTAAGAGTCCTCAACCCATCTATGAAAACAGATGGCCCTCTTATCACCATGAATATGAGAATCCATATCATAATCACCAAGGTTTCTTTGTGCTGTGATTCTCTGCTTCTTCTTGTTCCTACAAAATAAGAAGTCTTCTGTGTCTAAAGCATAAGAAACCTTATATGTATTTCATGTTATCTTATACTCCAATCCATTAACCACTCAAACACCCTTCATTGACTTGCAAGTTGATGTGTACTCATCATCACATGCATATTTGCACTTGTTTCTTGCAAGGAAAACATTATGGATTTCCTTGGTATCAATTGGCAACTATCAATTGAGCTAACCCCTTCAATGTTATTAAAAAAAAAAAAAAAACTTCATGAGTTCTATAAGTCACACTTGATGAAGGATTTATATATAAAAAAAGATATAAAGCTTGTGAATGGCATTCATCTCCCTAGCCTTTTGGCATCATGTTATTACATTAGTTTCTTTATTAGTCTAATCCATATCATTATTTTCACAATATTGAATAAAGAGTCATTCCTTTTTAAATCAAGGTTGAGTGTTAGATGGTGTTTGTTAACCCTAACCAAGGATGTTGCACATGGATTATTGATTTTTTTTCATATCTTGTTACCCAAGACGCTTATATAAGTGACTATCAATTAACATCTTCTTTATACTAAGCTTGCAATTGAAGGATTATTCGATGGAGTTTAATGAATTTATTGAGGGAAGTCATGGTTTGTGCTTACATCCTCCTTGACACTTCCCTCATGACATTGTTGATCACCTCGGGTGAGTGTTGAGGTGTCTTATGGAAAGTTGTTCTTATTTGCACTTACCGAGTGTCATTTCACTCGAAATCACATAACCATGGGGGTTTGTTACTATGACTTATTATGGATATCCCATGTTAGATATTGCACATTATATCCGTGGCTGACATCATCATTTCTTGTTTGGAGGCTTGCATCTAGCACATATGGTGTTTGAAATGTGATTGAGAGCCTTGCATAACATTGCTCAAACATTTGATTTACCCTTAGCACAATTATGATGAGGGATATCCATCATCTAAGAGTTTCCTTAAATATTTTGGTTAATTATTGCTCCTTCACATAGCGAATTAGTTATTAGGCATGTTTGTAGGTGTTCATAGGGTTTCACTCGGATTATTGTTTCATGATTTAAATGGTAAACCTTGAAGTAGTATGCCCACCCTTTGTTGCATAATTGATGTCCCTTTTGGTGGATGTCTTGATGACATGGAAAAGTGGTTGTGGTTTGTTAGAAGAATGCCAATGGATATTTATAGTTTGGCTATGATGTGGCATGTTGTGAGTATTTATTTTCTTGACAAAGGAAATCACTCCCCTTATTTGGCATCTTCTCATGAATTTGGAGGCATTTAAACCTTGCTTGGGTGGTCTTCTACATTGACACCCATGGTTTTGGTCACTTGGTATGTTATTTCACATTGTATCATATAGTTTCTCTTGGTTTGGGAAGATCCTTTATTACTATATTGGAGAAGTGTCCTAGCCTCATTACACAATCTCTTAGGGTAAACTATTTATCATATTCCTTGGAGGAGAGGTGTTGGTTAACCACTTTGGCACATTGATTAAGGACGCCCCACTTCCTTGAGGAGGTTATAACAACTTTATGGAAAACTATGGCACGTGTTCTATGGGATTACTATTTATGGCCAATTTGGTTGATCCTAATAGATAATTCCCTAACATCTTTATACTATTTCCATTTGGAGGAGTTACATTGTTTGTCTACAAGACTCTAATTACCTTGGCATATTCTTTGAAGTCACTCAACTTGTAAAGGTGGTCATGACCATTAATTGCAAAAATATTTTTTTGGATTACTCTTGAAAGATGAGTTGCTCTCTTCTTCAAGAAACAACCTTAACATATTCTATTTTGGCCATGTATTTGGTATTTCTAGGTGGCTAACTACCTTGTCTAAGAGACTGCTCCCATTTTGGCTTAAGTATTTATAGGTGAAGTTATCTAGCTACATGGGTTACCCACAAAGATAATTTTGATAGGGACTCTTGCTTTACATATACATTCTAGCCAAGTTTGTAGTTAGTGTTGGGGACTTAATTAAACCTTAGCGCTACATATCATCTATAAATCATTAGATGGATTAGTTAGTGATGATGGAAATGTTTGATGTATGACCTAATGTATAATTTAGTTGGTGATGATTTATCTAGTGCATGACTTATCAAAGCTATTGCTTTTTCATGTATGGCTTAAGTGGATCTGATTTATCTAATGAATGACTTAGTGAAATTATGATTTATTTCTAGTATGAACTAAAAATTGACGTGTGGATACTAGACTTAATAACATGATGTTTAAGATCACTCATCTATACATATTTTGTTGCTATATATATATATATATAATATATATATATATATATATATAAATATATATATATATATATATATATATATATATATATATATATATATATATATATATATATATAATATATATATATGCATGAATGAGAACTAACTTGTAGATTGGAAAGAAATATATGATATCCAAGATCTACTCTTCCATTGAAGAAGGTAGAGACATCTAATGAGGAAAGCTACAATGTACATTGTTCTATTACATTTTGTATCTACTGGATATGCACTCTTATGACATGGGTAAAATGTAAATGGTAGGTGACAAGACTACCTAACTAGATTATTCGATGACAAGTATCCAACCAACGCAGTAGTATGGTCCATATTAGGGTGTTGACCCTAGTTGTAAGGAGGGGTGGAGGTATTTCCCATCGTGTAACCTCCATACTTGGAATCGTGGGAGGGTAGTGATGGACACACTCCCCTAGATGTGTGATAATGATTGCCAGTTTCCTGTTGGGGAAGTTAGGTTGATATAGTCGACGCTTCCGCCATATTGGTTTTATCAGTGGTTAGATTAGTATAGCCGATGCCATAGTATATAACAGCAGAGGATGGAAAGGGTGGGAACGGAAGTAAGTTAGGAATGATAGGAGGATATAGATTAGTTGGAGACTCTTGATGTGAAGTGGTATCATTTCTTGACTTATTAAATTTTACTACTATAAATATCTCTCTATTTTGTTATTTGAACTCATTGTATCTTTTCACTCTAACTTTAGGATGAAGTTTTCTGAAGGAGGGGTGTATGTAATGCCCCACTTAATCTTATCATGCAAATTTTATTACTGTTTAAATTACCTGAAAATATTGACATATAATTATCAAGAAAAATGGTAAATACCTTCATTTCGGAAACTGTAATTTTTATTTACTAATATAAAATTTATTATTGTTATTATTCAATTCCCAACTTTTCCTCTCAAATTTACTTGGGAGAAGATATGGTCATCCCCAATTAATTACCAAATTAAATATCCATATCTTATCCCCAAAATGTCCTCTAAATTTTACTTGGAAGAAGATATGGTCCCCCCCAATTAATTACCAAATTAAATATCCATATCTTATCCCCAAAATGTCCTCTCAAATTTACTTGGGAGAAGATATGGTAAGACAAGTAAAATGAAAGGATGAGGGGGTAGTTATGACATTAATGATAGGTGGTTGAGGTGGATGGGAGGAAGAGGCATAAAAGGGAAGGATGATGAGAGGAGAGGGGGGTCTTTGGTCTTGGTTTTGGTTTGGTTCTATTTGGGAGGATTTTGTTTTGAAGGAGGGATGTGGAGAAAGAGGAGGGAGATCAAACTTGGATCTGGAGAGTGTTTGCAAAAACTTGGACACACTGCATCTGGTTGGACTTGAGCTCAGAGGGCTAGGGAACCTGTGGAGGTTTCCTGGGCTAGGAATTACTTCCTAGTTGGCTGGGAGGCAAATCCAGTCGGATTGTCAAGAGGAGCATGGAGCTTAGGAGCATCTCAACTAAGCTATTGGAACAAGTATTATCAGTTATTTATTTTAGTTATGTAAAATATTACAAGTTATACATGTTGCAGATAAATTGTTATACATGTTGTAGATTAAATTAATTTATGTTCATGCTTATGATGTATTATAAACCTGAAATTTTCCTTGTTACAAATATTAGCAAAATTTATTTGAATGAGTATAGTAGTAGTTAGAGGACCTATAGTGGGGACTTCACATATTTATTATGTTGGTTGTGTTTTTAATACAAAAAGATGATTGGTGTACCTAATATAATAATCTATGAGTATGTATGCATGTTTGGAAGTGGCATATGTATGTTTTCCTAACTACTGGTAGTCATATTGTTTTGTTGATTTAAATTTGAACCAAGATAAACACATATGTCCATACATTGCCAAAGGAGAAATGGATTAATATTTCAATGATGAAGTTGACTTGATGATTTTTTGGGACTGATATATTAAGCGGAACACATTGTTGAAGTCATTCCTTAAGGAGGACTAATAACTAGGGCAACATTCATTTGAATAATACTGATAATTATTGGCCATTTTTCTGGAGCTGATGTACCATGCTTCATTTACCTTTCATTCTCTGTATAAATTTTTTCCCAGTTAAATATATGATTCTCCATATTCAGATTATGTTCATCCAAATTTGTATCAGTAGTGATAATTTTATTTCTAAGTTTACAAGTTGTATTTGTTCCGCTATATGAAGCATTTTTCATGGTTGCAATATTCATTATACATGTCATTTATCTACACCTATAGTAGTCGATATACAAATTGTTTGATGAAAGTACTCATTGAATATAACCACAAAGGCTCAGAAATTCATAGGGATTTTTAGGAAAATTTTCAAGGAGGGATCTTACAGATATGGATACAAATATAGATACACCCTGATCCATGTAGGATCTACCATGTAAACAAGGATCCTTCAAACCCAAAAACGGATCATATAGCAACTAGCTCTTACACATCGTATCCAAAGCAAATATCAACAAAAATTTTGGTTTATTTTTTTATTTTTAACAATGTTTTCCACCTATTTGAAACCCTAAAAAGAAAATATTCTATTTATATTTGTAGTTATATCACTTATGAACAATATGGAGGTTGAATAGTTTTACAAGTTATTAATTACCTATAATATATATAGAACATGATAATTCTACTAAGAAAGGTTTGACACATCAAAATTTTAATTTTCAATTTTTGATCATGTTAACAATAATTCATTAAGAAAATACATAGATAATAATATATAGTGTACAAAATATGGTTGTGTCATTAATAATTTAAGTAGATCAATCCCACCTAATTCTAAGTAAAGTGTCCTCTTAGAACAGTATGATACATAGACTATAGCATGTTTTAAAATAATGTACAATATTCATTTACCACTATAACTCGATGGGAATTTTTAGATTTTAAGGAAAATGTCAAGAAAGGTCACTGGTTGATCAAGATGTAGAGTTGAAATATTCAATTGATGAGCATATAAATCCATTTTTTGACATGTAATTAGACCTACTGTACATCATCGTGTCTATAGAGTGATCATTGATGAGACATTAGGTTTTGTATTAACAATTGTCCATTTTAAACACAATTACCAATCAAATGGTAACTTGACCGATTTCTCACATTCTTGTCCTTTGTTAGTGATTTTCATGTTGATGTTGACACAACATCAACCTTTTCTTGGGGGGGCTTATTTTTGACACTTTAAATTTTCTAATGTATTAAGTATGGATTATTATATTTTAAATTTAACAATTTTTTAAGCAGTTGTCTTCTTTTTCTTCGTCTTCCCTGAGATGTTTTTTTAAGTGTTTTTCATGTTTATTTTGTTTTGTGTTTCTTTTCAAAAACAAATTGTAATGAAATCTTTGTTTTTTATGCATGGTTTAAAAAAAATGTCAACAGTTTAATGTTAGGATTTTCAATATATTTATGTATCATTAATTAATATTTCAATATACATCAAATAATTGTCACTAAAAATAAATCAATTTAAACATTTGACAAAAAATACACAATTTGAATATAGATATAATAGAAAAAATATACATTGAAACTTTTTTGTTAAAAATGACATGTCAAATAAATGTTTTTAATGGGAAAATTTTAACAAAAAAAATCAAAATGGCATTTTTTATGAATTTTCTGTCAAAAAATAATAATATTCTCAATTTTTTTTCAAAAAATAATGGTTCACATAACAATTAAAGTGAAAATCAGATAATGCAAATATTAAACATATAACTACAATAATTGAATACTTATTATTGTCATAAATCTCAAAGTCAAAATATTACAAGTATAACTAATAAATAATTCTCAAAATTGAGCTTCATTTACAAACATAACTTAAATTTAATCAACAATATCATATAATCCATGTTCATCATCTTCTAGAGCTTCATTATTGTTTTCTTCCATCGTATTTTGTATTTCAGTTTGGTTATTTTCCGCTACTAATGGATCTTTGATGTTTGCAAACCTCTCAAAGTATCCCTTTCCAAGCATTCCATCTAATAGTGGTTGAGGTTACTTTGCCTTTTATTTCACACGTGATTCATTAAAATCTTGTTTCCTCAAACCAACTTCTTACATTGCATCTGAAAGAAATTGAATAGCATTAACTCTTTATTGAATAAAACTGCATTGTAGTGAGTCTTTTTCAATGGCTACGCAATTCCTTTCTTTTTGTAGGCAACATGCTAGTGTTGTACCTAATCATCAAGTACAAAAGAAATAATTAAGTAAATTAATATAAACACATAAAAAATAAAAAAAAATATTGAAATTCAATTTTATATAATAAAACTTACTTGAACCAGAGAACAAATCCAAAACCCAATCTCCATTTGAACATAAATTTATAAGATAGTTAATCAATGTACATGGTTTTTTATAAATGTTAACTATCTCTCCATTTGCATCTTTATCCTCATATGTTAGTTTTCTTACAACAATATCATGAGCGAGTACTTGGCTATGACTCTTTCTATCTACTAGATTTAGAAGAAAAGACTTATAGCTTTCATATTTTATCCAAGATTCAACATGAATGAACTCACAATCACTTATAGTTGGTTGATCTCTGCAACTAATAAGATTTGACTTTTGTTTGTAACATGAAATAGTAAAAATTCAATTAAACATTAAATTAGCTTATACATAAATATATTTTTTTTAACATCAATCAAACATACAATTTGAATCTTTTAACATGTAAGTTGCATCCTTGAATTTGTTTTTCCCTTTAATCTTGATAATATCATTGCAAATTTTGTGTCCAAATGAAATGTCACAAATCTCCAAAGTGGAAGTGTTCCTCCAAACATTAGGTCGTACAAATATCCCTATGCCCAAAAGAGTTAAATTGAACATATGGTTGCAGAAATGCTAGAGGATGGTATAATTCAACCTATTCAAAGTTCTTTCTCTGCTCCAGTAGTATTGGTGCACAAGAAGGATGGATCATGGCACATGTGTCCGGATTATAGGGAGCTCAACAAGCTCACTATTAAAGATAAGTTTCCCATTCCTGTCATTGATGAATTACTGGATGAATTGCATGGATCAATTTACTTCACCAAGTTGGATCTTCGTTCAGGATATCATCAAATCAGAATGAAGACTGAAGACATTCCGAAAACAACATTTAGAACTCATGAGGGTCATTATGAATTTTTGGTCATTCCTTTTGGCCTTACCAATGCACCTTCTACATTTCAAGGTTTGATGAATTCCATTTTCAAACCCTTCCTTAGAAAATTTGTGTTAGTATTTTTTGATGATATACTAATTTACAATAAGTCTTGGAAGGATCATGTTGAACATGTTGACAGGGTGCGACAACTATTGGAGGAGAAACAATTATATGCAAAAATATCCAAATGTTTCTTTGGAGTACAAGAAGTCAAATATCTGGGTCATATTGTATCTCATGGAGTTAAGGTAGACCCTAGCAAAATTAAAGCCATTAAGGAATGGAAAATCTCCACATCCATAATGCATCTGTGAGGATTTCTAAGGTTGACAGGGTATTATCGCAAGTTTGTTAAGGATTATGGGAGAATAGCAACACCTCTAACAATATTATTGAAGAAAGATGAATTTTCATGGACTCCAGAAGAAATAAAGGCCTTCGAACATCTTAAAGAGGCAATGTGCCAAGCACCGGTCTTAGCTACACAGGACTTCACAAAAACCTTTATTGTGGAATGTGATGCTTCAGGAAATGGAATTGGTGTTGTTTTAATGCAAGATGAAAGACCCATTGCTTTTGAAAGTCATCCAATCAAGGGAAAGTTTTTACACAAAGCTATTTATGAGAAGGAAATGTTGGCAATACTCCATGCACTTAAGAAATGGCGACCCTACCTAATGGGAAGACACTTAAGGTAAAAACGGATCATGATAGCCTTAAATACTTTTTAGAACAAAGATTATCCTCTGAAGAGCAACAAAAGTGGGTCACAAAGATGTTGGGTTATGACTTTGAAATCATCTACAAAAAAGGGAAGCAAAATGTGTTGGCAGATGCACTCTCAAGAAAGGATGAGGATGTGGAAGCATTGTTGTGCGCCATTTCTATTATCCAACCAGATTGGATAAACGAAGCAAGGGAGGAATGGAAGAATGACGAAGAAGTTGGGCACTTATTCGAAAGTACAACAAGATTCCAGTACGTCTGATACATTTAGCTGGAAAAATGATTCGTTATGGTACAAAGATCGCTTATACCTCTGTAAGAATTCCCAGCTAAAACAAAAGATTCTTATGGAATTGCACACTTTCCCTTAGGAGGGCAATCAGGTTTTTTAAAAATTACCACAGGGTTAAGAATTGGATTTTTTTTAGGCTTAAATCAGATATTCAAAAGTTTGTGGCAGAATGTTTGGTTTGCCAACAAAATAAAGTTGAAACAATTAAGACGCCAGGTCTATTACAACCTTTATCCATTCCAAGCCAACGTTGGGAGGAGTTTCAATGGATTTTATCACAGGTTTACCCAAGTCTGAGGGAAAGAGTGTCATCATGGTGGTAGTTGACAGACTTACCAAGTATGCACACTTTTGTGCATATCACATCCATTTAAAGCCAATACAGTTTCTACTACATTTATGGAAACAATTCAAAAGCTACCTGGAAACCCAAAGATTATTGTAAGTGACAGAGATCCCATTTTCACTGGAAATTTTTGGACAGAATTATTTTCTTGTCTTGGTACTCAGTTAGCTCATAGCTCATCTATCATCCTCAATCTGATGGGCAAACTGAGATAGTAAACAAATGTTTGGAAGGATATCTTCGTTGCTTTGTATCTGATAAAAACAGACACAATGGGTCAAATGGTTGCCTCTGGCTGAATGGTGGTATAACACTTCCTTCCATACAGCAACAAAAATGACCCCATTTATGGCACTTTATGGATATCAGCCACCATCCATCACACATATTTAAGAGAAAATTCTACGGTTCAAGCAGTGGAACATCACATCGAACATCAACAACAAGTCCTCCAACTCTTAAAGGATAACCTCGTGTTGGCACAGAATAGAATGAAACAACAGGCAGATAAACATCGCAGCGAAAGAAGTTT
>APFE030777561.1:0-14993 GCA_000404065.3 Pinus taeda
TTTGGGTAAGTTGGTACATCAACTTCCCGGGGTCGCGAATTGGTCATCTTATCTCCGTTTGACGCGCATGATAGCCCGTTGGAAAGATCTCTCCGAGGACTACGACGCAAAAGACAATTTTTAGTCACGAAGAATCGCTGGCGGTAGATTTCCCAAAAAACGTCGTTTAGGGCCTCAAAATGGCTCCGGAAGTTTAGGACCCGAAAAACTGCTGAAAATAGTAAATTGTGCTATAATTAAGGAAACTGAAAAAAACTGCACGAAGCACTTAGAGGGGATCCAAGTCGAATTAGCGGGTGGCCACCAATATCCACTTGGATCAGGGACAGAGGCCCGGCTTCTCCCACCTCTCGACCCACCTCGTCTGCAACTGGCGCGTAATCTCTCCTGCGGCATAGCGGAAAGGGAAGGGAGGGGAGATGAGCTAACAGAGGCCTGACAGAACAGGAGGACCCGGGAGCTGAAGAGGGCCACGGAACACAGAGAAGGTCAATCGGGGGCTCGAGAGGAAGCTTGAGGGGAATAAAATGCAAAGGAGGCAACACCTAGCCCGCGAACCAGGGATTGCTCGGAGGGCCAGCAGAAGCGTCGAGCTCAGGCAAGAGCGCAGCCCCTCTGCGCAGATTATGGAGCTCAGAGAGCAAAGAGGGAATAATAGGGGGCAGGGGGTTTACATCTGTGCTTCCAGCAACGGAGACCTGCCACAACACAGACGCACAGTGAAACCAAATGAACCAAATGCACATCATTACCTTGCCTCGAATGCCTGGTTTATAAGGCCGATGCCGACGGTGAGCCATATGTGAGCTAGCGTCTGCAATGAATTCCCCGGGATGCAGAGGAGCTAACCTGATGCGAGGAGGAGGTGCCTTAATCATTTTCATTCAATGGAGGAAGGATCGCGATGTTTTCACCCTCCGGCGGTTTAAATGCTTGAGCGTCGTGGCAGGTTTGGGCTGCCACTTGCCCAGTGGGCAGCCCACCCCCATCCTTTTAGTCCCATCTAGCACCCGCATCCAGGGGATGAAGATCCTGGAGAGCCAATGTGTGGCAGTCCTGTTGTAGATTTTTGTCTTTTGCATCATGGAGAGAACCTGCAAATTGAGGGCCCTGCTGATTCACCCCTTGGTTTGCAAGTCTGTCAGCAACCTTATTGGTTGTGCGCCTAACATGCTTGAAGATGATGCTGTTAGGATGCCTAAGCCTGTCTTCCAATGCTTCTAGTCTGCTAAGAAGTCTCCAGCTAGAAGCAATTTTAGCTGCAGAGGACCCTGCTTGGATTCTGATTGCTGCATTGATTAGAATTTGGGAATCTCCCTCTACTTCCAATGGATAGAAGTTATGGTGATCCGCCATACAAATTCCTTTCCACATTCCTTCTAACTCCGCCATATTGTTGGTATTTGTACCACTTGATCCATAATAGATGAATGTTACTACTCCCTCTGAATTTCTGATGACACCGCCAAATCCAGATGGACCTGGATTCCCCTTAGCCGCCCCATCAAAGTTGAGTTTGTAGGCGGCTCTTGCAGGGGGGGACCAGTGGGAGGGGGAGATGCATTTGGAAGGGATTTGGTGAGAATCCATTTTAGAGTAGGTTATGTTGAGATTCCAAGTCTGCCAAATGAGTATCTCCTGTGGAGTTGAAGGCCAGTCATTTTCTGACCAAGCTCTAAGAGCTAGCGTTTCTTGGAGATTGAACTTTAGGAGAAGCCAGAGGATATCTGCTGATCTGCTCTTGTTGTTGAAGATTCTATTATTTCTTTCCTTCCATAATGCCCAGTATAAGAAGCCTGGAATGAGATTCCATAATGAGTTAAGGATGGGGCTTTGAAATGGTTCCCGGGGCCAACTTCGCAGAATATTTGCGATGTCCCCTTGCCTTTCTCTCCTTCCATTGTTGCATTGAGCAACTCTGTTCCATATCTGAGCTGCCAGAGGGCAAGTCTCCATGAGATGAGCTATTGTTTCTTCCTGAGCATTGCAATTGGGACATCGAGAAGGACCTATAAAGCCTCTTCTTTGGAGATTATCCCAAGTAAGAATGCGCCTTTTGCTTAGTAGCCAGAGGAAAACGGATATTTTGGGCCATAGTCTTGGCTGCCATACATGCGTCCATAATTGATCCTTGTCATGAGCACTTTGGTCATAGCGCAAGGTGAAGGCCTCCTTGGTGGTGAAGATACCTCTAGTGGTATGTCCCCATCTCAATTTGTCCTGTAATGAGGAGGGAATAATTTTTCTTTGAAGAAGCTCCTTATCTATGTCATCATATGATTCCTCTTGCCATTCTGTCTGCCATGATCGAGCTGGTTTCCAAGTGCGAAAATCTTGATGATCTTGTTGCTGCCAAAATTGGGAGACTTTGGTGATGTTTGTCTGCTGCATGTACTGCTGCCAATGAGGTTTGTGGAAGAGCGTTGCAAGTTTGGGCATTTGTTGCCATGAGTCTTCCCAAAACTGGGCTGTTGTCCCTGAGTGAATCTCCCAAAAACTGTAAGCCTGAATGAAGGCGCTGTGAATTTTTGCAGAGTTCCATATCATGGAGCCTGTTATGCTTGGACTAATTCTGATGAGCTCGTTCCATTGACTGCCTGGTGCATATTTGGCCTGCCATAGCTTAGCCCAGGGAATGTGCGGCTTTACTAGCCAGCTCCACCACACTTTTGCTCCCATTGTACTATTGCTTTGAAGGGGATCCCTTAATCCTAATCCACCATTTGCTTTTGATTGGAAAACATCCACCCATTTGACAAGGGCCCATTTTCTGTTTAGTCCATTCGATCCCCAAAGAAAGCCCCTTTGAAGATTACGGATGGCTTTGAGTACCCATTTTGGAGCTGCTAGAATAGAAAAAAGATACAGAGGCATTGCTTGGAGGACAGACTTTATTAAGATAAGTCTACTAGCTGTGTTCAGCGATCTGTAGGTCCAGGAAGAGAGTCTCGCTTCCAGTTTATCTAATAGAGTCCGCCAGGATGCATGCTTGAGAGCCGAAGCCATGAGGGGAGCTCCCAGGTACTTGGATGGCAGAACAGCAATCGTAAAGCCTAGAATCCGAGCAATGTTACGCTGGGTTGAGACAGGGGTATTGAAGAAAAACAGTTGAGACTTGGAAGCGTTGATGGAGGTGCCGGAAGCTTCGGAAAGCAAAGAGAGGAGGGATTTGAATGCTTTTGCTTCTTGGGAAGAAGAGTGACCAAAAAGCATCGTATCATCTACAAATTGCTGATGCGACAGAGGGTTGAGACCATGAAGAGCTAATCCTTTTACTGTTTTGGAAGAAATAGCGTGGTGAAGGAGGTAGCTGAGCCCTTCTACCATGAGAATGAAAATGAATGGAGAGAGAGGGTCTCCTTGCCGGATGCCTCGTGAAGAACGGAAGGGGAGGGAGGGAGAGCCATTGAGGAGAACTGAAAAACAAGGAGAGGTTATGAGGTTCATGATCCAGCGGGTCCAAGTGGCACTGAATCCGAAGGCCAACAGCATTTGATGAATGTACTCCCAACTGAGTTTATCAAAGGCTTTAGATAGATCAAGCTTCATTATCATGCCCGGCTTTTTGAGAATTTTTAGCGAATGAATTACTTCATTGGATAAAATTATGCCATCCATGATCTGTCGACCCTCGACATACCCTGTTTGTTCCGGGAGAATGAGGAGAGGAAGGAGGGGTTTGAGTCGATTAGCTACAACCTTGGAGATGAGCTTGTAGATGACGTTGCAAAGGGAAATGGGCCGGAATTTATCAGGCGTATTAGCTTCTTCGCTTTTAGGTACAAGAGCTATGAATGTGGAGTTCAGGGAGGGAAGGACCCAATGCATGGAGCGGGATTCTTCCACTAGGTCCCATACTTCTCCTTTGATTAGTTCCCAAAACTCATGGAAGAAGTTAGCAGTAAACCCATCCGGCCCAGGTGCCTTACCATCTTTGAGTTGCGCCATAGCTTCTTCGACCTCCTGCATAGAAACTTGTTTCAATAAATTTTGATTTTGGTCTTCAGTTATCAACTTTGGAATATGCTGAGTTATTGCTCTGATAGCAGCTTCCCAGCTCCCTGGTTGCTCTTTGAGTATATCCTGGAAGTGGTCTCTAAACTCCTTTTCCATGTCTTCGTGCTTCTCAAGTCGATCCCCTTGATTGTTGTTGATGAATGCAATGTTGTTTTGCATGCGGCGCTGAATGGTGGAGCGATGGAAGAAATTGGTGTTCTTTTCGCCTTCTTTTAGCCATCTAATGTGTGATTTTTGCTTCCATAAGATTTCCTCCTGTAGCCTTCTAGTTTCTAATTCCATCCAAAGGGAGTGCTCTTTGTTAGCTAATTCTTCAGTTCTGCCTTCAGTGATGATGGTTTGCTGTAGCTCACACATGCTCTGCTCTAATTTTTTTTTTCATCCAGAATGTTGCCGAATGTGGATTTGTTCCAAGCTTTGATAGATTGCTTGAGGTGTTTAAGCTTTTGTTGAAATTGATACATTTTTGCTCCAGTAGGGGGAGTGTAGGATTTCCAGACATTTTGCACCATTTCTTTAAAGTTTGGATTAGTAAACCAAAAGGATTCAAAATGAAAGGGGCGATTGGTTTTTTTACCTGGACTTGTCCATTGGAGCATTATGGGCCAATGATCTGAGCCTCCCTGGGGCAGGATGGAAGCGTGAAGCGCTCCACCTAAATGGATGGAGTTGTCTGAAACAAGGAAGCGATCTAATCTGATAGCTATGTGGTGTGGTCCTCTTCTTTTGTTTGTCCAAGTGAATAAACCATTTGAAGTTTGCATATCTATGAGCTGGTGGTTTTGGATAAATTCTTTGAGGCCTGTGCTATCCTCTTCTAGTTTCATCCGACCTCCTTTTTTTTCCGCGAGACTGGTGATGATGTTGAAATCTCCCCCACTTATCCAGAGAGGATGGTGCCTGTTGGCGTTGAGAGATGTAAGTGTATCCAGAACTTCTAATTTGTGATGCATATCTTGCGGAAAATACGTATTGGTGAGTAGACCATGTATCGCTATTCCCAGGATGTGAAATGAAGCTTGAATGAAGTTGCGCGAAGCATGACAGTCCTGAAGGCAGATTGACTGCGGATTCCATACTATAGCTAGTCCTCCTGAGGCTCCTAGTCCATCAACAGAGGTGGATTTACTTCCTGGCCAGGCCTTGCGCAGGATTTTTTCAAGAATGATATTGATACTCTTCGTTTCTTGAAGAAAAACAACAGAAGGTTTCTCTGATTGTATCATGGTTTTTAGCATTCGGTGTTTGGAGGGGCTATTGAGCCCTCTCATATTCCAGGAGATGAGCTTCATGAGGAACTTTGATGTTTGGGTTTGTAGAACTTTGTCAACTTTGGAAATCTGCCCGATTCCATCAAGATCTCTCCCAGGATGATAGTTCTCTGTAGTTCCGTCTTGCGTCCTCTTTTTTTTGTTTCTTTGAGGATTTTACTTCCATCCCAGAGACTGCCTGGTTGAATACCCAAATATTTGCTTCGTTGTGCTTTCATGAGAACTCCTTCCAGTCGATCTATTTCCCAGGGGGGGATGGCGTTGTATTCTTTTTGTTTGCATGTTGCTTCCAGAGTAAGGATATCTAGCCCATCTAGGCTCACTGTCTCTGGATCTTCTTCCATGTTGATAGGGGTGTCTTGAGAATCTTCTGGATGACCTTCTTGTAGACTTAAAGCAAGTGCTACATCCAGATCCATATTGGAGGCCTGAGGATCAGCTGTTGCGTCCTTGAGAAGCTCCTCTGTGGAGGGAGGGGATTTTGAGGATGATGGAGGGGGAGGATCCACCTCTGGGGAAGGTTTAACGGAGGAGGTTGGCTGGTCATGAGTAATCTCAGAGACTTTTGGCAGCTTTATAGGGGTATCATGAGGGGTAAGGATCTGGAACAGGTTCGAAGTTTCAGGACTGTTAGAGCTGGAGGGGGCAGCTGGATTTTTTTTTGCATGCCTTTTGCGAGCAGTGACTTTGGTGAATCCTTCTGAATCTTTAGGAAATGCGTTGGCGGTAGCTTGAGCCTGGGTATTCAAGGGGCATTCCCTAAAGAGATGACCATGCACATGACATTTACGACAGCGAAAAGGAATGTGCTCGTAGTCCAAAGGTTGAAGCCATTCAAAATCATCATGGAAGAGACTTACCGAATCTGCGAGGGCTTTTTTGAGCTGCATCTGGACGCAGATCCGGGCATAAGAGGTGAATCTTCGGTACTTAGTGTCCTCAGCTACTTTGATGAAGGTGCCGATGCTATTACCAATATCCTTTAATGTTTCTTCTTTCCAGTACTCTGTGGGCAGGGAATACAAGCGGATCCAGACTGGTGCATGACTGAGGTCCTCTGTATCTGGGTTGAATCGCGGCTTCCAATCCCGAAGGAAGAGACCTGAGGAGTTGAAGAAATATGGACCCCCTTCAAATACTCTGGTTTTGTCTTCCAGGCAATGAAATATGACTGTGAAGAAGCCCTTAGGACCCATTAACAGAGAGATTTGGCCTTTAGGCTTCCATTTGGAGTCTATCCAGCCGTGTAGAGCCTTCTCTGTTGGCCAGAAACCCAGAAACTTTCCTATCAGTGCATGATCTTTCATATATTGTATCTCGCCATTGATGCGATGGCTTGGTAGCTTGACTTTTATGCGTTCTTTCGCCTTTGGAATGCATGTAGATGACGTCGCCTTTGGTTGTGACGCGCTTTGATCTGGGTCCTTTAGATCATCATCGTTCGAAAGTTCCTCTCTGTTTTGGATTGGATCCTTGCTTCTGGTATTTTCAGAGCTAATAAATCGCGCAGCTATTTTACCGAATAGCAGGGGACAGGCGGCTGCTTCCTCATTCAATAGTTTTGACGAAGTAGGTTGGGGAGGAACGGAATCTGTCCCTCTCGCTGGGTACGCCATGGAAGATTAACGACCAGCCAAGTAATGATTGCTTTTCCCACAGAGCCGTGCAGGGTTACGTATGCCAGGTTGCAGAGATGCAGGTCTGTACATCTGCAGCGGAGGCAGAGCAGCAGCAGCTAGGGTTTTCTCAACTAAACCGGTCCTAGGAGCTCTTAGGTGGCCTTCTAGAGGCTTTTCCCACACTCGACTTTCAAAAGAAAGCCTATAGGAATATCTACAGGAGGACACAGGAAATCTACAGGGGGCAAACAGGTGTTATAGACATTTTTGGGCACTTCAACCCCAATCAAAAATGTCCATAAACTGAGGGCTCTTAAGTCCCAAAAAAGGTTGCTTCACTGCCTAAAGGAATAAGGTCAACTGATTACATCATCTCCCAGAAGTTCTCCACTGAAAACTGCTCATAAATGGTCAAAAATAGACCATACTGAAAGCTCCATGCAGAGGGTGTGATGGATATCACCTTCCCAATGTACAGGGTGCGATGCATACTATTTTGCTCCTCTGTAGGGTGCAATGGTCAAGAATGGACAAATGGAAGGGACCAAAATGCGAGGTGGAAGATCTTGGAATCTTCCAAAAGCTTCCCCTCTAACACTTGCCACTCCATTTTTGACCAGGGATGAGTAAGAAATCTTCATTCTCCAATTGGAAGCAAGAACTATCAGAGAGAGGACACTAATCAAGATCCCGAAAGATAACTCACCTCTCTGTAATCATCTATATATGGATCCCTCTTCACAGAGATCCAGAGGCTGGAATTTTGTAACTTATAGAGAAGTGTTGTTGGTATTCTGGTGTACATTCACAGTGTTGGGTGATTTTACTTTGCTTGAGGTGAAGAAGGGCTACTTAGCTGGAGGATGATGCTAGGTCAGAGCTGCTCATGGTTGTAATCCTCTTGCTACTTTTTATCTGAATAAAGTTATTCTTGTTTCCTCCCATATTCTGGTGTACTTGTTTATATATGCTTGTATATGGTTAATGTACATCTGATTCTACATTTTTTATGAATTTAGATCCTTGTTTCTTGCATAGTAGTATGTTGTTGTGATTCTACAGGTCCTTTTGAAGCTGAGCAGACAAAGAGCGAGCGGAAAAACTCTATCAAGAAGGAGAGCGAATCAAGCGCAAGACTCAGGTTGGCCCTCTTGGTTCTCCTCTCATCTATTTTCATAAAAGGAACCAATAGTAGACTTTGATTGTTTGTTTCTAAGATAGCCACTCATCTTAGTGGCAATAGCAACATCCGTGTGGACACTATTCCCGTATAAAAAAATGGCGACTCCGCTGGGGAGCGACTAGATTACTTGTTAGCCTATCTATCCTTGTTTCTTTTATAAACATACAAACAGAGCCTGAAGTCAAGCCAGCTAGCCTTCGAACTGCATTTGTCATACAAATGCAAAGTAGATCAATGCTACTTCAGTCAATCTCCGGGATTTTGTTTATAAATTAAACAATAGATCTGCAAGCAATCTAATTGCCTTGAGTGGTGGCTTTAGTAACCTCTTAAATCACCCCTGTGTTTTTACATACATTGATCTATACTTTTTCAGCTTAAACACCTGAACTAAACTACAAATTGTGAGTGAATTCTCATTCAAAGTCTCGGACTGTAACCATCGCACCCTGCCTTCAAGGAAGCCTGTATGCATCAATCTTCCCGAATGGAGTAACTACGCTGCATACTGAGTTCACTGTGTAACAGGTGCGATGGTTAGGTAGTACTGATTTTACCCTCCGACTGTGGGTTTTTCTCAATGTTTTTAGTCTTATTCAAGAGTTTTTGTTGTCTATAATCAATGTGCTTCTATGAATACCCCCTTCTCTAGCATTATTCCACCTCCTTAGTGCAAAGAACTATAAACGTTTTTTATGTATTGTGTGTCGTTTTAGTTCTCTTTTGCAAAAAGTAACATAGTAGAGCTGTTGTCTCTAGATCTGAAAGTGTCGTAGCTATTGTTTTTAGTTTTAGAAAGTAATCCCATTGTTTTAGATAGTTGATTATACGGTTATTATTGCATAGAATTCGAATTACTAGTTTTAAAGTGTTGAAAAGCAATTTCCATTTCAAAATCGCAAAGTGTCTCTCTTGTTTTCACTTCGTTTTGAAAAAGAATCTTGTTGAGTATAGTCACTTTAAAAGTAATTCAGTTTTTCACATAGTTTTCTTAGTGCCATTTACACATTAAGAGAGCTAAAAACCAATACATGCATGTGCATTTGCATCTTGAATGCTTGGCTTGATTTAGAACTGTGCATATTAGCATGTGCTCTGTGCTCTGTGAAGAAAAGATGCTGGACTTTCTTCCCCTTAATAGCTAGGATTTTCATTGTTGAAAGAAGATAAAACATCTGATTATCATCTTAGACTGCATTTAGGAATTATACATACATTGCGTGGTGAACCTGAAAGGCAAACTGCTAAGCAAGATCAACTTAAAATAAATCTCAATGAATCTAACAACACTTTGGAACTTAATTCAACATCTAGAGGTCTAGGCTAGAGATGTATTCTGACGTCGTAAAGCCTGGTAACTGTTGCTTTTAGTGCTAGTTGGGTGATTCCTCCACTCTGAGACGATAAGTGCCAGTACGGACTTATGCTCGCATGTACCATCATGTATATATTGGGAGACCACTATAGGATGCATCCTTTCTCCTTAGGAAGCCATGTCTGCCGCCCTATCGATCGTAATGCACCAAACACAGCATTCGGGAAGACTGACTACCGTACCATAAAAAGTATTCCGCAGTTTTACGATTGGTTTGGTAATCATCTCTTCCTAGATCTCCAGAGAATTCCATTTTGCTCCTTTTCAGACTCCTTAAAGGAAAAGGTCCTCTGAGCGCTTGTCACTTCAAGCTCAATAAAAATTGAAGGCGACTAGAGTCATCTTTTGTTTTTTCTCGACTCTCTAAAATTGAAAAAACAAGTTGTGTCCAAGTGTATAGAAAAATTATTTTAATTGGAATAACGTCACAAATTCCCTCGTTCATCTTCAGGTTGAGAAAATGGAGTCTACCAACCAAGGATTTCCCCGTGAAATAAATCCTAGTCCCTTCCTATCTTAGGGAGATGTTGGTCCACCCCATATGGCCACTTTGTCACTTCCAGGATTGACAATTGGTTTGCCGGTCTAGCTCTTCTCTACCTCTGTCGTTCAGAATCCCACAATTCTTGAACAGTCTAACCAGCAACTAGACGACACTAGAGTTTCCTCCCAACCTTCTACATCATCTGACTCTCCTTCTCCTCCTTCCTCTTCGCTTGACAAAGCCGATAAAGCTAAAAGTCAAGTAACTAAGAAGAGGAAGAAGAAGAAAGAGAAAAAGGAAAAGAAGAAAAAGGAACCAAAATTGAAAGGGAACAACCAAGTATCGTCTAGCAAAATCCCACACACCGCATAGTCAAAACCTAAATCTCCTTGTGTCATTTGGAATGGAGACCACTATCACCGAGATTGTCCCTGCATCCCTCGGATCTTAAGGGACTGGTCTCCTCGTTTGCACCATCCGGTAGCATCAACCTCTGGCGATCATGTGGAATGCTCACCGTCAACCAGTGAAAGTGAAGCACATGGAAAAAGAAGGAATCCTAAACTTCCTTGTAAGTTGTGTGAAGGCGATCACGCCATCCACCATTGTCCCTTCCTTGAAGAGGCTAAAAGAGTTTTAGATAAACGTCCGGTTTCACCGTTACGACTTCCTCCTGGATATCAAAAACTCTTGCCGAGTCCTCCACCGGTTGAAAATCCGGCTGGCCCATCCTTGTGGTCAGACGAAGCACCTATCATTTAAAATGAACCTTCGGAATCCATACTAGACGAAAGTCAAAGGGTCGATACGGCAGTTGACCCGGTATTGCCTTCAGAGTGTTCATCTTCGAACAATACCATCACTGAAGAGAAAGAGAACGACACCGTTCAAATTATTTTCATAAACACCGACTCCGATGAGCTTGCGGGTAGTCCTCTCATTCTTTTACCGTAGGAAGGAAGTTCATGAGAGTCCTACCCGACCGTCTATTCGGTCCCACCACCAAGCAACCTAGTGGTTTCCTTCAACTGGAATCTACTAGGCAGACCCCGTTTACCAGCCAGTGTACCATTCAGAATTATTTTACAAGCTTACAGAATGGTCATGGTTGGTACCATCATTGATGAAGGGGCTTCTGTGAGCATCCTTTCCTCAACTGCTTGGAAAGCGCTTTGTTTGCCATCGTTTTTGCCTGAAATGAGAAATCTAACAGGCTTCGACAAAGGAACCAGTCGAACTTTAGGGATCCTTCCAAATGTGTCCATTACTTTGAGAACGAAAACTATTCACATGAACATTATGGTAGTTCAAGGACCTTTAGATTACAATCTACTCCTTGGACGCGACTATATTTAATGCATGGGAGCATCGTCTCCTCACTCTTTAGAGTAATGTGTTTTCCGCACGAAGGTAGAATGGTCAAGCTCGTAGACCAAATGTCATTCCCCGGTTCACACATCACAAATAGTCAAATGCCATCCCTGAATGGTCTTTTCACGCACGAAATTTCTCATTGGTCTCCAGTCTGTCCACCTGATGAACACGAGTGATTCAGGCAGATGTGACTGAAACCTAGGGGGCATGCACCTTGGTCTGCTTCAGCAGAAAAACTCTGGGTATAAGGTAGGTTCTAGCGAAGGATATATGACTAGTCCGATACCTATCTGTACAGGAAAAGGGGATTAGACCGGATAATATACCTCCGTTAGAAGGTAGGCCTTTCTCGATAGAACAAATGTTTTGTCTACAAATTGAAGGGTAACCTGGAAACTCTACTTCGCTATACCTGGGGGCATGCAAACCTTTTGTAAGCAAGCGAGAAATGAACACCTAATGTTATCTCTATGATTCCGCTGACTTCAATTGCCTAGGTCGGGTGAGTGGCCGAAACCATTCATCTTCGCAAGGGCAATCTGCGCACCGGAAAAGTAAAGGAAAAGTTGTCCTACCTAGCCTTGATGGTGATATTAGTAGTTAAGTAGAAAGGCGTAGTTGGTCGTTCCTAGAATGCATACAAGAAGCTCTATGGCAAAGCTTTAGAGATGTAAGCCACTTCAAAATAGCATCTCGAATGAGACATTTCTATGATACGACTGGTGAGCAATGTTGTCACAAAGTTCAAGCTCATTAAAAAATAAACTCTCAACGAGTATTTTTAGCGCATAGTTCAAGCTCGTTAAAAAATAAACATAAGTCATGAGCAAGTGTTTCTCCCTGCGTTTAAGCTCATTAAAAAATTAACGGGTAAATAACCATTGTGAATGCCTTATCGCCAGCTTTTGAGCCTTGGTCGTGTTCTCGCCATCACCTCCACTCTGTTTTTAGCCGACCATTCACCCCCCATATGATTGTTTACCCCTTCGAGGAACATCTGCGAAGAGTGATTCTGCTAGCCATCCTTGTAACACTGCCATGATTGGAAAATTCCAAATCTTACCTCGAATCAGCTGCCACTCAAAACTATCACTTGTTCCTCGAAAACGAGTCTTCTTTAAGCTCTTTTCACCTAACTCGTAAAATATGAAAAGGTTGTCGAGCGATTGGCCTCTTCGTCTCGTTAAAAGGCATCATAAGTGCTATCCCTCCTCTAGATTTTAATCCTTTTGGACCTAAGGGATTATTACACAAAAAGATTGAGCGCTTGTCTTGTTCGGCTCGTTAAAACTATCAAAAATTCATCCATTTTGTATTATTTTACGCTTTTTCGGACTTAAGGGATTATAAAACGAAAAAGAACCTTTAGAGTCTTCTTTACATTTCTTTTAGACTCTCTAAAATTGAAAGAGATCGAGTTATCTTTGTCGTTAAACTCGTTAAAACTAAATAGTGACAAACTCATCCGACAGGATGAGAACGAGTTTCACTGTCGCTAGGCTCGCTAAAATATAGCGACAGGTTTGCCCGAAGGGCGGATTATAGAACAAGCATATGTTATCCTCCTCAAGCTTGACAAAAATAAAGAGGCATTGGTCAGCAATGACTGGGGAAAATGGGGAAGAAAACAAGAAGAAACTTCATTGGTAGCAAGTCACTCTTGAACATGACACTTTCCTTCTGCATCCATGCCAGGTGGGTTGTTCCGTTCACTTGTCTTCACCATTGGTTCGTCACACCATCCATATCTGGGGTTAACGCTACCAATCCATCTTCAGTGTCACCGATATGTTCAAGAGATGTCATTCAGACAATTCACCTGAGTCTCACCCACTGCAATACATTCATGCTTCATTCCTTCATGACTGCCACCCTGAACCCCATATCGTCAGTTTGTTTTCACCTCCAAAATCATTTGCTTCGTTCCGTGTCATTGATGTGGGATTCATTAAGGCCCTCTTGCGATGGGTCACTTCTTTTCGACATCAGCTCATTATCCAAGAAGTTGAATTAAGAACAACCCTTTTAGTACTTTGAAGCTTGCATGGCTCAATGGCAAGTTTCTCACTTTCAGTGACAGGTTTACATCAATGGCCTTCGACCGAGAGATTTTGCGTGGTGTTTGATGCCAAGTCCTTTCTCACACCACGTAAATTGTACTATAGTACATGGAGGGTCATTGTCATTATTGGTGATTCCTCTCACGCCTGTTAACAACTTACATCATTGGCTAGTAATCAAGCGATGTCTTTCCATGTTCGACTCCAAAACATTTTTCACATGGATTGACTTGTACTCCGAGTGAAGATTGGCCGAGTTTGAAGACCCCGGATCTAGTTTCATCCATCCGGGTTGCGATATATTCAGGAATATAAAAACATCTAGTGTACATCATTGCCGAACAAATGATCATCCAAATCAAAGGATGATGTGTCCATATCATCAGTCTATCACACAGACAATCGTCTGTCCTATGTACATGAAAATGAGTTTATAAAGCTAAGCATGGGAATGCCTGCCTCAACTAGATCATGAAAAAATGTTGTCAAATAATTTATTGTATTGTATCTTATTACAGGTCACCTCCCAGCTCAGAAAAACTTTAGATCCTCATAGTAAAGCATTTCACCCGACATCAAGAAAAATATTAACGACCTCATGCTTAAGGGGGCAACTGTTATAGACATTTTTGGGCACTTCAACCCCAATCACAAATGTCCTTAAACTGAGGGCTCTTAAGTCCCTAAAAGTGTTGCTTCACTGCCTAAAGGAACAAGGTCAATTGATTACATCATCTCCCAAAAGTTCTCCACTGAAAACTACTCGTAAATGGTCAAAACTGGACAATACTGAAAGCTCAATGCAGAGGGTGTGATGCATATCACCTTCCCAATGTATAGGGTGCGATGCATACTGTTTTTCTCCTCTGTAGGGTGCGATTTTCGGGAATGGACAAATGGCATGGACAAAAATGTGAGGTGGAAGATCATGGAATATTCTAGAAGCTTCCCCTCTGACACTTGCCACTCCATTTTCGACCATGGATGAGTATGAGATCATCTTTCTCCAAGTGGAAGCAAGAACTATCAGAGAGAAGACACTAATCAAGATCCCAAAAGATGAGTCACCTCTCTGTAATCATCTATATATGGATCCCTCATCATAGAGATCCAGAGGCTGGAATTTTGTAACTTATAGAGAAGTGTTGTTGGTATTCTGGTGTACATTCACAGTGTTGGGTGATTTATCTTTGCTTGAGGTGAAGAAGGGCTTCTTAGCTGGAGGATGATGCTGGGTCAGAGCACATGGTTGTAATCTTCTTGCTACTTTTCATCTGAATAAATCTATTCTTGTTTCCTTCCATATTCTTGTGTAATTGTTTATATATGCTTGTATATGGTTAATGCACATCTGATCCTGCATTATTTATGAACTTAGATCCTTATTTCTTGCATAGTAGTATGTTGTTGTGATTCTACAGGTCCTTTTGAAGCTAAGCAGACAAAGAGCAAGCGGCAAAACTCTATCAAGAAGGAGAGGAAATTGAGCGCAAGACTCAGGTTGGCCTTCTTGGTTCTCCTCTCATCTATTTTCATAAAAGGAATAAATAGTAGACTTTGATTGTTTGTTTCTAAGATAGCCACCCATCTTAGTGGGAATAGCAACATCC
>APFE030777567.1:0-10417 GCA_000404065.3 Pinus taeda
AGTCATCAGCAGGTTAGTGATGTCCTTGTCTCTTCTTTGTTGAGCAACTTCATCTGTCTGTGGATGAATTGTTGGTGGGATTTTCATCCTCTTTTTGATAGCAGCTACATCTGCATCCCTCAGCTTAAGGACCTCCTGAATGGCCTTAACATCGTTGGGATCATGCCCAAATTCTATGATAATGTCTTCCAGGGCTCTGATTCTGTTGTCCTTGGCTTGAGAGGATGCCCTCTCCAACTCAAGCTGTGATGCTGTGTTGTGTAAACTGCTCTGCAGCCTATAATTCACCAAGGTCTTATCTGCCAGGGTGGCATAGACCATCTCACCTGTTTGTTTGTGAAGCTCAATCTGGTCCATAGGGTGGATGTCTTTTGCAAGGAATTCTAGGTTTGTCCTTATGTAGTCTGCAGTTGATTGAGGTCGCTGCTTTGTGGGAGTAAAATGACTCAGAGTCAATTTAGCCTCTTGTACATCATATGCAGACATAAGCCTCTGCTGATTTGATGGAGCCATGTTTAAGAGATAATTGTATAGCTTTATTTTCAGTGGCTCACTCCTCCTCTTAGCATCTTTAAAGAAGTCTTTGATGCCTGCAGCTCTACTTTTGTCTTGCCCTGAGGAGCTGACCTCCCCCAGTGCTGTTTTGTCCTGTTCCTGTTGCATTGAGCTGGCGGAGGCCTCAAAGCTATGCATGTCCTCTTCCCCAAAGGGATTTAGCCTCTGCCTTTTCTCTGGTCCTTCTGTGAGAGGTGTCTCCCTATCCCTTTTCCTGCTGATTTCCTCCCTTAGAGGGGTTTGGAGGTTTGAAGGATCGACCCTAGAATCTTGCCTAGGGGGCGCCATGCTAGTTGTTTTTTCTTGGGTGGCTGCCTGGCTTTCTCCTTTTTGCTGTTCCTGATCCTGTTGATCAGTTTCTTGCTGATCTTGTGGCTGTTGCTCCTGCTGGCCCTGTTGGCCTTCTTGCTGTTGTTCCTGCTGGTCCTCTGTTTCTTCCACCATCTTGCCCTTTCCTTTGTCCAGTCCCTGTTTTGAAGTTTGTACTGCCCCTTCTGGTGTTGCAGATGATGAACCCGGAGCTGTAGTATGAGGACTGGGTAGGGTAGATACCTGTGAAGGATACTCCAAGTCAGCCAATTTCAATAAATATCTCCTAGCCCTGTCATTTAGTTCTTCTTGGGTTAGGGGCTCTATCAAGGTGTTTTTCTGCCACTTAGGCTGGTTTGCATGTCTTGTTATGAGGATCATGTTATGATGCTCATAACTGGAGAGTTTGTATCTCAATCTCCTCTTGGATATGAAACCATTGGGGTCATATGGTTTCCATAGGAAACTCTGTGTTAAGCCAAGGCCCTCCAACATTTTCCCTGCTTCCTTCCATCCCTCTCTTCTGTTTAGCACAATATGCCCAAGCTGGTTTTTCACTTTAAGTTGGGCCTTCTTCCCCCTTCCTGAGAAATGGACTAGATCTACATAAGCAAACTGTCTGAAATATTCCAGGGCAAAGAGCCTCATAGGCACAAACCTGGGTAATCTTAATGGTCTTAGTTCACACCCATACATCCTTATTACAGTGTGATGCTGGTAAAAATACCAGTCCCCTATGCTGTAAGCAGTTGATAGTTGTAATATCCTCTTCATCTCATCAGTGAGTCTTGGAGGAGGCTCTGTTAGAAGCAGGGACATGGCTGGATGGATGAAGTCATCTATGAACTCACAGTATGTATAGGGTGAATAGGCACTGTGATGGAAGATTGAGCTCCAATATACAACCGATCTCGGGTTTCCTGCAGCATCAGTCCTTTTGATTTCAAAGGAGAATTTTTCATATTGGTGATATAGGATGAGATGATAGATATATGAGGAGTATCTGAACAACCTCTCTCTAGGTAAGTGCAGGAATTGCTCATGGATTTTGTCCGAGATATATGTGGCATAGTTATAGCAGATGGGGGCCCTCCCTGGGACAAACCTTAACATCATAACCAGCACTGTTTCTTCTATATATTCTGTTGATTTATATCCTAAAACTGAGCTCACCATATGGGCCAGGTCTAGCCCAAGTTGATTAAGGTACCCATCAAAGATGGGAGGATGCAACACTGTATCTCTTTTGCTCACAAATAATTGGTTGAACCTCAGGATCTCTGCCTCTATTAGTGTCTTGTTCCCTTGGTTGATTAAATCCAGCAGGGATAGGGGAACCATTGTCTTGTTGGACTTGAACTGCACCATGTCTCTGATAGCTTGAGGGGTGGTATAGAACACAACCTCACCTTTGTAATTGACTACAGCCCTATGTGATGGCTCATATTGGCTGGCACAAAGATAAATTAAATCAGGGAATTGCCTGACCAGAGGCATTTTAAAAGTCGGCAGGGCAGACTCCCAAATGCCCAGGATGTCCGTTCCTTCTCTGTGCTTAGCCCTGAACTCATTTAACAGTTGAAGATGAGGGGTGAGTCCTTGTCTGGAGTCTTCTGAGATCTGATAATCCAGATCTGCCAGCTCCTGCCAGTCCAACTCTCTCTGAGGAGCATTGAGAGGAGTGACATTGAGGATCTCAGGGGTTTCCATGCTTTCTGCAATAATAACTGAAATACCATTTGAAACAGTGAATTCTGATAGGAGGCAAGGTCAACAGGACCGGTTTAGAATGAGGACGACAATGCTAGCCCCTTGGGAAGGGCTTTTAACAACAGGGAGACCTTCTTTGTCAATTGTGGGAGTTTACTCAGAAGTTCACGATTGCGCGAACAGGGTAGTCTCTTTTAACTGGTTTTGCAGTGAGTTGGAGGTCACCGACACTGTATTTTGATTTTAATTGGTCGCATAGGGAAAAACACAGTTGGTATATCGGTCAATTTCACATTTTACAGGCTTTCATGGCGGGTTTTACAGAGAATTCAAGAAAAGCAGAAGACAAGAGGATAAGGCCGAAATACCTGGCAAACGCTGGCTTAGACTGAAGGATGTAGCTGGCTTTTGCGCGCGAGGTGATTCGAAAATAGTTGCAGGTTGGCTGGTGGCTTGGCGTCGTAAATCCCATGCAGAGGACTTAAACAGGAAAATTTCGAAAAATTAAGAAAAATGGTAAAAATTGGCGAAAATATGGTTTTTTGGACTTTTTGGCGCGCTTTCCGGATGACGTCAGCATGACGTCAGCGTGGGGGCCCGGTTTGGGTGACGTCATCATGACGTCAGCATGGTGACGTGGCAGTCAGCGGTTGGTCCAAGGGGGCGGTGATGTGGCGGCCAGGTGGACGAATCAGGAACAAGGCGGGATGAACTGGCGGTGACGTGCGCGGCACCGGGGCGCTCACGTGGACTGGACAGATGTCGGCATATCGGGAGGGGTCCTGTACGATGAACGGACTGTCAGGCATCGCTCCGATGCAATCATATGATGATGCGTGCCCCTGTACTGATGCTGGCCTGACGCAAGCGTCTGACAGATATCGGAAGGTATCTGTCAGACACGTAAGGCCTTCCGATATGCATAATGGCCGTGGATCTGGAGGCGGGCGATCGGACGGTCGTCGGGTGCCTGACTTGCGAGGACGGTAGCAACGGCTTTGTTTAACGCGCGGACGTCGGGATGGCCCGAAATCAATCTCCGCCGTAGATCTGGGCCTGGTGCGATCTGACGGTCCTCGGGCAAGCAACCTGCAAGGACAATACGGACCAGCGGGCGGGTAATAAACAATAACTTTCTTCTGCGGACGTGGACGGCGGGACCCTCCGGGCGACAAATTTTCTTTGTTAGTGAACTTTCCATGGTTTTTATTGCCAATGTATAGTTACCCGCCAACATTGGAAATATGAAATATTCCAAAGGTTTTTGTAAAGTTGCTGGTATTAAAGTTTCCGAAGGCGGAAACTTTGGATAAAGGGGTTTTTTGCACAAACTCATGAAATATTAAAAAGGCGAAGGACCCCCGACCTTAGGATAAAGCGGGGAAGGGTGATTTTACAAGGTTTTCCGCTCATTGGAGTAGTTTTATGGGTTTTTCAAGGTTTTTTCATGTTTTTTCAAGGTTTTCAAGGTTTTTCAGGGCAACATGGCACTTTGGGTAGGGGAACTGGTCTGAGGTGGAGCAAGAAGGTGAGTCATGGGTTCTTGACCTTGACCAGGTGTCAATTCAAGCCCCAGGGATAGAATACTATGGCTATAGTGCCAGGGAGGGGATATTTATGCATTGTGGGGTTTATACACCATGGTGTTTATAATATTAGGGGTAAAGGAGTATAGGGAGCTAAGTAGTATAGTTAGTTGTTAATATGGAAGGAATTTATGAGTGAGGGCTAGCTCAACCAAGTTTTGTTTGCAAATAGCTTGAACTTAGGAGTAGTTCAAAATGAAAAGATTTTTGCACAAGAAATGTGGCTTCTCAAGGGTATAAGAATGTAAAACATATGATTTCTTATGCTTTGTGCAACTTTGGGGAAAGGGAGTTAGTAATGAATGTTTTACAAATGAGAAACAGGGGAGTTAGTCATGCTTCATAGTGCTGCTCTTCCTGTATACATTTCAGCAACTTTGATTTTGAAAGAGACACCATTTCTGCAACCCCATCTACCTACCCAACTAACTTTCCTAGCATTTTTTGTTCCTTCTTGGAGGGTGCACTTGGACTTGCAAACCCTTTGAATGCCTTTTCTTTTATTGGCTTTTTCTCATATTCCCTATCTAATGCAACCCTTATTCCTTCCAAGGTCCTAGATTAGACAGTTGGGAACCTTTGTTTCTCTACCTATTCTATTGGTCTGCCAAGATTAAACAGTTTGGACAGATATCATTCTCTATTCTACAACAAGAAATTGAAAACATGACATGGTCCAGATTAGACTATTGGACCAGCCATCAAAATTGAGTTTTTATCAAAACTGATACAGACATTACCTTCTTAGGGAAATATGGGATCTTTGCAGTTGTCAAAGTAGAACATATTTGGACCTTTGATATCCAATCATGAAAAATGAAACCTATTGGTATAGGTATCTAACAGTGGCTCCACATGGGGATGGTTTTTCCTTTGGAAAGAGCAAGAATAGCAGGTCAGTGGGCCTGGATCTCTTTGACTGCTCCTTTGAAATTTTGAAGTTTTGTTTATCATAAATTCCTCAAATTGTAGACTGATAAACTGAAGCACAGCCTGTTTTCAATTCCATTCTTTGTCTGTAATGCCTTTCAAAATGTCTTTACCTTCATGCTTTCAAAAAGGACAATATATACAACACATACAGAATTTATTTACATCAAACTATGTACAAAATAGGCCATCTCTTTTCATGGAAGGTAATCAAAATAGTGTTTGAGCATCCTGCCATTGACAGGGCCTTCCTCTAGATCACTTTTGTCCAAATCTTGCAGAAAATAGGTGTTGTTTCCCTGCACAACTTGTATTAAAAATGGTCCTCTCCAAAGGGAGTCAAACTTTCCATGCTTGCCTTTGCTCTCTCTTCTTGAATCCCATTTGAGGACCTTGTCCCCTATATTGAAATCCTCTGCTTTGGTCCTTCTATCAAATGCCTTTTTAAGCTTTTCTTGTAGCACTTGAACTCTGTTATACACTTTCTCCCTGGTTTGCTGCAAACATATGATCTGATTTATCCTTCTTTGCATGTCATTGGGCTCAGCTTGGCACTCCTGAAGCATCTTCATAGCAGGGATTCCTAATGATGAAGGGAATTTAGCCTCTAAACCATAGACTAATTCATAAGGGCTGACCCCAATTGACCTTTTAGATGTTAATATGTCTGCCCATAATGCATTTATCAGTTTCTTGTGCCAATTTTTCTTGTTGTCCTCTAATATTTTCTTGATCATATTCACCAAGCTCTTGTTTGAGGATTCTGCCAACCCGTTGCCTTGGGGATAGTATGCTGTGGAGTGGCCCAATATGATATGAAATTTATGACAAAAATTGACCATTTTTTTAGATCTGAATGCAGCAGCATTATCTGTTATTATTTTGTCAGGGCATCCAAATCTAGCCAGAATGTTTGTTTCCAAAAATTGGATAATGGTAGAATCATTAGCTTGTCTGCATGGGATTGCTTCAATCCATTTTGTAAAATAATCTGTTGCAGTAAGAATCCACCTATGCTGGCCTGAAGAGGAGGGATTGATTTCACCAATGAAATCTAGGCCCCATTGCTGGAACGGTCTCTCTGTTGCAATCGGTCTGAGGGGTAAAGGTAACAACTGTCTCTTTCCTTCAAACACTTGACATTTGTGACATGCAGTGGTAAATATTTTGACATCAGAAAAGATAGTGGGCCAGTAATATCCAGCTCTCAGTATTTTGTTCACAGTGGATTTCCAGTAAAGATGACCTCCACAATCTCCTGCATGAAATTCTTCCATGATCTTGTTGGCTTCACCCTCAATCAGACAATTCAGCAAGATGCCCTCATGGTCTCTCCAAAACAAATTTTCTTCCATGACACAAAATTTAGAGGCTTTCATTTTGACAAACCTACTCTTAGTTCTAGACAGTCCTAGGGGAGCAGACAGGTTTTGCAATACATAACAGATATCAGAATACCAAGGGGATTGCTCAAAGGCTACATTGATCTTTGGAGTCGCCAGCTCCTGTTCACTGTCTAGTTGATTAATGTCAAGGGCTTGAAAGTTTGTTTTAGACATTAGTTTTGCTAAGCCCTGCCCCTTTATGAGTTTGGTAGGCTTTATTTCTATGTCAAATTCCAAAATGTTTGCTATCCACTTGCCTCTTCTACGCTCCAAATTCTCTTGTGTAAGTATATCTTTGACAATTGGGCTTGGTACATAGGCAATTACATGGGAATAAAGGATATAAATCCTGAAGTCTTTGATGGCTTTGACTAACACGTAGGCTTGCTTCTCCATGATTTGATATTTGAGGGGAGCATCTCTTAAGGCTTTGCTAAAGAATGCTATAGGTTTTTCATTTCCTAGATCATCCTTTTGAAGCAAAACAACAGCAATTGTATGTTCAGAGGCAAAAGAGAATATGATGAAATCTCTATCAAATTGAGGGCTAGTTAGGACAGGAGTTTGGGTGAGAGCAAATTTAATGCTTTCAAAGGCTTGTTTAGCATCTACTGTCCATTTAACTTTGGAATCCTTTTTCAACATGTTATTCAGCAATCTGCTGAGTTCGGCCAGATTTGGAATAAATCTTCTTAGAAAGTTGATCTTCCCCAAAAAGGCTTGTAATTCCTTTATATTTCTGGGATGGGGCATGTGTTGAATGGCTTGGATTCTGTCTGGATCAATTCTAATGCCATCCTTGGAGATAACGTGACCCAGCAGTTTGCCTTCTTCTAGACCGAAAATAGATTTTTTGGGATTTAATGATATCCCAAATTTTCTGCATTTTAGAAAGATTTGTCTGAGGTGATTAAGGTGTTCTTGGTCTGATTTGGAGAATGGTGTAAGGTCATCAAAATAGATGACTAGGAAGTCATGTATTTCTTTGGCAAAAGCAATGTCCATTGCTCTTTGGAATGTGGCCCCTGCATTTTTCAAACCAAATGGCATTTTAACATACTTGAAGGTTCCCCATGGGGTTGTGAATGCAGTTTTATCCTGATCATTAGGATGGACCAAAATCTGATTGAAGCCTGAAAAGCCATCCAACAAGGAAATCCTTGAAGCCCCTACTACTCTCTGTAAAATGTGGTCCATTTTAGGTAGGGGGTAGTTATCTTTCAATGACACTTGATTAAGGTTTCTTAAATCCACACAGAGCCTTATTTCACCTGTTTTCTTCCTTGTGGGGACTAAGTTTGAAATCCAATCAGAGAATCTGATTGGTGCTATTATTCCTGCTTTAAACATCTTTTGGACTTCCTGTTCCATTGCTGGGAGGAGCATGGGATTTATTCTCCTCAATTTTTGTTTGAAAGGTTTCTGATTTGGCTTGAGTGGAATTGTGTGCTGTATAACAGAGGTGTCATAGGACTTAAGGTCCTCATAACTCCATGCAAAGACATCCTGAAATTCTTTAAACAAATCTATGTATTTAGGCTTTTGGTCAGGAGGTAAGGCAGCTGATAATTTTATGATTTTGGGGTTTTGGACTGTCCCTATGTTGTGTTCTTCAATGGTGGTATTTAGGGGTTCAAATTTTGGTTTATTAGGGACATCATTAGAATCAAACATGTCTTCTAATGGGGCTAAGCCTATGGGCAGGAGGTTGCTTTTTAGCTGTATCATATCAGTTTCATCCATAGGCATTTGTTCACACTCAATCTGTTGGATTTCTTGAATGTTAATCTGATTGAAAATTGTAGGATTTAGCAATTGGTAGACTGTTCTAGGTGAGAGTACTTGGCTGCGATTTAGATGAAGTATTTGTGATTGACTTGCTGGCTCTGTGTCTATTTTCAGGCCTGAAAATTCTTCCTGTAAATTCAGAAAGTTTTTAATTTGTGCATCATTGTCAAATACTTGCCAGTCTTTTATGTTGTTTGGGACTGATGGTCTATGTCTCACCTCGGCTGTGAAACGGTGATTGGGGTCAAAAGGCAACTTGCAAGTACTTGCAAACATGGCTAGGCTGTGAGCACGTAGGTTCTGGACCCTAGGAATTTTGGTGATCTGGAAGTCAGCAAGGGAGCTAAGCAACTGAGTGGTAGCAGCTCTGTAAGACCTGAGTCTGTTGTCTTTAGCAACAAAATTGCCTTTAACCTGTTGGATGACCAAGTCTGAATCTCCTAGGACTGATATGCTAGTAATTTTCAGGGAATGTACTAACTTGAGGCCTAATAGAAGGGCCTCGTATTCAGCCATGTTGTTAGTACATTTGAAGTTCAGTCTGTAAGCCCTTCCTTCTGCATGGCTACCCTCTTTATTATGCACCCATACCCCTGCCCCTGCCCCTAACTTGTTGACTGATCCATTGAATTCTAGGAACCATGAGATTTCTTTTTCTAGGGGTTTTTGAATGAGGTCTGTGTGGGATGAATTGGTGATTTGTAGGATGGGCTGATTGATTGGCTTGGTTTGTTTGACATCCACTTCACTTGGTAGAATTGCTTTGTTTTCTAGGAGGGCCCCTTTTTCATTGTTTTGTTTAATTATGGTTGCCTCACTGTCATTTGCTTTGTGGTCTAGACTTTTGGAATTGTTTGATTCGGTCTGTGTTTGGATATCAGCCTCTTCTAGTTCAGAAATTTGATTTGTTTTAACTATATGAGTCTTTTCCTTGGCATTGTTGTTTGTATTGTCATTATAAAGGATAAATGAATCTATGTCAGAATGGACAGCATAAATAGGGGAGTTTTGAGGCTTCTCTGTACTACTGACCATGTATTTCATTAGAGATTCTCTATACAGTCTCTTGGGTTGACCAAAGACTGTGATAGTAGCATAGGACATGTCTAGTTGGAGAGATCCTTGAAGCTTGGCTCCCCATGATCTTGAAAATAACATCCCATATTTGGGTGGAATATCAGCAACAACCACATCCATTAGGATTGTTTTGTTTGGGTATTGGACTAGGGACACACATAAGTCCTTTATTAGGCCTAAACACTTGACCTGGCTGGAGTCAAACGAGTAGAGGTCTTTGTATGGTCTAATGATGTCCAAATTCAACCTTTCCATCACAGATTTAGGCATTAAGTTGTGAGAAGCACCAGAATCAAACATTGCATTGTGTAAAATTTTGTCATGTACATGCAGGCTGACATAGAATGGTAAGACTCCTGAGGCAGCTATTTTTCCATCAACCTCTGGGCCAAAAAGCAATTCTGGGGTATCATCTAACACATTGACATTGTCTATGTTTTTGCTATGGGTAAGTTGCAGAGATTTTTGAATTTGCTGTTTATAGATCTCATTTTTAGCTAATTCTGCCAGAGGTATGGTTATCTTCAGTTTTCCAATCTCAGTTTCCAAATCAAAGGGTTTTTCTGATTGTGCTTTAGTGGTATTGGTAAGCCTACTTTCTTTCTCTACCGAGGTTTGTTCCTGATGTTTAGGTCTGCTCTTGTTAGTCACCTCTTGAGGCTCTTTGCTTGATTTGGGCTGCTCAACTGATGGAGTAGGGGGATTGAGTGACTGTTCAGTGATGTCTTCCACCATTACCTCATTTGAGGGAGAATTAGTTGTAGTTTTTGGTTCTAGAACTATGGCATCTCTGGGCTGTGATGTATCTTTTGTTTTCTCAGGTTGTGTTACATTCACAGTCCGACTTCTTAACTTGTACTGTTTATGAACTTCGTAGACAGCAGTATCATAGCCTTGTTTAAAATCAAATGATTCTCCTGAACTTGTCTGAAACTGTTTACTATCCTCCTCATCCTGATCTTCCTGACTCAAGAAGACTTGGTGCTTGTTGTCAAGCCCCATTAGGTGGATATGAGTGTCTTCTGCTTGTTCTTCAGATGTGGATGTTTCAGCATAATTTTCTTGAAATGGTGGTCT
>APFE030777568.1:1183-26638 GCA_000404065.3 Pinus taeda
CCCACTTCTTCACCCCTGTGAGCATCACCCGATGCAATGAGTGCTAAGTGAACTATTCAAAAATCATGAGAAATTAGTCAGTTACGACTACCTCTCATGGAAATGGTCATACGTTTGAATGACTTACTTAACGCAGTTGAGTTGAATCCCAAAATGATATCTAATATAATGCACTGCGTAGACCCCCATACTTAAATTCAAAAAGAGTCAAGGTATCTCTACTTGAATGGTTCATGAGGCACAATACTAGCTAAGGTTTTGCAAATGGGGTAGCAAGCTAAGTGGGCTTGATTGTGGAAAAACTCCACAGTTAAGCGCGCTTGAGCCAGAGGAGTTCTGGGATGGGTGACCTCCTGGGAAGTCCTGGTTACCGGGGGCAAGCCCCGGAAGTGATGATTGATGCTATGTGATTCGTTCTCCACATTTCACTAGTTTCAATCCCACTTCTTCACCCCTGTGAGCATCACCCGATGCAATGAGTGCTAAGTGAACTATTCAAAAATCATGAGAAATTAGTCAGTGACGACTACCTCTCATGGAAATGGTCATACGTTTGAATGACTTACTTAACGCAGTTGAATCCCAAAATGATATCTAATATGAGTCTCAATGTTTTGTGCCCTTGATGGACTAAGGCACAACTAGTGAGCAGATTGGATAGCCGAGGTTCAGTGGTTAGATGGACTTGGATCGTTGATAGAGGCAAGAGCTACAGATCGGGAGCCAAAAGACTGGGCAGGTACAAGGTATGACCAAGGCAGCTGTGAGGAGCTCTACATTAGCAAGACGGTTAGAGTATCTTGTTGAAGGTAGATTGGTTGTCGATGTACTGACACCAAGCCCCAGTTTGTATTCTTGCACTAGTGGATGTATGAGGGCCATTGTCCCTGGTACAGGAGCCCTAGACTATTGTATTATATGTTGATTAATATAATGAAGTTGGGTTGAAAAATGTAAAAAGTTGTCTATATTTTGTGCATGTGTGATTTACTGTTTGTTTATATTCTGTTGTGCAAAGTAGTATCGTTGAGATTCTTGGTTTGGTAGTGTCAAAGATTTTAAGATTCTAACCTAGACCCAAGATCGTGAAAAATCAACAACAATCAGTTGCATATTTTACCATGCTCATCCCTCATAACAGTGAGCACACAATTTACATAATAATTATTTGTTAACTTGGTCAAAATTTGAATGATTTGCTTTTGTTAACCCCCAGTATCACTTCTTGCTATTGAAGCGTTCAGATCCAACGAGACTCCATCGCACTGGTTTCATTTCAGATGCATCCAGGGATCACCTCGATGAGAGTTCTTCTTAGATTCTGTTTGATTATAATCCAGGGAACTGCTATTTTTGGCAACCGTGTTTCAAGTTTTAACTCTTTTCTGATTTTCAGAGATCGCAGGCTTGCATGATAGAGATGGCCACATTTTCTTGATCCTAGTGAACAAGCAAGTCCAATAGGAGTGTTTCCACTTATGTGATTACATTCGAGTCCTTTTTTTGGTTCTAGCGTTTTGTAATAGGTTAATGTTGCACTTAGCCAAAATTTGTTCTTTTCCTTTTTTCTTTTGGGAAACATTGTTTTTTAAACGTGCCTATAATTAGTATTTTCTGTGTATTTTGCAAGTATAAGTGGTGGTCATAGCTCCAAATGTACAATGGTGTGTTCTGAAGTTCCTCTGTATGGAAGAATAAGAGTTTAAAGAATATTCTTGTATGGTTAAATTGTTCCTTTATATAACACTTGGTGGCCTTGTCCGTCATGTGAATTGTAACATAGGCAAACCGAAAATTTGATTTCTTGGATAAATAAGGGAAATTTGAAGTTTTGAAACCAAGTATGAACGGGTTGAATTGTCGTTAAGGAAGTTGGCTGCCTTGCTAGAAGAGTTTCCACAAAAGCAAGGTATGGCACTTCTCAAAAGCCAACCTTTTCCAATAAAGCTTGTAAAGCAAGGAAAAACTCGAAACTCTACTGTTACCAAAATGAGGAAGCTAGAATAGCGTATACGACCTCATTCCCCTAAAGACATTATTATTACTTTTTTGGTAAAAGAGTTTCTTAGTAGTAAGGAGAAACTGTTAATTTTCGATTTTTCATTTTACTAAAGATGAAATTAGATGGGAAAAGAGGACAATACTCATAAATGAATAGCGATAAAAACAGTGAATGGATTAGAATAAGTGGTACGAAGTTGTGGGCCAACTTTCTCGTGGATCAGGCAACGACAGAGCTATTATTCTTTTATCTATCGGCAACAATCTTACATCATCAAAGCCTGTGATTTGACCTCGTATTCAGGGCTGCATTATGCACACAATGATGATTGAAATATATTGGCATTAATAAAATTGTATTTCTAACTTTAAGCCCATTACCTTAAGAGCCAACCATTGGATAAATTCTTCTTTGTGGACTCATAGCCTCAACCTAGGGGTGGCTCATTGCCAAACAAGGATTTCAGCTATGAATTTTGCAAGGTGGCCATCACAAATAGTGACATTTTTGCACACAACTCTGGCTAGGTGGTGTTTTACCTTGTTTGTGTCCCCTACATAGTAGTGCAACAATATTTTCCCTTGATTTCATCAACTAGAACCACTCGAACACAATGTTCCCATGAATCAAGGGATGAGTCAAATGGTTTAGAATACTAGTCAACAAGGAAATGTTCTCTCCATAAGAGAGGAACATGAAGCTTACAAGTGGCACAATAGTTGAGGCACTCCATCATGTGAGTGGTTCCATGGAGCAATAACCACCTCAACAACCTCATAACCAATTATAACATGTAATAATTGGTGCAAGTTTGTAACCACCTCATAATTGACCCCAACAAACTCACAACTATGGTCAACAAGGCAAGATGTGTCACAAATCCCAAAGCAAGTACACAAATCTCAAGGCGTGGTACAAAAATCCTAGTGCGCCCACTTATAGTGGTGGATCTAACCCTTTTACAAGTCATTAGGTGATAATGTAGCGTTTTCTTTAGCGACGTCACAACACAAGTCAATTTTAAGATTTTATTTAAGTTACACGATTAGGGGACAACCATACGCCTTATACTTGTGATAAATCCTAAGATAAGAGGTCTATTCCTAGATCACTAAGTTAAAAGTAGGTAATATGAAGAATAACTTATGGAAGGGGAATGGACAATTCATGTATTGACCTTCAAAGTCATGTAAGATGGTATACAAGTCTTTAATCTTGTCCAACTAGCTTTCAAAAGCTAGATTTTTTTTAACAAAAAATCCTTTAAGAGGGAGCTTTAGATTTGAGTTACCATTTCCTCAACAATGTTTCTATCCCTTTCTTCGATTTTTCTTTCTTTCTTTTATTTATCAAGTTCGTTTTTCTTAGATATCCATTATTAAGCACATGGGACTAGGGTATTGGTCTCATAACTAGGAGTATTGGTCTCATATCAAGGTGGTATAGTTCAAGCTTTATTTTTTTTGGCTTTTAATTTTTTTATTTGCTCTTCACCTCTACATTTTGGGTTCATTTGGCTTAGGCTCTCTTAGCTAGACCTTGTTGAATGACACCTTGACCCTTGAACAAGAATAATTGTTTTATGAATGAGGTGGAAATGAATTGGGAAGACATAAAGTGTTATTTATAATGGGGATATGGAGCATGCTACATCAACTTGATCACTAGTACAACTTGACCCAATGTCTAATGACACTTCTAAAGGATAAATATGTCCTCCATGGTACAACGAGGCAAACATTGAAATCATTAATGTTATGAAGTGTTATTAGAAATTTTCAAAAGTAGGTTAGAAGTTATAACACCATGTCTAGGTATCAAATCCATACATAAGAACATTGCACACACATAGTAAACAATCTAAACCAAAGTACCATAACCATGTGCAAATGAAAGCATAGGGTACCATCTACTAGTGCATGTGTCATTTAAGGTGTAAGAGAAGGAATTGTATACCATGGCTGAGACATCTAATAGAATTCAGGAGTGATGTGATCCAGTATATGATATATCTAAAGGAGAATTGGAAGAACAAGTTTGAGTCAAAGGACATGAACAAGAGAGCTTAAGCAAGTAGCAAGAACGAGTTCATGAGAGTGGCTTTGGAAATAGTTTCCCTTGAGCGCGCAACACTCACTAGTTTGAAGGCCAAATAAAGGCTTGTGAGGAATTTTTTTGAATTGTTGCGATTACACTTGGTAATAGAGTTAGAAGTACTGTAGTGAATGTTGTCCAGTCCAAACGCCGTATTAAGGCTTGTGAGGACTCATTTATAAAAATAATATTTTCTTCTCTTGTAGGATAACAAAAAAGTATAACCATATGGACAAATTAGTGAGATACAAAGTACCATGTATTAACAGTTAAAATAGAGAGGTGACTTCTTTCCTAATAGAGCAATCCGAATATTCTCCCAATAATATGGTGACTTCTTGATGCAAAGAAATAATTTTTTTTTTTAAATGGTCGGTTGCTATGTATTAAATTCTGAAAAAAAACAGGGATTTCGAATCCTATGGTACATAGATTGCGCAGACTGAGGGAGAGCAAGGGGTTTACAAAAAGTGGCTACCCCCTTGGTCCTTAGTTTGCTTTTTTTACTACTATTAAAAACAACACTACTGTAGATTCTAATAAAGGAGAATAACAAAAAGATGCATTTGAAATTCATTCAGTCAATCATGATGTGTTGGATGTGTCTTGCCGTTGATTCCTCCGGGTTGTCATCTTTAGCTTCTTGTTTGACGCTGGAGGAGCTGGTGGCAATGGTGTTCTTTTCCATCATGAATTTCAGAATGGAAATTGACTCTTCGGCATGGGCGCAGCGGTTTATGAGCTGCCTGAATTGCTCTTGGAGGGAGGCAGCCTTGTGCATAAAGAGCTGGATTTCTGCTTTATATTTTTCAGTGTTAATGCAGTCCTGTTCAAAGAGTCTCCTGCTTTGCTCATCAAGACACCTATCATGCTCTTCTAATCTTGCGTCCAATAGGCTTTGCTTTTTATCTAACATTGACTGCTGAGTCCTTATTTCTTCTAACTCAGCTTGCAGATCAGCACAGTGGAAACAATCCTCACTGCGTGCCATTGAAGTGAATATGTTGCTGTTGAGGAGGTAGGTGAAAACGGAGGCCAGGTAGGCGGGAGATTTAAGAGCGTTATTGACGTGATGATGGGTTCTGGAAATACTGATGGGAGAAACAGAGTATCCCGCTTTCAAAGCAACGGTTACTGTTGAGAGATTGGGAGGGGGTTTATTGAATAAGACTGAGGGGGAATAGACCGGAGGTAGGATGGGTGGAAGGTAGACGGGGTAGAAGGGAAAATCCGAGGAGGGGACGAGGAAAAAGAGAGGGGAGGGAGCTGAAGAAAGCTTGCTGGAAAGACAGACGGAGGGAAAAGGATTGGGACAGAAGATGAGGGAGGCAGGGAGAACATAGAGTGTCGGAGAGAAACGGGAAGAGGAGGGCGCATAATGAAATGAAGGAAGAGCTGCAGGACGAAACGCCCTGCTGATACAATCTTGAGCGCTCCTGTAGATCACTGCAACAGTAGTTAGAATAATCCTAAACAAAATAAAAGGAGGCAATACCAGAGGATCGTTCCTTCTGAGATGCAGAGGATCGTTCCTTCTAAGACGCTGGAAAAAGACGCCTGCTTCAGACAGATGATGCTGCTCAGTCGCTTGATCATAATGGACGATGCTTTGATTGCTGGTGCTCTTATTTATAGAATGGATCGAACAATGGGCAGGAAGCCAAACTAGAGTCGGAATCACGGGAATGGTGAGGTTCTGCCCCAAATCTTTCAGACAATCTCCTTTTGCTGTATTTCCAAGCCTTGTGCCGGCGCTGAATTGATTTGTTTTCCCTTGTTGACAGGTGATTACCTCTATCGAGGTTCGGATTTGACTGTATGTGCGTAGTTTACTTTCTGCAGTTTGTCCTGCAACTGTGGAGACCATGCCCTTCGCACACTTGAAGACCACGCGAATTTGGGCAGTACCAGGATTGTTCTGGGTCATGGCAGGGGTTGAAAACCTTCTCTGTTGTTGTGCCTTAACACACCTTCCTGCTTTCCTACTGCATTATTCGCACATTTGTCTGCTTTCATGTTTAGCGTGCGAAGAATGTGATAGAATTTGATGTATTCAAAGTGAATGAGGAGGAGTTTGATGCGCTCAATGAGATGCTGGAGGTTACTGTTGGGAGAGCGCTGATTGTAGTTCATAAAACGAATAATTATTGTGGAGTCCCCAAAAACTAATGCCTTTCTTATGCCCATATTTTTTAATTGTATTAGTCCTTGATACCGGGCTAATGCCTCTGCAATGTTGTTTGTTTTTCTTCCCAAGCTCCATTCATAGCTGCAGATTTCATTCCCAGACTCGTTTAAAATAACTCCTCCCGCTCTAGCTTGTCCTGGGTTGGACTTTGATGCACCATCAAAGTGTAGAGTTGGATAGTTACTGCTCTGCATCCACACCTTGTAATCCTGTGCTGGAAGTCTGATCTCCCACTCCCTGGCTTGTGTTTGCTTTTGTCTGTCAGTTCTCTGAATATCCTGATGATGGCCTGGTCGATCTAGTATGTGCCTGATAACTGATCTTTCTTCCACTGAGTAATCTACTGCTTGTATTTTTCCTTTATACTTTGCTGCTATTGTCTCTTGTGCCAAGGTGTGGGCTTTATTGCATGTCGTTCGAACATTTCTCTCTTTGTTTTGGAAGATCTTTTTGTTTCTTGTGAGCCAAATTTTCCAGAGAAGGTTATGAGGAATGATAGCCCAAATTCTTTTAACAATCTTGCTCCTCTTCTCTTTCCATGGGCAGTTTTTTCTCCATTCTTGAATTGTCTCTGAAATGTTCTGTTGGGGTTGCCAATTTATATTGCCCAAGGAGGACAAATTAATCCAGCATCTCTTGGCGAAGGGGCAGTCAAGGAACAAGTGTTGAATTGTTTCCTCTGCTGAGCAACAGTTGGGGCATCTTGAAGGACCGTTGATCCCTCTCTTTCTTAAGTTTTCAGATGTGAGGACTTTACCTTTTAGCAGCAGCCAGGTGAAGAATTTGATTTTGCGGATAGCCTCAGATTTCCAGATTATCCGCCAATGGTTCCATATGGGGATCTGATAAATGCTATTACAGATGTGATGATATCCAGACTTGATGGTATAGCTTGAACCCGTGGGATCCCATCGAAATCCGTCTGCTGCTCCTTTCTTTATGGGGGCTCTGTTCTGAAGATTTTTTTGGAGAGCTTTGAGGCTTGCTTCTAAAGCTGATGGAGTGGCTGGAAATTCCCAATTAGTCCAGGTTCCTGTATCTACATCCCATTTCGATATTTGGTCTAGTCTCTGGATGCCTTTACAATTGAGGTGGTGTATGAAGGGGATTGCTTCTTCAATTGTGTTTAGAGGTGGGAGACCCATTATCTTGTCTGTAGCATAGTTGATGCTGTCCCCTCCTCCAGGGATCTTTGAAGTGTTTTGAATAAGGAAGGGGATTGCTTTCTTGCAGAGCTGCCAAATTTTGGTGGCATCTCTGTTGGGAATGTCTACTTCAAGAAGTCTTTGCCTTTTGCCGTTGAGATATTTGCATTCTATGACTTGTTTCCACCAGGCTTTTGGCTCATTGATTAACCTCCAGGCTATTTTGATCCCGAATGCCAAATTTAGGATTTTGGGGGCTCTAATTCACAGACCACCTCTGTCCTGAGATTGGATTACACTCTTCCAGTTTACCAAATTAAATCTATTTTTTTCTTTTTTTCCCTCCTTGCCATAAGAAGTTTCGAAGGGCGATTTCCAACTTATGATGAAATATGGCAGGAGCTTGATAAAGAGTAAATCGATAAAGAGGTAAGGAGGATATACCTGATTTGAGGAGAATTATTCTGCCTGATGGGTTGAGCCATTGAGTTCCCCATTGTTGGATCTTCCTCTTGACTTTGTCTATTATTTCATTCCAAGTAGCAGCTTTTAATGGTCCCAGGCTGACCGGCATCCCAAGGTAGGTGAAGTGGTCCAAAGATGTTGTCAATGCTGTGAGCGGTTTGGTTGGAAATATTCCAGCCATAGATGCAACTTTTATGAAAGTTGATCTCTCCCCCTGAGTACTCCATAAATTGATCGAGGAGAGTCTTGAAACGCCTTGCAATGGTAGTGGATGCTCCTCCAATCAGTAGAGTGTCGTCGGCAAATTGGGAGTGGTTGATGTTCTTGACTCCATTCCCGAATTTGATGCCAGAGATGAGGCCAACTCTTCTGTTGTGATCTAGAGCCCTGCTAAAGGATTCAACCATAAGAATGAAGAGATAAGGGGAGAGTGGGCAGCCTTGCCTTAACCCTCGGGAGGATTGGAAGGCATCACAAGGGCGCCCATTAATCAGAGGAGAAATCCAAGGGCCTGAAATGCAGGCAGCAATGGTACTGATAAAGGCAGAATTGAATCCCATTTTTCTCAAGACAGCGAACAAGAAGGAGTGTCTTACTCGGTCAAAAGCATTGGCTAAGTCGAGCTTGAGAACGAAACCTTTCTCTTGCCTAGAAGTGTTGGAATGAATGGCTTCTTGGACCAAGGCAATTGTGTCGTGGATTTGCCTATTAGATAGGAAGCCTCCTTGATTTTTAGAGATAAGGGATGGAAGGAGGGGTTGGAGTCTAGAAGCTATGATTTTCGTGAAAATCTTATATGAGGAGTTACACAGTGAAATTGTTCGGAACCTGGAGAAGGATGTGGGTCGATTTTCCTTGGGGATGAGGGCGAGGAAGGTTGAGTTTGTGAAGCCCCCCATTTTCCCTTTTCTTTGAATTCCCCTCAACATCTTTGTAAGATCTTTTCTTATCAAGTGCCAATGATCCCTGTAAAAATTGATTGGAAAACCATATGGGCCTGGAGACTTGTCCGGTTGTAGGGTCCAGATAGCTTTTCTGATTTCCTCCTTCGTTATTTCTCGGTTTAGACTGTCATTCGCCTCTTGAGAAATGCCTTTTGGAAGGTGCTGTAACAGCGCAGCATAATCGGTTTCTCCTTGGTTTTCCGTGAGGAGGCTTTTGAAGTGAAGGGAGGCAGCTCTTTTGATGGATTCTTGGTCATTATGATGGCTGCCTTGACTGTCCATTATTGCATTTACATTGTTCCTTACCTTCCTGACTGTGGCTTGCTTGTGGAAGTAAGCTGTGTTTTTGTCCCCTTCTTTTAGCCATAGCTGTCTTGATTTAATTCTCCACTTGGTTTCTTCCGCTCTCTTGATGTGCATTAGCTGCCCTTGTGCTTCCCATTCCTTATTTTTTAGCTGGTGGGTGAACCCTTGATCTTCAATTTGTTTTTGAATTTCGTCCAAGTCTTGCTGTATTTTTTTTTTAATCTTTTCTGGCTCTTGATAGCTGACTTTTGCCCAGTCTTTGAGAGCTTTCCTTGTGCTTCTGATTTTTGTTTCCCATATATGGCTAGGAGAGCCTTCTACATGGTGTTTCCAAGTTGCTTCTATGATTGCTTCAGCCTCAACATTGTTTCGCCAGAGAGGATTATACCTGAACGGGATTGGTCCCAACTGAGAATGGGAGTCCAACGATAGGAGGATGGGAAAGTGGTCTGAGGCCGTAGCATTGAGAATTTTTGTGTGACCCGCAGCAAAGGAGGAAAGCAAGGAGATGTTAACCAGTATTCTATCCAATCTTTCCATGATATTTCTTGGTCCCAACCTTCTATTATTCCAGGTGTATTTTCGATTTTTTGGGATAATATCCATCAACTCATGATCGGACATTATTTCTTCCAGCTGATTTCTGAAGGGGTCGTGGGTGAAATTGCCCCCTCTCTTTTCATTCGCATGGAGGACTAAGTTGAGGTCTCCAGCAAGAATGATGTTTGGGTTCTGCTCGTTATCTATATCTTCTTTCAACTCCTTCCAACACTGTTCCTTTTCTCTATACTGATTGGGGATATAGACATTGTAAATGATGAGATCACAACTCTCATCTTTGTGACTTAGATTAATCCTTAGCCACTTTTGATTGAGAAAGGATGACTTGCAATCCCAATGTTGATTATTCCACATGGTTGTGATTCCTCCAGATGCTCCTCTGGAGTTGCTGCTGGCGCCTGAGAAGTTTTTTTGGGCATCTACAATTTTTTGCATTTCACTTTGACTTTGTTTGGTTTCTTGAATCATAATAATTTCATGTCTTTCTATTTGGAGGTCTCGTAAGGCAGCTGATTTGGAGGGGTGCCCCATGCCCCTACTGTTCCAAGATAAGAGCTTCATCATGGGGCATTTAAGCGAGGAGGTGCTCGCCTCTCATGGTCTCTTCCTGCTGATTCTTTTTCTTGGGATCCTGTCATGAAGGAGTCCATTGGGGTTTGGATCCCAAGGGAAATATCCTTTTGCGTGCTTTCTTCTCGATGCTGTTTGGCTGACTTTCGTCCTGGTCCAAGCTTCTTATGGAGGTCACTTGAGACGCCAATATCTTTTGAAGAACTTCTGGTGGTTCTGGGAGGGGGAGGGTTAGAGGAGGGCTGAGAAAGAATCGAGGTAATCATGGGTGGATTAGACAGTTCAAGGGAGGGCTGATCAGATTGGGGATCATCAGAAGATAAAATAAGAAAAGGGTTGGAGGATGAGGGGAAGGAGGGGTCTTGGGAAGGGCCCGAGGGTTTGGGAGGGGGAGAGTTGGGGCGGAGGGAGGTAGAGCCCGGTTGTTCAGAGGATGGTTCAGATTTGGACGGAGGTGCTGCTTTCTTCTTTTTCACAGTTTCCCATTGTCCTCCTTGGTCTTCTGTTTCTAGATTGGTTACTTTAGTGCATCTATTAGCAAAATGACCGTATTCATGACATACCTTGCATTTAAAGGGTATTTGCTCGTAATCTAACTGCTGTATGTAGCTCCATTCATCCACCTTCAGCTTGATGGCCTCCGGCAGTCCTTTTCCGAGGTCCACTTCTACGCAGATCCTTGCACAGGCTTGCATGTTGTCTTTGGGCTCACTTCTGTCAATGTATTTTCCTACTGCATTCCCGATTGCTTTGACTGATTCATCTCCCCAGCAATGTAAGGGCAGATGGGGAAGACAGACCCAAACCGGAACCGCATTGGGGATGTCTAGTTCAGGGTCGAAATCAGGGGTCCACTTGTTTAGATATAACCCTCGAGAGTCCATAAAATAGGGCCCATTCCTGAATAGCAGGTCCTTATCTGCTTTGGTTTCAAAATGAAAGGTATAGTAACCTTTGCCACAGAAACGAATTGAAATCTTTCCTTGTATTTTATCGGACCAGTTCCTTTCCACCCATCGTTGGACTGTTTTTGGTGAGGGCCATAAGCCTGTAAACTGTCCTATGAGACCTTTTTCTGCTAATGATAGAGCTGCCATTCGAGGAAGAGATGGAGGCAGCTGAACTTCTTGAAGAATATCCAGCTTCTTAACAAATTTTGAGGTTGTTGGTTTCGGTCGGGTAGGGGGAAGAGACTTTACCAGATCAAAAAAGGCTTTCTCCACATCCCCATGGGAAGGATCTGATTGGGCCATGGCTGAAGCCAGGGCCCAGAGAGCAGGCCTCGCGGCCCAGGCCGAGGCAGCGGCGCAGCAGCAGCTCGCAGTAGGCTAGGTCTTCACGCTCCGCTCTAGCTCCGCGCAATCATCATCTATATTGATGCAAAGCAATATTAGTGATGGTGTCAAATAGAAAAAATTTTAGTAGAAATGTAAATAGATATTTACTATTTAAAGATGAAGTTGTCATAGTAGAAGTGAAGAGGTGCACAATAAGTAGAGTGATGATGTGTGAAAATGAGGCCTACTTGCCTCGATTTATATTGTTAAAGTAATCTCTATTGAGATTGGTGCAATGTTCTAATGTAAGCCATCTTAGATAAAACTTACCAATTTTTTTTCTAACGCCGAACTTTCACCATATGGTCTTGTGCCACACTGTTAGATTCAACTTGGTTTACATTCCCTACCAACATTTGTTTTTGTTCAAATGATTCTTGGTTCGCTAAGGGAAATTTTGTCTAAGCAACCATTATTGGGGAGAATCTCTTTTGGGATTGCTGTTGGCCCTGTCCACTCTTAAGGTGTCCCCTTACGAAGCTAGCTTAGTCCATGAGGGGCAAACAAAAACTTTGGAAGTGCGGCAAGTTCATAAAGGGCAATTGTGTGCAAGAGCTTTGACCTTGGATTGGGTGGCTATCAACAATCAACCGCTAATCCCCATTGACAACCTTACTAACATATTTCTTTTCAATTTGCAAGGATTTTAGAGTACTTTTTAATTCATTAAAATTGCAAAAGCTATTTTTGTTCTTGTAGCAATCTTCCTATACAGGACTGTAAAACACGCATAATCAAATCTATTTGATTCAATCCTTCGTTTGACTAAATTTTGATTCATATAAACTACAAAAAAAATTAAATTAAGCGCAAACCAAGAGCAGTAGAAAATATTCTCGAGGTTCCATTTCTTCTTTAGAGGGGAGCTTGTTGAGATTACAACTACTTGCCCCTATTTGGGGGTTTATTTTGCAGGCTACCTTCAATTTGACGGTAGCCTCAGTCATGCTTTGTAAGGGTTAAGCCTCTTTGTGTGCTTGACCATCAATGTTTCCATATACATTGCATGGATATCCCTTTAAAAATGCACTGCTTTTACATGACTATAAAATATGTATTTTTTTATGGCTTGGAGATTTGGGGGCCTAGTTTATGAGTTGTTAATCGGGCACATATGAAGGTAGAGTTCACACTGTAATGTGTACGATCCAATGTAAATGGAAGATCCCTCAAGATGTTGTCTAACTTTAATTTGGTACTGACGATCCCTCAAGATGTTGTCCAACTTTAATTTTGTTACCATCCTCTTGGTCTTGACGACATCTTCAAACTTATTTCTAACTGTTAGTGTGCTACAAGCCCTTAGTGACTAAACCTCAACTTGGGAAAGAGATTCATATTTTCTCTTTCCTTCTTTTAAGGAGTTTCCCTCCATGGGATTTTGTCCTCTTGGTGCTTTGAGGTCAACTCCATTGAGTGATTCCTTCCTTCTAAATACAGTTGTGCAAGAAGAGAAACTAGGTTAAAATGATTAGTCTTTTCAATCTAAAAAACTTTGGGTTGTGTTTTATAGATATCTCTTTATAATTTAACTCCACTTCAACAAAGAGAATGGAGTAGATATGGACCTTTAATATATTTCATTTGGTGCTATTAAGTAGTTACCTAGCTTATGTCAAAACAATGCTTCTCAACATGGAAAAGGATTAAATAGATTCTGGTCGAAGGTCGTAGGTTACAATGGGCCATCATTTATTCTTGTATCTGGAACTTTAACACAAGATGGAAGTAACCAAAGATTTTTTATTGGGGCTTTTACAAATCAAGGTTTTGAGAATAGAGATTCGTTCTATGGAAGCTTTGGCACCCTTTATGCTTTAAAACCATTATTTCAATCCTTTTTTCCGACTGGTAAATAGTCAATTCACGACATTCCTAAGTGTGCTCATCTTTTTTTTCAAGTAGTTTGTAAGCTTGCAATGTTTCCTATGGTTGACTTGTGTGTCATTCAACAGGTTGTGATAAGAGCTTTGTTTACAGCCACAAGCATTACATTGGCAGAGTCTATGAAGTGTTGAAGAAAGTGTAACTAGGTTCGGTCTTCATAATGACATGATCTTTGTATTTGATTCAATAAAAGAGAATAAATTATTTTTGTAATCTTGCTGCCTGGGTTTCATGAGCAAGAAGTGTCACTAGGTAAAAGACTTCTTCTTGATGTCTTTAGGATTTATTTAAATGTCAAAGAGTCATGTCATGTGTATAGAAACTCTTTATGAGTTCATGTAAATATGTATAGGTCTTCCTAGTTGTCTAACAATCCTCCAAGGCCAAGATCAATGCCTAAAAAACAAGCCTATAAAAGTCTGCAAGCAAAATCACCAAAGGATCTTCATGTTAGCATCAATAAATAAATTAAATATATATTTAAATGACACGTCAGCTTAACACAAGGTCACGTCAGTTCAAAAGTTCATGTTGGCTTGCATATATGGCACAACTACTATAAATAGCCTATATCATCTACAAATGGTAGAACATAACTCGCATAGAGGGATAACCGCAGTGAAGAGGAGCCACAGTAAAAAGGGGCCGCAGTAAGAAGGAGAGGAAATCAAGTGAAGTAGCCGCAGTAAAAATGAAGCCGCAGTCAAGGTGAATGAAGCCATTGTCAAGGTGAATGAAGCCGCTGTCAAGGTTAATGAAGCTGCAGTCTAGAACGTAGAGAGTAGACATGCTAGATCTCACATGGAGAGGCAGGGTTTGACTGCACCTCGGTTAGGGTATAAGGTGCAGTCATGACTAGGAATCATAAATATGATATGGATGCATATCAGGTCGATATTCTACCTATGGATCAAGCTCGGACGAGAGGAGTATAGATCTCGGATGGGGTAACTACAGTAAGGTCTGAACTACATGGAGACCTAACCCTTGGTATGACAGTCTTCATATTACATGGATAAGGTATGACAATATGTAGTCATGGTACTCCTATAGAATACTTGGTACAAGGATGAGCATGGCATGGATCTATTTGATAGATCACATGCTTGTCTACAAGGAAAAACAATATCAAAGCTACAACAATCTAATAATCACTATTTCAGTAATGATAAGGATATAAGGGACATTCATCATGATGAAGACCTCATTGGAGACCTCGTTGACATAATGAAATGACTTTCATAATAGAAATATCAGTTTATTAGTGAGAGCATAGAAATCACAGTGAAGATCTAAATGGAGCACGTTGACATGGTGGAGAAGCAATAATGAAGATCTCAATGATACTAATGGCTTCAATGGTGCAACAATGAGGATGATCTTAGCAAGCGACAGAATGGAGGATTGATATCTTAGTCTTGGAGAGGTAGAATGTGCCAAGGATCATGGTCTTGGTATTCATTAATGGAATCTCTAGAAGAATTTACACATGGGTTTTCTTCTCCAAGAGGGAGAGGTTTTGGCCTTGGTAGAGAGCCAAATTTTGTGTTCTTGTCTCCTTTTTCTTTTTATATCGATTTGATGAAGTTAACAAACACATGCTAATAATGAAGTAAAGATAAATTGTTTTAAGACCTCACAAATTGTTATCATGTTAAAAGAAGAATCACTTTAATATGCATGCCCTAAGTTTCTTCAACATGGTATTAGAGGGGTTGGTTCAACAGTCAAGGAAAAGGGTAGAAAAGAGACATGCAGGGATCAAGTTTTGAAGCAGAGCATCAAAGCAAGAACGATCTAAACCCTAGATCAAAGGATCATCCTATAACAATAGTATCAAGGGTTACTGTCTATATCAGCAAGAGACTTTGTCTCAAGTAATCATCATCTAATTGCCTCAAGATCAAGGCAGCCTGGAGGATCTTAAAATTCAAGCCTACAACTTCTTGAAACCCTAGGAAGCAGTTTACAATAGTAAGGGTTTTTGGATATCAATGATAACACACTTGCAATCACACGTCGATGTTGCATTCTACCCAATTATATCAACAGTTTGTTGATATATAAATGAAGATGGTTCGAAGGGAAGGAAGGCAGTCTGCCTATGACAGATCTCAACCAAAGGAAGCATCAACACACCTACTCCAACATGATCAAGACGAAGATTTTATCTTCACATCTCAAGTAAGTATTTTTCATTAATTATTTTTGGAATGACTTCATTACAAGAAGATCTATATGTTGTATGGAGGTTCTTGCATAGAATAAGGAGAGTCAGAACATCAAGGTCTCCTTTGAAGTCATAAGAACTAGTAGGGTTCTATGAAACAAGAAAGGAGACAAGTACTAGAGGATATACTCTCTGAAATGAAGTACAGAAGAAATGGAGGAACATCTTCAAGAGGTCTCAATTAAGAGATCTAGAGAAATGATGAATATATGATCATCATTAATAAGCAAGGTGACAAATGTCCATAAACAAGAATGTTACCTCGATCAACAGTCTATGGTCTCTATGTCAGATAAAGAAAGACAAAGTGATGTGTCACATATAAGTGCAGATAAGTAAAGGGAAGGTTGATAAGACAAAACAATATTTTGGAAGAGGAACTCATATCACCGGAAGGATGGAGGAAGTTGAAGAAAGGATCAATGAAAGAGAGAGTAATAAACCCTCATTATGAATGAGATGGTGTCCCTCTCAAAAGGATCCTATTAGAAGTCCTTGCAGATATGATCATAGTAAAATGCATTATGGCACCATGGAAGCAAGAGCTCGTATGAAATCATGAAGAACATAGGTTTTTGGAATCTCGTTGTACCTTGAAGGAGAGGAAGAGTTCATCTAGGTCAAAGGAAACATTTCCCAGATGGAGATTTACTAGATCCCAAAGGATCTCTGATAGAGATTTCAACGGAGGATCTCCGAGTCCAGAAAGGCAACAAATGTTTCAACATAAATTCCAAATCTTGGATCCCATGAGATGGTGGTTCAATGACATGAAGAATGAAGTAGATCAAGGGATTGAAGAACCGTTCAATCAAGGAAGCTGTTGAAAGATACTTAAAGAAAAATAAGGTATGCATGATTATAATTGTATTTGTATTTGATATTGTGATGTCATGTTCTGTGGTTGTAGATAAAATGGATCAAGCATGATCAAGAAGAAATAGGTCCCCCCCTGAAAGGATGCAAAAAGTCATACTAGATGAAATCAACATAATATGTCCTCATAATGTAGTATGAGGTAGTTGTTGACCATTGAAGAACTATGATAGTTCCTGGGAATAAAAGACATGAGGATGAAAGAGATTATGAGAAATGCAACCATGACGAAGGCAGTCAACATCTAGAGGATCAGGAAGACTTGACCAGGAAACCTCCCGGAATGATGAGTAGACTTTGATGGAAGTATGAAAAGATGAGGACACTTGACAACAGATATCATTGGGAGATGTGTCAACATAGATGCAGGATGATTGATGCCTACAAAAAGATGTCATTGAAAGAAGGCCATCACCAAAAGGTAATATGTGATTTGTTTTTGGTGACTGATCTCTTGGAAAAGTCTGGGTATGTGTGCAGGATCATGGAAGGGAGAGTTGTGAAGGATGTCACAACTATGTGATCCAGAGAAATCATTGTTAAAGAAAAATGGAGACATATGAGCTTATGAAGGAAGCCACAGATGTAAATCCAAGGAGGATACTTTCCGAGAAAGAAGGAATGACATGAAAGGAGAAAGTTATTGATGATTGAACCCTACACGTGAAGAAATTGATGACATTGAGATCGTGGATCTTCAGTCAACTAGAAGACCTTATAATGTACTGATGATAGAGTCCCTGTGTAAGAGAGAGCTCTAGGAGGTTCCTATGAGTAAAGGAACTCAAGCAAGTTTATGAGTAAAGAGAAACTTGGAACTCGTCCTTGGTTAAGAGGGAGAGTTAGACACAACATTCTTGTCTTCAATTTGGAAGAAAAGAATGGAGGACTGCGTAATCATCTGGCATCCGACACTCTTTGAGGATGTGGTAGGGCATCCAAGATAAGAGTGGGCAAGAGGACCGATATTCTTAAGGGCTAAGAACCCAAGATGAGAATAGTCCTAGTAGGGCATACTCGGAGAACACCCAGGTGGGTATGACCATAAGAGAGACAATGATGATGCGTGTCTATCAATCATTGGTCTCACCAACATTGTGTGCTCTTATCTAAGTAAGAGATAGATCTGTTAGTCAAGGCCTTGCTAAATGGATACAATGTTCGTTGAAATGATGCTATAACAGATGGATTGCAAATCCGATTCTTCTTATGAGAAATTATTCAGATTGAGAATGACCAAGTACCATTATGAATACCTCACTAGTTAAGAAGGAGTGTTGAAGAAGGTGTAACTAGGTTCGATCTTCATAATGACACGATCTTTGTATTTGATGTAATAAAACATAATAAGTTATTTCTGTAATCTTGCTACATGGGTTTCATGAGCAAGAAGTGTCACTAGGTAAAAGACTTCTTCTTGATGTCTTTAGGATTTATTTAAATGTCAAGGAGTCATGTCATGTGTATAAAAACTCTTTATGAGTTCATGTAAATATGTACAGGTCTTCCTAGTTGTCTAACAACCCTCCAAGGCCAAGATCAATGCCTCAAAAATAAGCCTACAAAATTCTGCCAGCAAAAACATCAAAGGATCTTCATGTCGACTTCAATAAATAAATTAAATATATATTTAAATGACATGTCAACTCAACACAAGGTCACGTCGGTTCAAAGGTTCATGTCGGCTTGCATATATGGCACAACTACTATAAATAGCCTATTGAATCATCCACAAATGGCAGAACATAACTTGCATAGAGGGATAGCCACAATGAAGAGTAGCCACAGTAAAGAGGGGTCGTAGTAAGAAGTAGCCACAGTCAAGTGAAGTAGCTGCAGTAAGAATGAAGCCACAGTCAAGGTGAATGAAGCCGTTGTCAAGGTTAATGAAGGCACAATCAAGGTTAGGTGAGTCGTAGTTTAGAAGGCAGATAGAACACATGTTCGATCTCGCATCGAGAGGTAGGGTCTGACTGCACCTCATCTAGGGTATAAGGTGCATACATGACCATAACTCATAAATATGATATGGGTGCATATCAGGTCGATATTCTACCTATGGATCAAGCTCGGATAAGAGAAGGAGTATAGATCTCAGATGGTGTAACTATAGTAAGGTTTGAACTATATGGAGACCTAACCCTTGGTATGACAATCTTCATATTACATGGATAAGGTATCACAATGTGCAATCATGGTACTCCCATAGAATACTTGGTAAAAGGATGAGCATGGCATGGATCTATTCTATAGATCATATGTCTGTCTATAAGGAAAAACAATATCAAAGTTACATCAATCTAATAATCATTGTTTCAGTATGATAAGCATATAAGGGACAATCATCATGATGAATACCTCATTGGAGACCTCGTTAACATAATGAAATCACTGTCAGAATAGAAATCTCAGTTTATCAGTGAGAGCATAGAAATCACAGTGAAGATCTAAATGGAACACATTGACATGGTGGAGAAGCAACAATGAAGATCTCAGTGATACCAATGACATCAATGGTGCAACAATGAGGATGATCTAAACAAGCGACAAAACGGAGGATTGATATCTTGGTATTGGAGAGAACAATGTAAACTTTGAAACGGGAACCCATACTGTTACCCGTTTTATAGAGATAGCAAAAAAGTGACTCGATTTCGAAAAGGGGTTATGCAGAACACATGTGTTTTTTAAAGCTTAGTTTTTGGCACTATAATTTTTTTTTATGTACATTGCGTTTTGTGATGGTAGTGTTTCTTATGCTAATTTAAAAACGTGGTAATTCTGCACCAGACTCTTTTTTTAAAATGTTTTTTTTAACTTTTTTTTATTTTCTAATGTATGAAATGTAAATAATTATTCTGTAAACTTAATAATTTTTTAAGTGGTCTTTTTCTTCATATTTTCTTGTTTTTATTTTAATTTTTTTTTTTTTTGTAGTAAGGTTTTTATTGTTTCGCATATTTAAAAAAGAAGGTTGATATTTTGACTTTTCAATAGTCTACATATCTATACATTGGTAATTAATTTTTCAATCCACAAGAAATAATTGTTTCTAAAAAACAATATTTTCTAACAATTGACATAAAAATAGACATTTTTAACATAAATATAATTAAAAAACTACACGTTTTGATAATTTTTTGCTACAATTGACATGCGAAAATCACAAATTTTGTACGAAAATTTTAACTAAAAATAGTTAAATAATAGTTTTTTTAATGAATTTCATATCAAAAAAATAATAATAATCATTTTTTTTTTTCAAAAAATAATGGTTAACTTAAAAATTAATGCGAAAATCACATATTGCAAATATTTAACGCATAACAACCTCAATTGAGTGTATATTCTTCTCATAAAATGTCAAAGTGAAAACATTGAAAGTATAATTACTTAATAGTTACAAAAAATGAGCTTGATTTCCAAGCATAACTTAAATTTAATTAACAATGTCACGTAATCCAAACTCTTCGTCCTCTAGAGTTTCATCATTGTTTTCTTCCTCAATATTTTCTGCTTCATTTTGCTCATTTTCGTCTTCTAATGGATCTTTCATGTCTGTCAATCTCCCAATGTATGTCTTTCCAAACATCCCATGTAATGGTGGTTGAGGTTCTTTTCCTTTTTTTGCGACACGTGATTCACTAAAGTCCCTTTTCTTCAACCCAATTTCTTGCATTGCATTTGGAAGAAATTGAAGAGCATTAATTCTTTGTTGAATGAAATTGCATTGTAATGGATCTTTTTCAATTATAATGCAATTTCTTCCTTTTTGAAGGCAGCATGCTAGTGTTGTACCTAGTTATCAAGCACAAAAGAAATAATGAAGTAAATTAGTAAAATGGCATATTAATTAAAAAAATAACATATTGAAATTCAATTCTATATAATAAAACTTACCTGAGTAAGAAAATAAATCCAGAACTCAATCTCCTTCATTTGAACATATGTCTATAAGATAGTTAATCACTAATTGTGGTTTTTGATAAATGTTAAGTATCTCTTATTTTGCTTCTTTGTCTTCATATGTTAGTTTTCTCACAACAACATCATAACTCAATATTTGGCTATGAATCTTTCTGTCCACCCGATTAAAAATCATAGACATATAGCTATCATCTTTTGCCCAACTATCAATATGAATAAACCCACAATCATTTACAAATACTTGATCGTCACGGTTAAGAAGATTTAAATTTTGCCTGTAACATGAAATAGTAAAAGTTCAATCAACTTATACATAAATAAATTTTTCAACATTAATCAAATATACATTTTAAACGTCTTACCATGTAAGTTGCATCCTTGAATTTGTTTTCCCTTTGAAGCTTGACAATATCATTGTCAATTGTGTGTCTAAATGAAATGTCACAAATCTCCATAATGGTGATGACATGACTTCTACAAATCCTGAAACCAGTTTACTAAAAGCTTGATAAGTATAAGGGTCACTATCATAGTCAATATTTGGAATATTGAAACGATGGGGAATATCTGCAATAACTAGGGCATACTCCCTTTTAGGTATGAGTTTAGCAATGTCTTCATAGTCGCCTTATATTACTTGATATTGAACATTCTCTAGTCCATTCCAAATGAAATGAGTAAGAGTTGGATCAAGTTCAACATTCTTAACATGTTGCTTCCTCAGTCTTTCGGTCTTTACTTTTTCAATAAAGGTTCTGAAGCTAGTTGGCACTCCATTATCATTCTTCTTCATCTTTTAAAAAATAAACAAATATATGTGTAAGTTATAAATTAAAAATAGTACACAGATGAATAAAAACAAATGTGTAAATCAAGATACCTTTTTAAATGCAAGATAAAAAACTTTTAATGTTGATGTAGAACTTGAATTTGGATAGTTGCGTATGACATCATCCCAACTATCTTCATTCAACAATCTAACCATTTGTTCTTGAATTTTCATGTAAACTTTGTGACTATATAGATAAAGTAACAAAAAGTCAATATAATGGTATGTATAAAAAATACTACCAAGAACAATATGTTTTATTTAAAAGAAAATTATAATCTAGAAATAAATAAAAATAGTTCAACAAACTTACTTTTGAAATTCCTCAGACATTTCTTCCAATGATAATTCCCCTGACTTCACACGAGATAATATTGTTTTGACAATTTTTTTCATCTTTCACTCCTTGCATTGCTCTCCAAGGTGTGATAGTCATATCTTCTAGAAGTTGCTTCAAGTCAGGACCTAATTTACTGCCGCCACATATCAATGGCTTAGACTTTTTAACCTTCTGGTTTTTAATGCCAATGTTTTCCCACATGCTAAAAATCTCATCAATGAAGTTCCAAACATCTCAAGTTCTAAATGCCAGTTGGAAAATGTTATCAACACCTCTGAATATATCACTAGGAAGGTTGCGTTTTCCACCTTTTGAATTGGGTTTCTCTTCAATTTGATAGCCTATTTCCATACAACATTCCCTTCAGAAATCTGTAGTAACATTTATCCTATCCCCACCACATTTTTCATGAAATTCACTATGAATAAATCTAACCCTTTGGATGAAAGTCATAGACACCCTATATTCATTATCTGAATTATGATCCCATGCCACTAACTTTGCTTCTGTATCCAATAAACCAGCATAAATAATACATTTCATTGTTTCAAAATGTGGGTTATTGGGATATTCCTCCATCAATTGTCTTTGAGATTCTACAGAATGGTTCCCCCCAACCACATAATAATTGTATTCAAAACATTTTGACTTATCAAATGTTTCTTTGTTGGGAACTTGAAATGGATCAACAAGAAGCACATAATTAACCACATGAGCATATGGATTGTACCTCATCAATGTCTTCAAGTTGTGAACATGCAGATGATGTGGCTTTTTGACTTGATATTGACATTGTCCTTCACTTGCCTTATAGGTTTGTCTGACATTAAGCTGAAATGTACGACCACCATCAATTAAATTTCTCTTTGTCAAATTTTGTTGAATGGAATTTTGTTTTGTTTTTATAATGCCATCATCTAAATCAGCTCCTGGTGTAATGATTTCTCTACTTTCTTTTGAAGTTTCACTAGGTTCCTGCCTGCTGGTAATGACTACATCAAAATCTTCAACTTTACTTTTCTTCATCATAACATTCTCAACAGATTTATTCTTGGGCATTTTTAATTTTGCTCCTTTACGACTCTTCTCAGTTCCAATGTCATCTTCAGTAATGGAAACATATGCTTCACTGTTAGTTTCAACTTCATCATCTCCAAAAGTAACTTGTTTACCCTTGCTAGATTTATCCACCAGAGGTCTTTTTTTTTCTGATTCTTTGGATGTAGTTTTGTAGCATCATCAATTACTACATTTTGTTTGTTTTCCATATCTTTTTCTGATATTGAGTAAAAACTGTTGACAACTTTCATGATATCATGCTCTATGAAATGAATGCCTCCCAACCTAATTGAACAACTTTCAATAAAATTCTACCAAACAAAATATCATATGTCAATAAAAACAAATTTAAAAAAATATAGCGAGACACTTTCAAGAAAGCAAAATACAAATATAAATAACAATACTTACGATGTTCTGTGTCATCTCATTTACGATCTGTTTACACAACTTTGTAGATACATATATCGTGTCATACAATGAATATGATAGTCGGTATTTAATCCTTTCATGTGACTTGGGAGCTTTTGTAAGTATGTAAAGAACTTCAGTGTCTGGTACCGAACACATATCTATGACTCTTCCCATCACCTCAAAAATTCCTTTATCATTCGGTATATCAATATATAGATATATATTCGCATTTGTGCTTTCTTTTTCTTTCACATACCAGATTCTTAATGGAAATTTCACCTCTTTTGAATTCTTCCAGTCTGAAATCATCTTCTTATCACTTGAGGCACTTGAAAGATTTGTAGTCATGAGCTCAGGTGGAGTTCATTCACCAATGTTTCTTGAGGATGCACCTTTAAGAGTCTTTGGTCCAGAAAGATTCACAGAAATTTTCTTTGATGCCATTTTCCTGAAAATAGAAAAACACATAAATTAGTAAATAACAAAAACATATTAACTGAAATTAACAACAAAAATATATTCATAAATTTCTTATTGTATAATCAAGAATCGCCCAACCACCCCTAAGGCGGCGTGGGCAGGTCGTGGAGGACGGGAGGTGGGTGAGGGACGTGGGGTGGGTGGCCAGCCAGGCGGGTGAAGGTGAGCTAAGGTTGCTGGCAGGTGGACTGGTGGGTGTGGGCGAGGAGTGCACGTGTGTGGCGGCGGGTGGTGGTAGAGGCGAGCGTGTGGGGTGGGGGGGGCGGCGGCCCCCAACCTCCCCATCCTCACCTGCACCCGGCTTCCTTCCACCCCCATGCCGATTGTCTTCACTCACACCCTCACTCCCTCCTAACCAGCCCTCCCCCTCACTCGCCCTTCCCACACCCTTCTCCACCTTCCTCAACCCCTCCGCCTCCCACTTCCCCTAACCCACACTCCCCTCCCTCACCTACCCCTCTCCCACACCCTCTTCCCTACTCTCTTTGTTATGCTTCTTAACTTGCAAAGAAATAACGAACAGAGAATATGCGAGAAAAATACCCAGAACATAGAATATGCGAAGAAAATATACCCAGAACACAGAATAGCAATGATTTTATTACTCAGAGAGAAATGTTCACAGGCCTCTTCGAGGGGGCAACCTCCAATAGAGCAGAGCTCGATTACAAAACAAGACACGATACTCCTTGCAGGGAGTCTCTATCCTTTATATATGACTCATACATGCAATACCACGGGCCAATACCGTGGGTTTTATTAATACCATCTATCTAATACTACCGCCCATTTACCCTTTATTTAATACTACCGCCCATTTGCAACTAACTGTGGTCCCTTCATTAATTGCGGGTTAACCACTTACAAATATTAATATGGGCTTTATTGACTCTTGACTATGACGTGATCCCATGACATGAATAAGGGGGTTAGGGTGGGACCCTAACATACCCTCCCCCTTAAGACTAGCCTTGTCCTCAAGGCTAAAGCTGCGGAAACTGCTGAAGAATAGTGGCTGGTTCCCAAGTTGCATCTTCCGAAGAGGTGTCTTTCCATTTGACGAGAACCTCTTTAATCATGCGACCGCGCAGGTGCTTGTCTCGTGTGTCTAGAACCTGTTCCGGTTGAAGCCAGATTGACCCTTCCTCGTCCAATTCCGGTAGACTGTTTTGAACTCGGCAATTGTTCCCAATCACTTTCTTGAGGCACGATACATGGAAAACTGGGTGGATTTTTTGCTGTAGGTGGCAAAGCCAACTTGTAAGCCACTTCTCCAATGCGCTGAAGTACTTGGTATGGTCCATAGAATTTAGGAGAGAGCTTTTGACAACCCTTTTCTTTGAGTGATGTTTGCTTGTAGGGTTGTAGCCTCAAAAAGACCTGATCCCCTTCTTGAAATTGGCGCTCTGAGCGATGTTGGTCAGCCTGTTGCTTCATACGGTTCTGAGCTTGATGAAGATTCTCCCGCAGGTGGGCGAGCATGGTTGCGCGGTGTTGTAGGAGTTGATCCACGGCTTGTACTTTGGAGCACCCCGTGAGATAAGAAGTAGGGGAAGGCGGGAGTTGACCATAGACTGCTTCATAGGGAGTCATTTTGGTGGTGGCATGATAGTTGGTGTTATACCACCATTCCGCCAGAGGTAACCACTGTACCCAAAGGTGTTGCTTTTCTGAAGTGAAACACCTATGGTAGGTTTCTAGACATTTGTTGACGGCTTCGGTTTAACCATCTGTTTGCAGATGATATGAAGTACTGAGTTTGAGTTGAGTGCCTTGTATTCTGAAGAGCTCCTGCCAAAAA
>APFE030777578.1:0-15968 GCA_000404065.3 Pinus taeda
TGCTCTCTTATACTGGTGATGGTATGTTGGGTCACTATATAGACTTGGCGCTAATTCAACAGAAAAAGGCTATGAATATTAATATTTTACTAAAAGGACCGGGATTGTGACTTAGTCAACTGAATCCACATCGGGATCTGCACTGAACGGATCTTATTCTCGATCATGACGCACTTTCATAGAGAGGCCCCCACTATTCACGATATCTTTCAATGTTCGCTTCCATCCAATTCCTCATGATATTGTGTACAATGATCTTTAGCTACTATCGTTGTTCCCTTGTGAAAAGGCATGGAGAGCAATATATAAGTGAGACACGGAAGGATCTAAAATTGACACTCGAACAGGAAGGAAAGGATGCTACAGGCTATAATCAGAGCTTTCACTATTACATCTCGAACTACTGCTTGAACTTCAATCGGGTGTCTAACCACTGCTTCTTCCATAGAGTTATTATTACCTCAAGAGGATTCTCGAACAGCTGCACCTACAATCGCCTCCGCCTCTGGGAACCTATCGCGGTAGTAACCCACCTTTAACCCATTCGCATTCGTTGCTATCACAAGTTAACATTGCCAGTCACTTGATGTTGGCAGTTTTTGTGCTTGCGGCTGTGTAACTTGTAAAGGATCAGATCGAACCTGCAAAGGATTGCAGGTGGCTTAGATGGCTTTCTGGCTGCTTGTGCCTCTGGGAACCTATCGCGGTAGTAACCCACCTTTAACCCATTCACATTCATTGATATCACAAGTTAACATTGCCAGTCACTTGATGTTGGCAGTTTCTGTGCTTCCGGCTGCGTAACTTACAAAGGATCAGATCGAACTTCCGGCTGCGTAACTTACAAAGGATCAGATCGAACCTGCAAAAGATCACAGGTGGCTTAGATGGCTTTCTGGTTGCTAGTGGCTGGACCAGCTAGGCGGGGACTAGCTGACATGCAGCCTGTCTTGTTTTGATGTTATTATTCATGTATATCATTCAAAATGATGTTGTTTGATTTATAAGTTATATTGTTTTGATGTTATTTAATCGATTTATAAGATATATTGTTTTGATGTTATTTGATCTATAAAATATATTGCGTAAATTATTAATATTATAATCTATTTCTTTATTTCTAAAATAAATTTAAGTAAGATTTATTTAAATTTAACTTTATCTACCATTTTTTAATATAATTATACTAAATCCATATTATTTACATTACAATTTCAAACACTTATAATTATTTAATATCATATTATTTTAAATATAATTATACTATCTTATTTGCATTGCAATTTCAAACACTTATAATTATTTAATATCCTATTATTTTTTACAAATTTAAAGGTAAAATACTCCCTATTCAAAAATATCATTGGTTAATATTCAACTAAACACATTTAGAAACTTAATTTTTAAACTATTCTTCTTTATTGTATTACCATAGTTAAAATGGTTCTTAAAATATTTCTTTAAATAAACTTCGAGAGATAAAAATACAATTTTAATAATGATTTAACATTAAAAAAATAGTTAAATCAAATATCATTGAGCAGGTAGGTAATTAATTTTTTAAAAACTATTCTTTATTGTATATATATTTAAAATTGCTATTCTAATATTTTATATATAACTTTATTATTAATTAAAATACTCTCAATATAATGATTACACATAAAAAAATAGTATTTTATAAAAATAGCGTGAATATTAAATAATTATGAAATAATTTAATCATTGTATATTAAATAGCAAATATATCGATCAGAAAAAATCTAGGAAGACAATATAAAATAAGTCTTTCCGCACTAGCCTTATGTCCCTTATAGAAGTAGGTCTTTCCCCTATCAAAAGCCTAGTCATAGCTATGACTAGGCTTCTGTTGAACAAGCACAAGCTCAATAACATAGGAGATCATAGACTTCCCAAGCTAGCTTTAATTTCCAGCCAAAACCATCTAAGTCTCAAACGGGGATGGTATAAAGACACGAGGGCCTGGATGAACCATTGGGAGATCAACGAGAACGATGCATTGCAAAACATTAATAACATTAAAAATATTGTTATTTCTAAGTTCAAAGAAAAAATGTGGTGTGAGAAAGATTTAGCGGCTAAAAGAAAATTGAGTTCTTATAAGAAGGTCATCAACCCCACCCTAGAAGATCAAAAGTATCTCTCTGTTTTAGCTAGCTCAAATAAGAAAAATAATCTAGCAAAGTTTAGAAGGAACTCTAATGAGCTCCATAGTGAAACACGTTGTTGGACAGTTCCTAAAACACCATGGATGGAAAGAATATGCCATCTCTATGATAATAGGAACATTGAGGATGAAAACCACTTCGTCTTAGAGTGCCCGTGTACAACCACATTAGATCTCAGTTTCATAATCTTTGTCGCAATACTGAACTTCCTAGCCTTTTACAACGTCCCTTTTACAACGTCAAAATTACAGTGAGCTTGGGAGCCTTCTCTCCAATCTTTTTGAGCATAGAAATAAAACCTTAAATCAAACTAAATAATTTGTTTCTCTAGGTCCAATAGACCAAATTTTGGTCTCAGTGGACGTTAACCACCACCACCATCATCATCATCATCATCAAAAATTATTTTTAATACTATTTATGATGATCATGATGATTAAGGTTTATTAAGACAAATGCATCCAACTTCAAGAAAAGAAAAAGAATCTAATTGTTATTTAACAAAATCTTATTTCCGTGATTAAAAAAAAAAAAGTCTTCCAAGATCGATGTAGTTGGGTTGGATTAATAAATCAAGAAGATTGGATGTGTGGCACATGTTAGTGAATTGAGAGCAAATGTGAGTAAGAACCAGATTCATCTTCCACCTTCTTAGTATTGCAAATTTGACCAGTTCTATTATCCCAAAGAGTCTTAGAAGTATAGACCACTACCCACTTTTAAATTAAGAATTTATTTTTCCAGAATAATTGATATATATATATATAGTTAATAATATTTAAATATATCATCAAATATATTTATATAAGTATAATTAATTATATTAATATGTTTTTGTTATGTTTAATAATTTGGTACATTGTTTTTTAAATAATTTTTATAGCATAATTAAATTAGTTTAGATTCATCTTAATTTGAGATTTATAAGGATTAAATTATTGAAAATACAAATTTATTTACCTTGAAAATTTTGATTCTTCTTTGCATTTAATAGATTAGGTTTAGAGATAAAATAAATCTATGTTGATTCTTAATAATATTATTTATATTTGTATAAATTTTACATCTCTATTCTTATTTTAAATTTTATTAAAATCTTAATTATATATAGAAAAATAGTGCACATTTATTTATATATGTGTGTGTGCTATAATGTAATGTTTAACATTTTCACTAAATCAAATTAGATTAATGTAATAAATAAATAGAATAAGAGGATCTATGTAATGTAATGCAAACATTTTAATTCGATAAAAATAAAAATAAAAATAATCATGTTATAATAATAATAATAATAATACTAATAGCCCTTGGTATTAAGAATTCTTGGTATGGACCCATGATATTCATGTGGAATATAACCTATTTAAAGGGGAAATTAAACCAGTCTACATCCATCTTAACTCTCGATCTACCAAGAGCAAGGAAGAATCAAATTTCTTGATATGAAAAACCCTTTTAAAGTGAAAAGAGATTTGATCTCACTTGGGGCTTGATAGATCTATAGTTAAAAGAATCTAAATAAGTTTATATAATTTTCACATCCTATACATAAATATTCTATTTAATAGTATGTTTAATTAATTAATTATTAAATTTTATATATTTATTAATGATATCTTTTCAATGAGATGGTTAACAATATGAATTATGATTATTTCATGACATTTCACATAAAAAAAAGTTTTTAGTTGTATTAATAAAAAATAATCCAATTCTCACATACTCATACGTAAAACCTATTTTATATATATATATACACATATTTTTTATCTATATAACAATACAGTACATTAGTCCTTCAATGTATAAACCAAGGATCTACTTATTTAATTGGTAATAATACATTGACTCAACCCCTAAACATATAAACAAACGGATTTATTATTACCGCAACACTTATTTAATTCTTGAATCTTTGCAATACATAGGCATAGATATAATATCTATGGTAACATTTACTAAGGTTTTGTGGTGATATACGAGTCACCTCACATTAGTTTAGTTATACCTTAAGCACATGACTCAGTTCAATCTTTAATTACATCATTCGACATTTGTTCAGTAATTAATGACATCCTTTTTGGGCGGCTTACTGCCCCTAGGGTTGACGAACCACGGCCTCTTGAGCTTTCACCTGGTTTCTAGCTGGGACTTCATGCACGGGTAAGAGTGCAACATCAATGGTGCCTCGGCGATTTCCAAATCAAACGATGGAGAAATTTTGCCATCGATCTAAACTCTGTGAGGATGTGGAAACCGGTCCTTTGCTGCATTTTCCATACACTTGTTCGGTCTCTGGTTCACTATGGAATTCTTTCTTTGGTAATGGATTCCGCTTGTATTTTTCTTCCTTCTGAAGCGTTCTTAGTGTTGGGTTGAAGTGTTTTTCATGGGAACTAAGGACTTTCCTATTTTTTACACTTTACCTCTCAAGACTATCCTCGCATCTGGGTCCAGTTCTGATGTATCTTTTGTATGGGAAGGTATATACTCCCATACTCCCATTTCTATATTGTTGATTTTGGTTTATTTTTCTTAAAGTTCATCATTGAATCTAATCTAATTTCTTGGCGCTTATTTGTCAGGTTTTTCATGCCCAGGTGCTGAAGCGTTTATTCCTCATCAAGTCTTCACCAGGTATGCGTGAGGTTAAATACAGAATGGGGATTTCTTAGCTTCTTTTCCTATGTTAGTTCAATGCGTCAATTTTGAAATGGATTAGAGGTTCTGATACAGTGTATGTATTTTAGTTTTAAGGCTCAGAGCCATCAATTCAACCTTAGAATCTATGAGTTTTTAAGTGTAAAAGATGAAACCCTCGCTTGGGGTTTTGCGCTGTATTCGTCTGTTATTTGGCTCTAAACTAAAGGTGTTTCAGTTTTTATTACATAATAATTATTTCAGACTTTGGTTCTGCTCTTTATGCATATATTTCTCCAATTCCGTATTGAGGCGCTGTAACTTTTCTATTAACTTGTAGCACATTATTTATGTTATTTACTATGGTTACTATTTAGCGGCATATCCTGTTTTTCCTTTCTGGTTTGTAAAGTTTTCTTTTTGATTTAGTTCTAGATTTAGTTCCAGCTCTGCCCTCTTGGAGCTGAGTTGGTACTGGAAAGCCCTACCTACTATATTTCTTTCTCTAAGGGCTAGTGGTTTTTCTTGCTCTAGTAATGAGGCAGAACCCTGTTCCTCACCTAACTCCCAATGTTGCGTTTCTAATCAACAATTAGCGTTATAATCACATTTTCTTGCGTTCTTCCTAACTGGAAATCTACGCACCTTCCTTTACTTCATTAGTTGCTTCTATGAATTTAACAACAGATAGTTTCATTTATTTGCGGGTTCTTCATTATTATTTTTAATTTCTGTTTCTATCAATTTATCAGTAAATAATTCCGCTATTCTACGGTTTTACTATCTTTACGAGTTAATAACAATTAATCTTGTTATCCTAGAGGTTTACTGTTTTTATAAAGTGATAATGAATAACTTCGTTATTCTATAGGTTTACTGTCTTTATGAATTAACAGTGAATAATTTTGTTATTCTATAGGTTTAGTTTATTTATGAATTAATAGTAAATAATTTAATTATTCAACAAGTTTACTATCTTTATGAATTAATAGTAATTAATTTCGAATTAATAGTAATTAATTTTGTTCTTCTATAGGTTTACACACATACCCTTCTTAATTACTAGCTCCATAATTTTCATAGTAATTAATTAAGTTAAAATAAAAGCATATCTATCATGCTAATTAGAAGATAAATCCTATGACTAAATAGGTAGGGTCTCTAGATTATATTTATCTCTCTCACTTAAATTCTAGTTGAACTAGATTTTAATTATCTGTTTATCTTGACACCTGATGCCTAAGCATTCAACTCAGAAAAAATCATTGTATTTTAGTAGACAGAGGGGGTCTTGTATTTTAAGTAAGTTAGTTTCCTAAGTGTTAAATTAATGTAATTATTTAGCCTTTTGAGATATTTCAATGAGAATAGTAATTAATTAAGTATTGTGAGGCATATTTGTAAATGTTCTCAAATGTTGGAGAACATGAGAGATTTAGGATAGTTGAAAGATTTGGGAATCAGTTGTAAATCTTAGTTTAGGAGTTGGTTTCATAATTTGTGATTAAAGAAGATCCTCAGGGATAAAGAAGAGATTTTAGGATTTTGTTGAGAAAGTTATGGATCTAAACCACGAATTGGTTATAGAATCCTTTTGTATAAATGTAAGCCTAAAAGGCATAGAAAGTGGTTAGTTAGTTAGAGGTTGTGAGTCAGACGTTTGATTGTAAGCCTATGGTCAGGTAGGAAAACAAAGGCCACTGATTAGAAAATCGGGTAAGAGAGGTAGAGAGTCTCATTAAGTAATCATTTGTTTATATATATATATATATTATATATATGGAGAGAGAGAGAGAGAGAGAGAAGAATTCAATTCTTGAATTGTGTGAGTGTGGATTGAGTAAGTGATATATATATATATAATATATATATAATATATATATATATATATGTATATATATGATATAGAGAGAGAGAGAGAGAGAGAAGAGAGAGAGAGAGAGAGAGAGAGAGAGAGAGAATTTAATTCCTGAATTGTGTGAGTGTGGATTGAGTAATCGAATGGTAAATTGTGTGTGAATTAGAGTTTATGTGTAGCATATATCTGCAAGTGAAGTTCGAATAGAACACAAAGAAGAAGTGAGGATGAAGGATCGTGGTTTGATCGTTAAATCCATTTGAAGTATCAGAGTTAAGGTTCATGAGTGATTGTGTTAAGAGTAGATAGGGTAAGTCCAAGAGGGAGTTGTGTTGCACAATAAATAAATACTGAAACCCTAGAGAAACCTAAAACCACAGAAGAACACTGAGAATGGCATAGAAACGAAGTAAAGAGAAGTACAAAGAAATGAAGTGACAATGCACAAGAGCCATTGGATCTATAATATCAATGAACGAGGTTCAAAGCGATGGGTGATCAAGATTAAGTCGCGCAGCATAAAGTAAAAGAAATGAGCAGTGGATATTAAACCTAAGAGTTAGCGGAATAGGAGAGTGATTTCCTTAGGTGGAACTGGTTTTTGCGTGGCATAAAAAAAAGTAAGTGGTTTCCAGAAAATGAACTTGATGAAGGTATGAACCATATCTTAATTGAGTTGAAATCTGGAGGAGATCGGACCATCCATTGAATCCATGATCAAACGGAGATCATGTGCTAAGAAAGTGGAAAGAAGCCTTTCAGAAATGGACCCGATAAAAGTTTATACAACAAGGTTAAGATTTTGTTGAGATCTGGTGATCAAGACCGTCCATTGGTGGAATGATCAGACAGATATCGTGTGGAGAAGATGTGCGCGTGTTAATTCACTGAGCGAACTTGATATGATTATGGTCATGAGTTAAAGTTATTTGAGTTTTTGAGGATGAATGGACATCACATGATAGCCATTGATCTGGTGGAGTGAAATCAACGGTGGAGGATTGAACCAATAAAGGTGAGCATTGGTATATGTGCAAGGTGGCAGAAAGGTAAGGTTAAGTGGGTCTAGGCTATATTTCTATTATACGAGGTTATAATAGAAATAAAGTGAAATAAAAGGTTTAAGTCGAGTTGACAAAGTCTAACTATGGTATGGCTAAAATGACCGGATGTTATGAATCAACCAAGGTTATGGAGGGTTGAATAGCGTTCCGCTCAAAGGTTAATTGAGGGTCACACTATTGAATAGTCAAATGAAACGTTTCCACATAAAACTTAATTAAGAAGCCTTAAAACTTTATTTGTGAAGGTTTTCGCCATGGATCAGGTGATTAAGGCCTAGGACCAATGACATGCAATTTTATTGGCATAATGTGGGTATTGTCGGCTTAGGCTGGCATCATTTGGTATCAAAGCATAATAAGGAAATTCTATATATGTTTTAAGGACATGATACAGGCAAGAGGAGATCCAGTTATTTGAATCCGATAAGTAGAAGGCATCACATAAGATGAGAGTAAGTGATACTCTTAAGAAGAGGTTGCAAAAGCATAAAGAAAGCACATTGATGTTTGTTTTCTTGAGGAAAATGGAGATTCACTCAATGTGAAGAGTGGATGGAGACTGCTTGTAAATCCATACAAGTATTGTTTTATTTAACTCTGGTTTGAGTTTTTTGGGTTAAAGACAGAGTAAATCTTGATAGAAGTAGACAAATAAAGAAAGTTGTATAAGTTCTAAAGAAAAAAGTGATTGACAGACTGGAAAAACAGGTGGCAGTGAACCTGAAGAATCCGACTGAAGGTTGGACAGAGAGGACAAGAGTTTTCTCAGAAGGAAGTTGAACAAAAAGCAATTGAAAGCCGGAAATGATCTTTCGTTTAATTATCATTGATATGAAAGTAATAGTAATTAGTGAAGCATCTCATAAAGAATATCACAGCATGAAGAGCAGCGATGAGGAAAGCCAGTAAAGGTTTCTATGAGAGAGTGACAGAACCTAGTATTTCACTTGTGTTTCAAATACAAGAGGATAGTTGTGTTCTCAAAAGTGCAGATGAGATGAAATCTAGAGCATGGAGTGCTCATATGGTTCCAAAGGAGAGAACCAGAAAGATACCAAATGACTGAGCTCAGGGAGAGAATCTTAGTGATGTATCATGCAATAGGGAGGATTTGTTGTTGTAGAAACTTGTGTAGCTCATAGTGAGTGAAGAACTCATAGAGATGGAGAAGGAGATGTTTATCGATAGTCATAGAAGAGGTTTTGAGGAAGACCACAATAGGATAAAAGTGAAGAAGGAGAATAGGTAAATGGCAAGAGAATGAGTCAAGAGGAAATTGACAAACAGATTGTTGAGTTGAAAGAAAAAATCAATGTATTGAGGATGATACTTGAGGAAAACCAAATACTAGGTTGGGTCTTGAGAAAAAAGGTAGTGAAGTGACATAAGCTATAGAGAAGGCTAAAATAGAGGCAGGTGAAGTGAAAGATGGAAGAACTCAGAGAAGCTAAGTTAGAAATGGAAGTTTCCATTTATGAACCAGAACAAGGTGAAGTTCTAAGTGAAGATGAAGACTTGAATACTAAAACTTCAAGTGAGACCAAAAGGTCACATGATTGTAAATCTAATAATTTGTGTATGTTTGCAGGTGAAACATGTAAAGAAGGACAATTTGCTAATATTTTCATAAAGGCGGAAGAAGACAGGTAGAATCTAAATTTTGTTCTGAAAGAAAATGAGATAGATAGGTCTCATGTAAATACATGTACACAACTGGGGAAAGTTTTACTTTTTAGCATATTGCAAGGACTGAAAGCATAGGAAATTTGACCATGATGATTGCCAAGAGCAAGAAGAAGTGGAAAAGGATATAAAGCAACCAAGTGGGCAGCTTGAAGAGGTTGAAGAAAAGACCATCGAAATATTTCTGAGTCATGTAGAGGACTTGGAACAGCAGAAAGACTTTAGTAAAACATTGATGTTTGATGTTGTTACAAGACAAGAACAATTTCTTGAGAAGGAAGGAGATGAGAATCAATCTGAATTGATATGTGAAGCAACAGTTGAGATTATTGAACTCTATAATTTTCAAATTGATAATTTGTGTATAAATGCAGGAATCATAAGTAATGATGAAGTAATGATGAAGTACTTATGAAGTGTAACAGATAAATTGAATTGTTGGAGTATTTTCTGGAAAATTCAGACCATGACAGTGTGATTACAGAGGAAGGAGTTCACTACAGTGGACAAGTGCAAGAAGAAACCATGGAAGCAGATGGTGTGCAGGAGGGACTAGCTAATAGTGTCATAAATTCTTTTGAGAATTTAAATCAGCATACTGATGTGCTGATAGAGGAGGAGAAATGAGAGCATCATACTAATGTGTTGCGAAAGGAAGAAGAGGCACAAAAGCCTTATGATTTTTATTTATATAAAAAATTTGTGAGTGTAGGTTTAGTTGCAGATGCTAGAGAAAATTTGGCACAGATGAGTAGCCAAATAGAGATGGAAGAAGAGGATTTTATGGAAAATTTTAATCCATGAATCAGAGATGTTCAATTTGTGGAAAGAATGCTAGACAGTCAGGATTCAATGCAAAAAGAAACAAACATGAAAGAGTGTAAAGATGAAATGGTGGTTGATAGAATTTGACAACTTCAATGAGAAGATAATGAACAGAAGTTTGAAGAGTTAGTGAACAATAGCAATAACTTGAGACAAAGAGAAAGAGGTAGCAGTAAGTGGCAGAGTATGGGCTAGCCCAGGGATGTGCTGGAGATGGATATTGAAGAATTATGGCAGTTAATGATGAAACGGTCCGTATGGAGGAGATTGACAGCAACAGGAAGTGTGATCAATCAAAATTTGAACCTAATTGATAAGGAGAGGAAGATGAAACAGAAGACAGCACACATCGAGTTGTAGCAAAGGTGCAGAGCTTTCAGACAACTACAAACTAATGTTTGGGACCCTCGAGGTTTTCTATCAAGATATGAAGACACAAAATCAGGAGATCATGAATATTTTCTACATTGGGAGTCTGATGCAGGAGCATTCAGCTTAGAAAAATCATTGTATTTTAGTAGACATAGGGGTTCTTGTATTTTAAGGAAGTTAGTTTCCTAAGTGTTAAATTAATGTAATTATTTAGGATTTTGAGTGATTTCAATGAGAATAGGAATTAATTAAGTATTGCGAGGCATATTTGTAAATGTTTTCGAATGTTGGAGAACATGAGAGATTTGGGATAGTTGAGATATTTGGGAATCAATTGTAAATCTTAGATTAGGATTTGGTTACATGATTTGTGGATCAAAGAGGATCCTTAGGGATAAAGAAGAGATTTTAGGATTTTGTTGAGAAAGTTATGGATCTAAACCAAGAATTGGTTATAGAATCCTTTTGTATAAATGTAAGCCTAAAAGGCATAGAAAGGGGTTACCTAGTTATAGATTGTGAGTTAGAGGTTTGATTATAAGCCTATGGGTAGGTAGGAAAATATAGGCCACTGATTAGAAAAACAAGCCAGAGTGGTAGAGAGTCTCATTATGTAATCATACATACATCTATATATATATATATATAGAGAGAGAGAGAGAGAGAGAGAGAGAATTCAATTCTTGAATTGTGTAAGTGTGGATTGAGTAATCGAATGATAAATTGTGTGTGAATTAGAGTTTCTGCATAGCATATTTTTGCAAGTGAAATTCGAGCAGAACATAGAGAATACGTGAGGATAAAGGATTGTGATTTAATCGTTGAATCCATTTGAAGGATCACAGTTGAGGTTCAGGAGTGACTATGTTAAGAGTACGCGGGGTAAGTCCAAGAGGGAGTTGTATTGCAGAACAACTAAATACTAAAACCTTAGAGAAATTCGAAACCACAAAAGAACGTTGAGAATGGCATAAAAACGAAGTAAAGAGAAGTGCAAAGAAATGAAGTGACGATGCATAGGAACTATTGGATCTATAAGATCAATGAATGAAGTTGAAAGCGATGGGTGACCAAGATTAACTCGCACAACATAAATTAAAAGAAATGAACAGTTGAGATTAAAGCTAAGAGTTAGCTGAAGAGGAGAGCGGTTTCCTTAGGCATAAGTGTTTTTTGCGTAGCATAAAGATCATAAGTGGTTTACAGAAAACAAACCCAATGAAGGTATGAACCATATTATAATTGAGTTGAAATCTAGAAGAGATCGGACCGTCCATTAAATCCGTGATCGAACGGATATCGCGTGCTGAGAAAGTATGGATGAATCTTTGAAAAATGGACACGATAAAATTTTATATAGCGGGGTTAAGGTTTGTTGAGATCTAGTGATCAAGAACGTCCGTTGGTGGATTGATCGGACAAATATCATGTTGAGAAGATTTTCGCAGGTTAATTTGCTGAGCGGAGCTGATATGATTATGGATGTGAGTTAAAGTTAATTGAGTTCTGGAGGATGAATGGACATCACACGATAGTCGTTGATCTCGTGGAGTGAAATCAATAGTGGAGGATTGAACCGATAAAGGTGAGCATAGGTATATGTGCAAGGTGGCAGAAAGGTAAGGTTAAGTGGGTCTAGGCTATATTTCTATTATATGAGGTTATAATAGAAATAAAGTGAATTAAAAGGTTTAAGTCGAGTTGACAAAGTCTAACTATGGTATGGTTAAAATGAGCGGATTGTATGAATCAACTAAGGTTATGGAGGGTTGAATAGAGTTTTTCTCTAAGGTTAATTGAGGATCACACTATTGAATAGTCGAATGAAACGTTTCCACATAAAACTTAATTAAGAAGCCTTAAACCTTTATTTGTGAAGGTTATCACCATGGATCAGGTGATTAAGGCTTGGGACCAATGACGTGATATTTTATTGGCATAATGTGGGAATTTTCGGCGTAGGATGGCATCACCTCCCAACCTTGAGGCCAGCGCTGCTTCGTTTTATGTCTCCCCCCGAGCTACCCCTCATAGGGTTTCTCCTCAAGAACTTATATCTTAAACAGTAATAGCTATCTGGTCTTAACCAGACATAGCTACTTTATCAGTGTTTGTACTTCCAATATAGTTAACCTCTTTCTTTTCTTTAATATTTCTCAACCTTTTTCCTTCATGATCTCAGATGCCCCATCCTCTTGATCCCTTGGAATAAATCTTCTCATGGAAGTAGTTAGGTTTAGGTAACCACCCAACCTAACTGTTTGAGAAACAAAATTGTTACCCTTTTGATAATTCATTCTCATTTAATTTTAATCAAACAATTACTACCATCATTCTGGCATTCCACTTTTCATATATTTTAATCAAAATTAACTAATTATATAAACTTAATCAGTATTCAATTTGTTTAAAAGTGTAGTAAATGAATATTTACATATATGGGGGACATCACATATTCCCCCCCAAGATTGAACATCGTCCTAATGTTCTTCTATTGGAAATAACTTCGCAAAAATATCCCTCGTAGTCTGTTCATCTTCCCAGGTAGCCTCGTCTGGCCCAAAATGTTGCCATTGTACTTTAACTTGGGTGATAACTCATTTTTGCAACATTACTTCTCTCTGATCGATTATACCCATTAGTTCGACCAGGAAATCACCTTCCAGTTAGACCTGTATGCCACAATAAATCTTTAGTCAATTTCATGAAATCAAAACATAAATCAGTTATACGATATTTTATGTATACGTATATTTATATAAGATTTACCTATGAGAGTTCAATTCCTCTGACTCACCTGTATATCCTGCCAACTTATTATGTGTTTGGGGTCATATATATATTTCTTTAATATATAAACATGAAAGACATTGTGCACACAAATATGGTTCGGTAAGGCGAGTTAATAAGACATTGGCCCAATTCATGCTAAAATTTGAAAAGGACCGCAAAATCAAGGTGCCAATTTGGTGCACCCATTCCATTACAGTCTACTTTCTTGGCCCAAACACGAACATAGACATGATCCCGCACCTAGAATTCCCAAAAACTTCTTTTCTGGTCAGCAAAATTCTTTTGTCGATCTTAAGCGACCTTTAAATTGATTTGTACTTCTTTGACCATTTCTTCCATTTCTGCTAGCATATCAAGCCCTATCATTAACTTATCTTCTGGACCACCCCAATTTGAGGGAGTCCTAAATTTACGCCCATACAACACCTCAAAAGGGATCATTTGTGTAGAAGTATCATAACTGTTGTTATAAGAAAACTCCACTAGATGTAAACACTCTTCCCACTTGGAGGGTTATTGCATTACATAATATCGAAGCATATCCTCTGCTACCTGATTTACTTGTTGAGTCTTCCCATTTTTTGAGGGTAGTAGGTAGTACTAAAATGTAGTTGAGTGCCTAGTCCTTCAAACAAGGCTTTCCAGAAGGATGATGTAAATTTTACATCACGGTCTGAAATTATAACTTTTGGTATGTTGTGTAGCTTAAAAACAGTTTTTGTAAATATGTTAGCAATCTATACTGCCTTATAAGTACATTGTATAGGTATGAAGTGAGAATATTTTCTCAGCTTATCAACTACCACCATTATTGAATCATTCTGTTTTCTTGACTTGGGCAACCCTGTTATAAAATCGATAGAAATAACTTCCCATTTCCATTCCAAAATAGGTAATGGGTGAAGTAAAACAGTTGGGTGACGGTGTTTTTTTTATGAAACCAACTCAAGAAAAGATAGAAAAGATATATCAACGCCTTAAAATCCAGCCTCTTCGAGGAGGCAACCTCCTTTACATTACATAAATGAACAATTCTTGGATGATTCAAATGACAAAACCTCCTTTCTATATATAGGAGTCTAAGGAGTCACAATATAACTCAGCCAACCTAACAATAATAATATAAAGCCACAAAAATAACAATAGAGGGATTCTATGGGGCACAGTAATAACAATATGGGGACAATAGGGGCACACAATATTAATAAGGGATACAACTACAATAGTAATGGGGTAATCACTAGTATTATAGGGACCCAACATGCCCCTCTCCTTCAAAAAAGTGTCGTCCTCAATGCTTGAGTAGTTCTAGATGCTTCTATATAAAATTCTCATCCTCCCATGGGGAATCTTTAGCGGATAAGTTCTTCCACTTGATAACATACTCCAAAATTGATCGATTTCGTAGCTGTCAAGTTCTTCTTTCTGTGACTGCTTCCGGTTCTAATACATTTTTTCCTTCCTCATCAAGTTCTCGAAATATTGTTTGAACTGGGAGGTTGTCGCCTATAACCTTATTTAAACATGAAACATGGAAAACTCTGTGCAATCGAGAAGCTGCACGAAGCTCCAATTTGTATGCCATAGTACCGTTCTTTTGCAACACCTTGTACGGACCATAATACTTTGGTGATAATTTATTATCCTTTTTAGCTTGCTTGAGGGACATTTGCTTATATGGTTGTAGTCGTAGGAATACCCAATCACATACATCAAAAATATTTCATTGTGATGTTGATATTCTTGTTTGTCATTCTTTATTCTATGCCAAACACAAGGTTATCCTTTAAGAGTTGGAGGACTTGTTGTTGATGTTCGATGTGATGTTCCACTACTTGAACCTTAGAATTTTCTCTTAAATATGATGTGATGGATGGTGGTTGATACCCATAAAGTGCCATAAATGGGGTCATTTTTCTTGTTGTATAGAAGGAAGTGTTATATGACCATTCAGCTAGAGGCAACCATTTGACCCATTGTGTATGTTTATCAGATACAAGGCAACGAAGATATCGTTCCAAACATTTGTTTACTATCTCACTTTTCCCATCAAATTGAGGATGATAAGATGAGCTATGAGCTAACTGAGTACCAAGACAAGAAAATAATTATGTCCAAAAATTTCCAGTGAAAATGGGATCTCTATCACTTACAATAATCTGTGGGTTTCCATGTAGCTTTTGAATTGTTTCCGTAAATGAAATAGAAACTGTACTGGCTTTAAATGGATGTCATAATGCACAAAAGTGTGCATACTTCGCAATTATGTTAATTACCACCATGATGACACTATTTCCCTTAGACTTCAGTAAACCTGTGATAAAATCCATTGAAACCTCCTCCCAACATTGGCTTGGAATTGATAAAGGTTGTAATAGACCTGGTGTCTTAATTGTTTCAACTTTATTTTGTTGGCAAACCAAACATTCTGCCAAAAAATTTTGAATATCTGATTTAAGACGATCCCAAAAAAATTCCTTCTTAACCCTATGGTAAGTTTTTAAAAATCCTGAGTGCCCTCCTAAGGGAGAAGTGTGCAAT
>APFE030777578.1:17741-35002 GCA_000404065.3 Pinus taeda
GGAAACGTCTAGCGAACATAATTGTGCAATTACACCTCTTTGTTCCTTTTTTAGAAGCTTTGTCATATCGTTAGAGTTGATTATCTTTCCTGGTTTCCCTGCAATACCCCTTAATTCAACTTCCTTTCCTTCCACAAAAAAATTTATGAAAAGTTCTTGAAAATTAAAATCTATTGTACCGAAGGATTGTAGCCATTGGACTCCGAGTACAATATCAGCACTTCCCATTGGAATGGAAAGCATTGGGCTAGTCAATACATATCCTCCCATGGATAGCTTGATATTATGTCACTTTCTAGAGCTATTTATTGTTCCTCCATTTGCAACCATCACTTGACACTCTGGTGGTGGATATAAGAAGCAATTCAATTCTTTTGATACCTTACAATGAATAAACTTTTGGGTACTTCTTGAATCAATCAACACTATTACCTTTTTCTTCTTGATTTGTCCTTCTATCTTGATGGTTTGAGGAGTGGTAATTCCCGCCAATGCATTACAAGATATGGTTGGATTCATTTCTTCTTTATCTAGGCTTTGTTCTTGGAGCATATCCTCTTCTTTTGACCTTTTTTGCTCCTTTTCTTCTTCCTCTTCACAATCTATGTAGAATAATTTCTTCTCAGTACACTTATGACCTTTAATGTATTTGCTATCACAACTGTAACAAAGCCCTTTTGCTCTTTTTTCTTCCAGTTGTTGTGGTGTCAACCTTATAGGTTTTGGAAGACTAGGGGCAACAACACTTCCATCTTTATAGTTGTGAGTGGTATGCCTGGTTGCCATAATTTTTGCTTTCCATTTTTCTTGCTAACCTGAATGCCTTCTCTAATGAATCAGGTTCCCAAAGGCGAACATCATGTTGGATATTATCCTTTAAAGACCCTATGAACACATCAATCTATGCTCCTCTGGAATATCTTTTACCCTTATGTTCAATTTTTGGAACTCCTCAATGTGCTCCATTATTGAACTCCTCAAGTGTTGCATTTGGCCCTTCAAGGGTTTTAGAATCTAGTATATTATTTTGATTACAATTAATATGGATATTTAAAAGAAACTATGTTACATTTTCAGTTATAAACACTACATGTTCTTGTTCGGTTGTTTAGAATATTACCTTTTTTTTAACTTCATCTCACTCTATTAATTTGTATTCATCCTCGAAACGTTAAGTTTTACAAATCTTATGAATTCATATAATTCAATAACTTAATTTCTAGCCCTAGTCACTATTACCCATTGCAACTACCTCTAATTTTTCCTTCCTATAGGAATTATACTTGGGCTTCCCTGTCCACCCAGTTGGACACCTATGGGAAACATAAGGTTTTACTTCTAGTTCTGCAGTAGGTACTTTTAGTTGGGAACTACAACCTCTTCTATACTTGGTCATAGCTCTTATTCAAGACACATCATGTACACCCTTGTTATTTAGAATTTAGTATTTACACTTCCACTAGTAATATGTAAAGCAAAAATTCTATCAGTCCTCTTTAATCAAATACCATATATTCATTCCATATAATCACTATATGCTAAAACATTTTTTTCAATTTCAATACAAGTTGTGAATTTCAATACAGATTTTAATTCATTCAAGAACGTATAAACTAGCACAACAAGCTTTTAGACAAGTTACTCATTTATTAAATTTACTTAACTATACACAAACAACTATCTTTACAAAATATAATAGGATTAAATTTTTATAGTAAAACTTCTCTCCTGAAAGCACGGTGAATATCAGCTATTAGCAAAGTTTCACCACCCAACATTGAGACTAGCTTTTATGTCATGTCTCACCTTCAAGACTTTCCTTTCCCAACATGTTTTGGAAATAAATGCCCCTAGAGGTATCTTGTACCTGGACATCACGACTCACCAGTCCAGTCTAGTGTTGTACCATTCTGAATCATCCTGAGGCTCCACTAACTCCCAATCCAGCTCAAGAACCTCACTTAAGAAATACTCTGCTTGATGTCAAGACCCATAACGAGTTCAAGTTTTCATATTTTCTCCATATCCTCCAACCTATGATGTGATCTCCAAAACTTCCACTGAGATAGAATTTCTCTCCTACTCTAGGAAATAGAGAAGGAGAACAAAAACATTACTCACTCTAATTACCTGTAAATAATTATAATTCATTTTTCCTAAATTTAATTTTATTATTACTTTCTTTTACTTACGTTCTTGGTTAACAACTATGACCTACAAGCCATACCATCATTTTGTCAGTCTTGGAATTTAAGCATTTTAACCTGAGGTAAAGTCTTAACAACAACCACACTTACTAAGGTATTCAGGGTAAAAAAGGTAATCACTATCTAACAACAAACATTACTCAATGCATCATGGTGTTACAACAACCCAGTACAGAAGGGAGACATTTTCATGTATTATTATGTTAAAAGAAATACAAAATTATATATATCAACTAATATATGTGTATTCAAGAGATGTTGTGATAATGTTACTAAGACAAAAAAAAACTTTCTTTAAACCATAAATTAAATAGTTCATTTTTCACTTTTATTTTACATCATACATTGTATAGTGAGATAAAGTAGTTAAAAAAATATTAAATTAAAATGACCCATGGTATTCATGTGTAATATAACATATTTTGGGTAAAATTAAGCTAGCATCTATCCATAATAGTTGCATATTTGTAACCTGCAAACACCATTTCAATCACACAAACAAAAATTAATTACTATCAATTTTCGAGCCGGTAAATAATTACTCTTTGATATTATCCGTCACTCACACAAAAATTAATGTATATATAATCTTTCTTGGATCTTATAATTAATTTCCTCTAATTAATGGGCTTGTGAGACAACCTTCTTGCTTAAGCAAGACTATAGATATTATTCTCAAATATTTAACAGGGATGGTCCTATGTTGGTACTGCTCGAGTATGAAGACATGTGCCACAGAAGCATAACCAACTCTCCTGAATTCTCTGCTAGTTTAGTGTGCTAAGATTTGTATTGTCAATCTGGAAAGGTGGTCATGGATGGTGGAGATAATTCAAGGGTAGTTGAGGTAACTGCACGCCCCCTGTCCTCCACCTGCCATTTTCCATCCTCCCCTCCATCGCTCTGCAACTCTTATGTAGTTAGGGCTTATGGAATATTCAAGGTGGAGACTACTTCGAGGATAAGTTGTCTTGTCAATCACCATAGTTGGCTACCATATGTCTTCTCTTGAGTTTTATTTACTGGCAATGGGGCTATCTTCGTTCCTCAGGAACAATCCCTTCAACTCAGTCATCTCAATGATTATTCACTAGATGATCCTTATGTGTTTTTCCTAAATTCTCATGGATTCCAGCCATTTAACTTGCCTAAGTGATGGGTTCGACATGATTTTGCAACAGTTAAGTATTCCCAATATTTTTTCCCCTCTCATGTTTTTTGTTAACCTAGGTTTTTAAATGTTTGTTTACTAGAAGGTTTATCTAACCCATGTTGTCCTCTTGCTACCATGCTTTCTTTGCAACCATAGAGACTCAATTATTCTTCTGATATACGGTGCGAGGTTACTCTACAAACCTCCTTATGCTAGTGGAGGGTTCACCTGGGTTATTTGTTGGCTTAGATAGAAAAAGTGTTTTCCTTATAAATTAGTTTGGAAATTTCTTGCACACTATACCCGAAAATAGAAGTGACAACTTACTAGTTGTTTGGATAATGAATTTGTTAATTATTTTTTTTAAAGAGACAAATATGTCACGTTTCCCCGCTTGTTTTTTCATTTCTATATTTGAAAAGGGGTTCCAACTACCAAGACCACTCAAACTCCTTACAGTGCAACTAAGTTCTTGGAGAAAATGTTTGGTTATTCGAGTCAATTGTCAAGTCTTTTTTTTTTTAATTTACAAATGTCTCCTTGCAATAATGTTACTCTATTCATATTTATAAGTGAATTGCTTCTAGTTATGGCTCTATTTATTATAAAACCACATGACTGTTTTGTTTTCATAGCTTTACACATAGAGATTGATTTTTTTAATATCTAATTTGTTACAGTCAAATTTTTGTTCGAATGTACAATTTTGTTTCCTTTTGGATTTCCATTTTACCAAGTCCTTCACAATATCTTCTAATGTCTCTATTTTTTTTCCTTAATTGGTTACCCAATAGCCTACCAAATATGGTGGGGGAAAATATAGTTTCCAAACTCTATTCGCCTTCTGAATTGCAGCTTAGTTTAATAGACAATGACCCAAGCTCTTAAGGATCCCCTTGTCGATACCGTGGGAATGAGTCATAATATGTGGGAACTAGATTTAGTTTGATTAAATATTGTTGAATCTCTTGTTCCAATATTAATGTTCCTTCGCTAGTTATCTGCATGTGTGAATTTTCATTTCTTTTGCAAACTATTGACTCTTCACAAGGAAATGTATGCAATTTACTTATTATTATTTTTCCAGTTCACTTGGGTTAGTATCATCTTAAATTACTTTGGTTATTACACATGAAATTCGTTATTCACATATTAGGGAAAATAATCCCAATTCTTTGCATGGAATTTATGCTCCTTCTTTGGTGTTTTAATGAAAAAAATCTTACTCTTTATAATCTATATTTTTGAATTTCTTTTAAAAGAATGCACATATTGTTGTGATATCATTACACATTTATTTCCTCCTCAAATGATTCAGATCTTAACAATATTCTTAACATGAAATGTGGACAACCATTTTTTCTTCATTCTTCTATTTTTAGTTAGAAATGCCAGTCTATAATACAGAAACACAATAATGCAGTAAAATAAATTTAGTAACTTAAATGCATCAACTATAATAACCAGAACTAGAATTCTCTCCTCCCAACCTTCATACCCGTAATGAAGTCCATATCTCCACCCGAGCTTCCACTCATACAGAGAGAATAGGTTCAATGCCCAAGTCATCTAGTCTCGAAACCATAAGGCCCTCGGTCCAGTTTAGAGTCCCAACTTGTAGGGATATACTAAGGATTCCACTGGCCCATGTCCAGCTCAGGAATCTCCTCATAACAACAGTACATTGTTCACCTGAACAACATCCTGTGTCAGGTCTACGCATCCATTTTCCCTTCCCTCATCCCTATGGCTCTGTTAGTCATTTTTCCCTTTCTAAAAAGAAGAGAAAACATTCCTTGGAATTACCCTTTTGTAGGGAGGAAAAGAGGCTCGACTGACCTGAATGTCTAGAAAGTTTTTTTTTTGTGTTTTATTCGGTTAAGCATATTTAAAATTTTCTTCTAATAATAAAGGACTTAACCAAGTTTGAGTGAGTACATTTATTTGTTCTTCCAATTAGACCGAAATTAGTCCAAAGTTTGTAAAAGTAAATAATGTCAAATTTAAAACATAAATTCATGAACAATCTTACAGGTGTCACATATTGCCTCCCTTTGACGAAACACCATCCTCAGTGTTTATTTCAAATTGTTTAACCATGTTTGGATATGCTTGGCGCATGAATTATTTATCCTCCTAGGTACCTTTGTCCGGGTTGAGGCTATTCCATTGCATTTTAACCTAGGTGATCACTCACCTCCATAGCATTGTTTCTCTTTGCTCTAGAAATTTCATAGGTTCTACCAAAAACTCTTCATCTATTTCAACCTGCAGCAAAAGATTGATGGTATAAATATAGATCACATCAACAATTTTTTTTATTTCGCAATTCAATTCATTATATGATTTACCTAGATATCATGCCAGCTAATCACATGTCTAGAGTCATAGACATATATTTTTAATAATGAGATATGGAACACATCATGAATCGTGATGTGGGTAGGTAAGGCTGGTCGCTAAGCTACTAGTCCAATCCATTACTAAATTTGGAAGGGCCCATAACATCTAAGTGACAATTTAGCTCAAATTCCACACCGCAGTGTGATTCTTTTAGGCTTAATTCATAAACAGACATGGTCTCCCGCTTGGAATTCTCAATAGGTCCTTTTCTTGTCTATGTAAATATGTTTCCTCTCTTAGGTAGCCTTTATGTTTTGATGTACCGTGTTAAATATCTTCTCCATTTCCACGAGCATGTCGGGTCCTAATACCAACCCATCCTGAGGATTATTCCAATTGGTAGACACTCTACATTTCCTCCCATATAATACCTCAAAGGGCCTCATTCCTAGAGATTCATGGTATCCATTATTATAACTGAATTCAACTAAGTGGAGATACTCCTCCCACTTCACTAGTTGTTGCATTGCATACATTCTTAACATATCCTCTAGCAATTTATTCAGGCATTCAGTCTATCCATTGGTTTGGGGGTGATATGTAGTGCTAAACATAATTTGAGTGCCCAAGCCCGTGAACAAAGCTTTCCAAAAAGCATAGGTGAATTTCTCATCTGTTTTAGAGATCACCACTCATGGTATACCATGAAGTTGAAATATCTCTTTCACAAAAATATCAGAAATTTCAATTGTTTTATACATGGATCTCATAGGTATGAAGTGACCTTTCTGTCTTAGTTTGTCCACCACGACCATGATGGAGTTGTTGATTTTCTAGTTTTGGGCAACCATGTTATAAAATCTAGTGTAATAGTATCCCATCATCCACCTTGTTCTCCTTTCCTTTAAGATGTGTAATAACGAATTCGAATTCATTCAAAAAAGTAGTTCATCTCGCTTGATGAGAATTCAAATGCAATTGTGTTAAAAAATCTGTTAAACTACTATGATCAGTCATTAGAAATAATTTCTTACCCAAAAAATAAAGTTTCCATACCTTCAAGGTGTGCACTGCAGCGGTTAGTTCCAAATCATAAGAGGATTATCACTTCTTATGGTCCTTCAGTTTTTGGGATTCTTAGGCTATGAATTTCACATAGTGCATCAGTAAACCCCCCCCTCGATACCTTCGTTGCACAAAACCATACAAAAATTAAACTCTTTTCCTCGATCTAGTATTTTTAAAACAGGAGCAGAAGTCAATAACTTTTTCATGCATTCAAAAGTTTTTTGACATTATGTCGTCCACTTGAAAACCCTTCTCTTCCTTTATAGGGAGATAGTTGGTAAGAACTTTTAGAAAATCCTTCAATAATTCGATGGTAATATCTAGCTAACCCCATGAAGGATCGAATATCAGGCACATTCATGGGAACAGGTCACTCCATGATGGTTTTGATATTTTCAAGGCCAACTTCAATTCCTTCCACTAAAATGACATGTCCTATGTACTAGATATGAGCTTGGTAAAAGTCACACTTACTATATTTAGCATATAACTAATTTTCTCGCAACATTTGCAGCCTAATCCTTAAATGATTTTCATGTCCTCCACACCTTTGGAGTATATAAGAATATCATCGATAAAAATTAACACAAACTTGTCTAAATAAGGATGAAATATACCATTCATCAAGCTCATAAATGTGGCAGGGGAATTGGTAAGCCCAAAGGGTAACACTACGAATTCAATGTCCATACTGAGTCTTGAATCATGTTTTGCAAATATTGTCTTCCTTAATTCATATTTGATGATAGCCTGATATTAAGTCAATGTTCGAAAACACTTTGACCCCCTTACCTTTATCAAACAGATCATCAATCCTTCGTAGCATATATTTTTTCTTAGTGTTCACCTTATTCAATTGTCTATACTTGATCCACAACCGAAGTGTAACATCCTTCTGATGTAGAAATAATACGGGAGCTGCCCAAGGTGACACACTTGGGCGTATATATCCTTTGTCAAGTAGTTATTGTATCTAAATTATAAGTTCTATTAAGTCAGGCACACCCATATGATATGGTGTTCTAGACATTGGGATCGCACTTAGAATTAACTCTATCGTAAAATTAATGTTTCTCGTAGGCAGCAGCCCATGTATTTCCTCTGGAAATATATTAGTAAATTCCTGTATTATGGGTATATTTCTGACACTAGTTAGTTTGTCATTAGAATTTGTATAACCAACTTGAGCTGCATAAATTTGGGAGCATTTCAAATGCACCTCCCTAGATGATTATCAGTGATTTGCAGTCCACTATTGCCCAATGTTTCTCTAGCCCATCCATTCCAACTAGTATATTATATATCCCAAGAGGAATAATATTCAAATTAGCTACGATGTTCTACCCTGCTACCTTTAGGGAGAATTTACCACATTAGCAGCAAGCCTTCACTTGGCCCTAGTATCCAGTTGCGGCAGCTAAGGGTGTTTAAATTTTACTTTTGGTAAGTTACTTAATTCTACCAATTTTGGGCTAATGTAGCTCAAGCTTGCACTTGGGTAAATTAGAATGGAAACATAATATTTAGATAGCTTACCCTCCAACTCTATCATCATAGGTCGATATTCATCCTGGCCATCATCCAAGGCTGCATTAATCCATGGAATATTTTTGACATCATCTCTAGCAATGGAGGCTTCTTGAAGGTTTGTGACCTTCTTAGTACAAGCACGGTGAGAGAAATTTTTGAAATAATGAAGTTCCCCAAAACCCCAACATTGCAGAGGGTTTTTTCATTGTTGAATAGTCTCTCGTCGACTTAACACCTCTGATAGTTTTTTTTCAGCCTGTTACCATGTTCTCTTTTGATTCCTCCCAATCACTTTTGTCTGCATTTTCCAATTCATATTCTTGACGTTTGGGAATCTCATCCCTCAAAAGTTCTGAAAACTCCTTTGACCATTTTTGTTTAGTCCCCACTTGTTACCTTCTCCCTTTTCTTTGATAGGCAGGCTACTGATAAAATGTTGTATCTTGGCTTTTTCCTACCTAAAGTATGGGACGTATCAGAGCAAGGACATACATTTAGAGATAAACTCATCACTAGTCAGTGAGCCCAACCTTAAATCATGAAACTCTCTTGCATTCTCATCATAGAAGCGTTTAGTTAAATATTTGTCCTTGAAGTACTTCTAGAATTCGTCCCATGTGACCTGTTGATCATCAATTCCCTAGAAATATTGGACCTCCTCCCACCAAAGAGTACCTTTTCCCTATAGTTGAAAAATTGCCATTCGAGATTTCATGTTATTATCATATTCATATACTTGGAAATATTTTTTCATGTTAACTAGGCAGGCCTCAAGAGCTTCCTTATCCTCTCTGTCACACTCCGGAGGTCCTATCTTCTTCAATTCACCTTGTAGTTAAATTTTCTACTTCTTGGGACCTTTGCCAAGCTTCTTTCCTCGTCATTACGCCCCCCTTCTATTTCCTTATGGTACACCTCATGATGAATTGTCTCTGTGCAGTCCCCATTTCCTGCACTAGGGTTGGGTACCTGATGATTTTGTCAATCTGGTAGACTTTTTAGAATCCTCTCTTGTTCCTATCGGAGTCTTTTATTGTCAGCTCTAAGGTTCCTCATTTCTATTCACAGCTACTGCACCATCTCCAAAAAAGTTGCATTTTCCAGTCTTGTCCCAATTACACCCACATTTCTGGGTTGGTTTCTATATACAGTACGTGACACCCTAATCACGATTTGGTTCCACTCCGCATCTTGTTTTTTGTTTTCTGTGCTCGATAGAAATGTTGATAATTAGTTTATCTTGCTTGCCCAGAATGTTGAACACTCAGCACTAATACTACTTGTAACGTGCAAACAACATGTCACTCACACATTTTTTTAATTCCTATCAATTATCTAGCGAGTAAATAATTACTATTTGATCTCTATGTTAAATGTAAAAGTCCTTGGCATGCCTACATTTACCATAGAATTTAACGTGCATTATATGGTTGTTAACTTTATGTGTTGCTCACTAGAAAATTATTGTATATATAATCCTTCTTAGTTCCTATAGTTTATTTCCTCTGTTGAATGGGCTTGTTAGACAACCTTCTAACTTTAGCAAGACTATAGGTATGATTCCAAAACATTTAACATAGGTGTCCCTATACTGGTGCCTCCCCAATATGAAGACACGTCACCATGGAAACATGGCGAACTCTCTTGAATTCTCTATTGGGTTAGTGTGCCAAGATCTAGAACGTTGATCTGGAAAGGTGGTCATGCACGGTGGAGATCATTCTAGAGTTCTGCCACTTTGCAACTCTAATGTAGTTAGGGTTTATGGAAAATTCAACCACGAGACTACTTCGAGGGTAACTTATCCAGTCCACCACCACGGTTGACCACCATATGTCTTCTCTAGAGTTTTATTTCCTAGCAGTAGGGCCACCTTCATTCCTTAGGAACGATGCCTCCAACAGAGTCATCTCTTTCTCCACGATTATTCATGAGATTCATCTTTCCCTTCCAACACTCATAAACTTTTTCCTATGTGTTTCTCGTAAATCTTCATGATACTCTGCCAGTTGCTAATTGCGTTGTTCGTTTAATCTATAGGTTCTCTTCCTCCATGGATTCCAGTCATTTTACTCGCCTAGGTGATAGGTTCGACCTAATTTTGCAATATTTAAGTATTCCAAATCTTTTGCTTCCCCTCTTATGCTTTTCATTTACAGAGGTTTTTAAATGTTTGCTTACTAGCGGGTTTATCTAGCCCTTGTTGTCCTCTTGCTGCCAGGTTTTCTTTACAGCCATGGAGACGTCAATTCTCCTTCTGATATACGATGCCAAGTTACTATACAAATCGTCTTATGTTGGCTCAGGGTTCAAGTGGTTTATTAGTTGGTTTAGACAGAAAATGTGTTTGCCTTGTAAATTAGTATGTGAATTCCTTTCATACTATACCCAGTAATAGAAGTGATGACTTACTATTTGTTTGGATAATGCCTTTGTTATTTTTTTTTTAAGATTCAAATATGTCACATTGCCTTACTAGGTTTTTCTTTTGTATTTTTTCAATGGGGTTCCCGCTACCAAGACCACTCAAACTGCTTACAATTCAACTAAGTTCTTGGAGAAAAGGTCTAGTTATTCGAGTTGACTTTGAAGTCTTTTTTTTTTTAATTTACAAATGTCTCTTCTTACAATAACGTTAGTCTAGTCAGATTTATGAGTGAACTACTTCTAACAATGGCTCTATTTATTGTTAAATCAAAGGACGGTTGTGTTTTCGTAGCTTTACACACACAGATTGATTTTCTCTAATATTTAAATTGGTACAGTTAGTTTTTCATTCAAATGTACAATTTCCTTTTTCATTTTGGGTTCTATTTCCTTCTGGTTTTTCATTTTACCAAGACCTTCATGGTCCTTTCTAATGTATGTAGTTGTTCTAGCTTAATTGGTTACCCAATAGCCTAGAAAATATGGTGGTGGAAAACAGAGTCACGAGACTCTATTCACCTTTCGAATTGTAGTGTAGTTTAGTAGACACCAACCCAAGGTCTTGAGGAGTCCTCTCTTGATACCCTTGGATAGGGTCATAACATGTGGGAGCCAGATTTAGTTTGATTAAACATTGTTGAAGCTCTTGTTCCAGCATTATTGTTCCTTCACCAGGTATCTGCGAGTGTGAATTTCCATTTTTTTTGCAAACTATTTACTGTTCACAAGGAAATGTATGTAGTTTACTTATTATTCTTTTATGTGTTAACTTGGTTTAGTATCATCTTGCATTTCTCTACTTATTACACTAGAAATGTGTTATTTCTTTGTTAGGGAAAATAATCCAAGTTCTATCCATGGAATTTATGCTCCTTCTTTGGTGTTTTAATTAACAAAAGCTTACTATTTATAATCTATATTTCTGAATTTATTTTAAAATAATGTGCATACTATTGTGACACCATTACATAGTCCTTTCCTACTTAACTAATTCGGTTCTTGACATAATTATACAAATTGGGTACTTCTATATATTCCTAAGAAGAAGTAAGGACTAATGTAAATGATTTAACTATACCAACCAAAACTGTAAGTCTCTCCTCAACCTTCAATCCGAAAATGACATTGTAAGTCTCTCCTCCTAACCTTCAATCCGAAAATGACATTGTAAGTCTCTCCTCCTAACCTTCAATCCGAAAATGACATCAAGGTCTACTCCTGAGCTTCCACTCGTCCACACAATCTAGATTCAATTCTCAATTTGTCTAGTCTCCAAACCTCAAAACCCTCGGTCCAGTTTAGAGTCCCAACCTATAAGGATCTAGAAAGGATTCCACTGGCCCAAGTCTAGCTCAGGAACCTCCTTAGAACATCAATACACTATTCACTTGTGGATCGTCTTCTCTTAGGTCTATATTATATCAGATTATATTAGCTAAAATATAATAATATAATATTATGTTTTACCCTATTTTTCCCCTCAATTGGTCCATTTCGTATTGTAATACTTCTTTATATTTAAAGTTTGAAAGTGAACTTCTTTATATTTAAAGTTTGAAAGTGAACAAACCCAAATATAAAATTAACAAGGGTTGAGAAATATAGAATAAAATGTGATATTTAGGTTGAAGTGTGATGGGAAATATTATGTAAAATGTAATAATATCACATTTAAATTAGTATTTCCCTACGTGAGGTGATAATAAATACTTGGTAACATATAATATTATAATATTATTTTATCCAAAAATTTCTCTCACCCTATTAACTTTTTATTAGTAACATTTTAACTTGTCAAAAAAATAAAAATGAACAATTATATTTATAATTAACCAATAATAATTAAACAACCCTACATCACAGGTCTAATTTCTCCACACACGGATTTGATTCTTCTTGATTCTTATTAAATCCAAAATTAAAATAAACGTAGGGAATTATAATTCACCATGCGTTAAATAACAAATAACCTTACCATACCAACAAAGAAATGTTGTGGTAATGTGACTGCCGCAAGTGCTGACAAACAATAAATAATAAGAGAGACTAGGAAACAAAAATAAAAATAACAATGTAATGATTACAGACTGATATGAACAAGAAATAAGAATTAGAATTATAACAGAAATGGTTTTTTTGACGATAGATTAAACTCTATTCACTCATCCTCATACTCCATCCAAGCATCAGAGGGAAAATTCTTTGACCACACGCAGCAAATTCCCTCTTCATTAGCTGTGAAAATCTCTCCAATTCTTTCGTCGTATGCAAGTGCCACGATTTCACGTGACAATGCAAGCTCTCTGGTCTGAGAACGAGGCTCATTCGTAATCTTTGCGAGACATTCTCCTGTAATAATGCTGCTAATATTGATCGTACATTTTTCAAACAGCCTCACTGCATCGCAGAAGGAAATGATCATATCCTTCTCGTTTGCAATGTAAGTTCCCCTCTGAAACTTGTCAAAGACGGGCAGACGGATCGGATGGTCTTCAAAAGTGATCAAAATGTCGCCTCGCATATTACACAGGTGAAGGCTTCGACTTCTGGTGTAGCACAAGAAACAGTCCAATTTAGGTAAATAGTAAGGCTCCACAATTGCTTCTAAATTTGTTGGTATTACTTGAGGGACCTCACCAGATATATCAATCACTTGCATATTCCATCCATGTTGTTGCAGACATATTCTATCATCGCCGCAGAGCGCAGCGAACTGTAACCGAGCTTCATGATGGTTGAGATGGATGATACCTTCCTGACACAGTTCTCCATCCCGTTTCGAATAAATTTTGAACGATACATCGCTCGTATTTCTTGGGAATCCTCCATCGAAATATATCACTACGTACATATTCCCACGACTTTGAAAAAACCATTCTATTTTCCTTTCAACTGGTATACCTCTTTCGAGTGGTATGGTGCATATCTGATTGTATTCTTTCAAATCAAAAACTTTGAACACTCTCTCATCTTTATTGTAAATCACGCCTCTGCAATTTGGAATATCGAAATCCCAAGTAACCGCGTCCGCTTCTTCGGCATAAATATCTCTGTATTCATCTGTTCGTCCTGCTTTTACAGATGCTACTTCCACGCTTATAATCTTGAGGTAGGGCAAAGATTGATGATAACCAACGATTATGAGTGAATTATTATTAGAATTGTAGTAGGCAGATACAATCTCCATCTGACAATTCAGTGTTATGGGTCTACCATATTCGTCCATCTGACAATTCAGTGTTATGGGTCTACCATATTCGTCCTTCAAAGGCCAGACTTTCCCCTGCCGTCCAAATGGAATGAGATGGCCACTGCAAAAAACGCATATTATGTCATCTCCGATAAACAAGTGTGTGACCCTTTCGTCTATGTAGAAGACATGTACATGGTAATCCCAGAAACTATTTGGCAGTTTCCCGTTTAACTCTCGGCGTTGCAGGCCGTTGAAGGAATTCCTAGACAAACACTTATCCCCGTGCCTTGACATTTTCTATCTTCTGTGAAAATTCACTGTGGGTATCCACTATTCACCCAGTTATGTATCGATGTTGATGCCGGAGCGTTGATGCTCTTTCCTATGTGAAAGAGTTAATAGTATTCTAACAATAAAGTATATTGCGTTCTTTCACTCTCGATCGCTTTTTATTTCATACGTTAATGCAAGTTATAACAAAGTTGTTTTATTCTTTCGTCGTCAGAGGTAGAGAGATTTTCATCTTAGATTCCTGCTTTACTACATGAATCCAGTTAATATATTATAAGTACACATATGGATATATCTTATTATTGTTATTTTTTAGTTCAGCCAACATTACTTTTCCATTATTTGTTTAGAGATAGATTCTCTATTGTTATAATTTAATTATAATTGATTATTAGGTAAACGCAAGAGATTAAACTGGTATGGAATATGGTATAATATTTCTAGTGGTATCCACCAATAAACACTTAGGATTAGTTTCCAAGTTAATTATGGTGTTTTAATTAATTGAGTCATAGGTTCATTCTACACCAGAGTATGATGTGTAACCATGTCCACCCTCATCAAAGTTGAAAGTTTGCTCATGTAGCTAAAACAAAAATTTAAAAAATCTCAAAACTAAAAAAGATTAAATAGCTATACAAAACATTTAAATAATGTTCACTCATAAAAAAAATATAGGTGAAGAAATTGGATAGTGCTGGGCTCATGATAGATCCTTGTTTGAAATGGACCTATGCTAATTTATCTCAAATTGATTAATTAAAAAAAATGTCATATAGCATATTATATCAAAAGCTATTTACAAGTTCAACATGTCTATGGTAAGCTCTAGTGAATGTTCAAGGTTAAAAATTTTGTCCATGTCTTTTTAAAATGTATATATGTTTAAATCCTATATTAATTTTTTATTTAATAATAATTTAAAATAAAGATATGGCTTAGTTACTTTTTATAATTTGTAATTTGTTAATGAGACAAGTATTATGCTGCCTATTATGAATTGATATTGATCACTATTTCATTTATATGACCGCCTAGTGTAACTTTATATAACAAGGGCACAAACATTGAAGTGACAATACCTCTTTTATGGTGGGTAGTAGAGCCTTCTTTTCCCAATAACTATAATTTTAGATAGGATTTGTATTTAGACAATAGACCATCTAATCTAATACATGGAAATGTTATAATGGTACAATAATATTAAAAACTTCATGTCAATTTAGTTAAAAAAATATAATAGAAAATAAAATTAATAAATTAATTTGATTTGATTCATTATATTGTAATTTTTTTATTAATAAAATTATAAAAAAATTCTTATAAGAAATATCACAATACACATATCATAAAAACTTACATCAAATATGTTATTAATAAAAATACAGAGTTTAATAAATATAATTAATAAACAAATTGTATACTCATATTACTATACAAATTGAAGTAATAATTCATATTTATAATCACTATATTTCATATTTCAATTTATCTATATTATACATATTATATTATATATATACAACTATATATATTATATTAATTTAAAGTTTTAGACATGCTAAATTATTAAATATATATTATTGAAACTAATATGGATTTATGGTAGCTTTAGATTCATTAGTTTCATCTAAAAATCAAATTTCTCCAACTATAAAGTTTTTTTTCTAGTTTTGAATAAAAAATTCATTTGAGAAATTTAATCTCTCTCAATATTTAATAAATTTGAAATTAAAATTAATTTAAATAAATTTAATTAAGTAATAAAAATAATATACCAAATATTAAACATAATAAAAAGACATTAATATAATTAATTTTCATTTAATATTTGAAAAGTATATATATAAATGGACAAGGATCTTTGTAAATGAAGATCGCATCTGAGAGGACCAAGGTGAACTTAGGAAGGAAGTCCAAAAGGTCAAGGAGGAAGGAAAGGTAGGGAAATGGGCAATCATTAGGAATATGAAAACTATTATTAGAAATAAAGTTTGACTCATGAGTGATAAATAGGGACTTGCATCACTCTAGATCCTATTCTAGAATTGCCGTGATTTTCCATGGTGTAAAGGTCCTATCTTAAGTTGGATCCCTAGTGATATTGATCTTATTCTTTTAATTGAAACTTGGGAGCACCATGAATCTGGGGTCTCTCAATTTGACGGTTTCACTCTTTGGTCAGCTTGGAATAAGAAATCCTCTCAGAGAGGTTTTGGTGGTAACCATGTCATGACTGGTAGAAGGAAATAGGATGTCAAACCATAAACAAGCCAGAATAACCGTTTTACATATGCAAGAAAATATAAAAAATTCTTTAGAAACAAGTAGGTCGAGTAGTAATGAATGATGGTAGATTATTAACCAGTAATAGAGAGATCTCTGAAAACACGTTGAATTAGGGTTGTTGTAGGATTTCAGAGTTGGAAGCCATGGAGGGGCGAGAAGGGGGGAGCTCCACTCCCTCCTACAATCATGTTGTAGCAAACTGATTCAAGAAGCCCATGGAAGCGAAATCAGGGGGTACAAACAAAGAAAAACAACAGACTACAAAGGGAGGCAGAGATGCTGGAGGAAGTCAGATGAGAGAAGCATACAAGAGTAGATAGCCAGAAGGATAAACCTAGCAATAGGATAGGACCATGTAAACATAAGGTTTCCATCACACCCTATGTGGTGTTGAGTGATCCAACGCTATAGGCGCACAAGGAGCACATGGTCACTTATGCAATGATTTGTAAATTCATGGGGTTCTGGCGAACAGAGAAGGCACTACATGCATGGATAAAGAACCATTGGAAACCTAAGGGAGAAATAGAGCTACACCTTGGATCCAAGGGTTTCTTCACAGTTGTGTTTACGAACCTAATGGATAAAGACTAGGTGTTTGAAGGAGGTCCTTACTTCTATGTGGTTGCTGGACTCTATATGAGGCCATGGGTAATGAACTTTGTTCTGGAGCGAGAAACATTTACATCGGCGACGGTGTGGGTAAGACTATATTCCCTACCTCTAGATTACTAGCTACCAGAATTGTTAAAAACCATAG
>APFE030777579.1:9338-22547 GCA_000404065.3 Pinus taeda
TAGAAAATTAGGTCCACCTAGGCAATTTACATACATGACTCAATTCTGCTAAGATTATTTACAATTCAAAAATGCAGACTGGGTTTACAACTTAATATGATCAAGTCGACGATGGCTGTCGAATGGCACGGACATGTCGATCAAGCGCTATCCCTTTTTGCGAAGAAAAGGGGGTGTACTGCGATGGGTAGTTGATACGCAGCGGTCAACAACTCTAATGATTTTTTGTAGTAGAGGGCAAGGGGACGCATTGGACCTTATGCAAGATTGCAGGTGGGTCTACATTTGAGATTTTGTCTCTCTATACGTGGTCCAAGCCCTTCGAGGGTAACATTGGAACTTGTAGGGTGAGCGTTGAGAGCCATGGGCTTCCACCATAGCAGATAGAAGTGCCATTTAGTGATTGCTCGTGTCCCACCTATTGGATGAGGATGATGCACCTGGATCACCTGTGCCCAGTAGGCTTCACACTTGTACCACACACTTGGCAGAGGTTTCAGGGTCTAGATGAGGATTTGCCTCACCTCATGAGACAAAAGGAGGGCTTATGTTATCATCCTAGCCCTTACAGATGGTTTACATACATTATTGATCCACATGGAGACCCATGAGGATGTCATTGTGCCCCCATACCCACTTAGGGACACCACGTGTGACTTTCTTGCATATTCACTATTCACTATGTTTTGAGTCTATTCTCTCACCTTGGCACACTTTGGAATCCATTAGGCCTTCTAAATGGCCCAACGATTCATTATGTTTACTATTTTTCCCATCAAGAGGTTTATCTTTCTATTGTGGAGCTATCTTGCTAGGATTGTCACCAAGTCTTACCATTATTGTACATTAGTTTATTATTTGGGGCATTATTAGGCTAATTAGGCTATTCGAACCCCCTTATGGATTGTATAAATAGATTAGAGGCCCATTCATTCCTCTCATTATCGCTTGGATGGATTAGTATTTCTTGTGAGAATTTTGCATTCCCTTTGGGAGGACGAGTTTGGTTTCATGGATGAATTTTGATGTTTGCATAGTATTCTCTTGGTCTTGGAGCTTCAAATTTGTCTTGAATTGATGATTGTATATACTCATTATACCTATAAGTGCTCGTTTTCTTGTCTATTCTTTATATTTATCTTGTCACATGAATAATGTATAGGATTTTCATTCTCTAGATCTGAAATTTGCCCTAATTTATGTGAAATTTTGGACTTTTGAGCAATCAAGCAAAATATTTGAGCATCTCTTGTGAATAGGCTTCAGGAATCACCCCATATCTTATCATTGATCCATCTATTCTTGTGATTCCTCTCATATTGGGACTCCTCCCATCAGTGAAATTCCATAAAGAGTGGGGAGCCTTAGCTGAGGTGATAGTGGGCTATTGCTCCGTCATTGCCACTTGACCTAGTAGTTTCTCTATAGGATCCCCTCTTAGGACCTATGCTAGTTTGAGCAGTAACAAGCTCCCAACCTGGGATACTGACGCAATTGAGAAAATACCAAGTACACTCTTCTAGATCCGATCCAACATATATGCACTCTCTTACAAATTTAGATCTCCAACCTCTCTATAGTCCCTCGAACCTAGCACACACACACTGAGATAGTACTCTCAATCTTTTGTTGTTGTTGTGCATCTTCTCCCTCTCCCTACCCTTGCTTTTATAACTTTGAATTGAGCCAAAACGTTAACCCTAATCTCAAAGTTATTGATGGTTGAGATTAGATCTCGCCTCACTTGATAGATGCCTAAGATTAAAACTTATTCACTAAATTATTATTGAATTTCTTTTATTTTATTAGCTCAATAAGCTAACAGATTAATATGTGCCTTTTCCTAAATTTAACTTAGGCTATGTTACATTAGAACCTTGCTCAACCTAGAGCAAGTGTTCTAAGGAGATGTGGGCAACTTCTGCACGCCTAGACATAAGGCTTGTGTAGAAGTACCTGCCCGAGCTACAAACTTGAACATCTATCTTCATAGATTTTTGGACACTATTCTACTAACAAGTTTATGGCTTGCTCGGGTATCTCCACATACTATTTTTTGGATAAATACTTTGATGTTATGACGCTTGTATAGTTTCCCTAGTGCAAGCCAGCTCGAATAGCCATGTAATCATGTTTTCTAGTTAATAGAAGGCATACTATATTTATAAAAAAAAATAGAAGGATTTGATTTGTCACTCATAATTAGTAATGAAACGGTTGTTTTCTACCTTCAACCACCTAATGGTGAAAATCTATTTGATACATTCACCTTTCATATTATATGAACGCGAGGCAAAATAACTAATGTTTGTTATATTTATCATTTGCTTGGTAGAAATTTGTATGAAATGAATCTTGGAAGGCCCTAGAAGCTACCACTTATCAACAAAATATAAGAGTATTGTAATATTTTTGAATTATTAGTCCAAATTTTCAATTAGTTTGTTAGAAAAAAGGAATTAAACAAAAATAATACATCTAGTTAATCAAAAGGGGGAAGCTTTCCTCACATGATTTACTCCTATAAAATACCTAGGGTTTTATATTAAATTGAAAAACAATAAAAAAATTCTACATAATTTCACGATAATGAAAACATTAAACTTTGACCAAAATTAGTCATCAAGTTTGATAGTACATGGGAGCTCCATCGTACTCCAACCCCTAAGATTTGATACTTCATCACTTCTCTAACTCCTTAATCTCCAAATTCAAATTCCCACATTAAATGGAGAGTTCCTCTTTATAAAGGAATAAATTCATCTCTCTTACAATAAAATACAATATTTGCTAAGGAGGCATTCAAGGAGCAGAGGGCTTGGTGGCTGGGGAACCCTAGCCACCTCTGCTCTCCGGTTCATGTTATTGCTTCAATCTACTAGGCTAGCGTTGACACAAACTTCACCTTTGTCATATGTTAGTGCTTCTCTCCTTGGCATGCTTGCGTGGCTTGTTTTGGGGGATTTTGGTGGTTTTTTTTGCCATCGTTGATCCTTGTTCCAAGTTTTCATTCATAGATGCTCTTCTCATGAGGCTGTTTCCGGTGTGCTTTTGCCCCTGCTTCCTTTTGCTGGTGTGTGTGCTTGCATAGGTCACATGGTGCTTTGACAAAGTTTTTTTTTCGATATGAACTCGTTGCCTCATTTTTCCCAAGGGTTACTCAAGTTGGTCTGGTGATGACGTTGTCATCTTTTGCCATTGTCGTTGTCTTCTTGGGTTTCTCCCAAGGCATTATGCATCTACGAGGTCATTGCTGCTCAAATATTTTTAATCATATGCTGAGGTTTTCGCCTTACCTCACATTGTTTTCCCAACTACCACATAATCTAGCAGGGCCCTAAGGAGGGAAACCTATGGGGCAAGTGCTAGACTAAGTGACAACAATGGGGCAATGACCCATTATCACCACAGTCAATGTGCCCTGCTCTTTACGGGCTTTCATCGATGGAAGGAAAATAGATTAACGATTAGTTATGACGTGATTCCACAAGGCCCATTCAAGGAGAGATACAACAATGGCTCAAGGCTTCAAAGACGCTGAAACGTTCTCCAAGAAAAAGTCTTAGGATGAGGAGATCAAGACTTAGGGCTTGAGCTATGTGATGATAATAGGTATTCCTAAGATCAAGACCCTAAGTGACGAGGTAGGAGTCAAGACCTCTCAAGGAAGCTCCTTGTGATGCTTTGATACTTCTAAGAGGCTCTCTGCTCCCTTTAAGAGACCTAAGAAAGACTTGCAAAAGACCTAGGGTTTCGTGAAATTTCATGGACAAAGGAACGTTCGAGGTTAAGGAAAGGAGGAGAAAGGGCTTCTTATGATTTATTCCAATGAATACTATGCTCATACAACCCTCAAAGAAGTCCCCAGAAAAAGGAGATACAAGCTAGACTTTTCCCTTCTAGGGCACCCCTAGGGCACAATATTTTATGGATGGAGAACCATGAGAAACATACCAAACTTGGAGGTCCTCTAGAAAAGACCTTAAGGAAGATTCATGTGTGCATGGAATCCACCAATTCACTTTCTAAAGGATTTCGTTTGATTCCCTAGCCTAGTTGTCCAAGAGGAAGGGGAGTGAAATTCCAAGGAGAAGAATTATGGAGAAAAGGAAGATTGATCACCAATTGGCTTGGGCCAATGCCTTCTCCCTTGGGCTAATGGAGTCCTAGATGCTTTAGATTGGCCAAATTTTTCTTCAAGGAGGTCAAAAGTTGATTCCCTAGCTACCAACCTTCAACAATTACTTACTAATAGTATATGGAGTTTCATGAAGAAAAATAACATTTCATCACTAGGAACATTAATTGCATGTTATACCATGAATAATATATGCAGGAACCAACCAAATAGCTTTCAAATTTTTCTTCAACAAAATTAGGGTACTAGAGAAATTACTTTAGTTGCAACAATTACATACATAGGACAATTTTAAAGAAAAATTTCATCAAAAAGATAACTTCCAAGATAATCATGCAATATATCATCCATACTCAAGAAGTAGCTCTAAGACAAGATCAAAAATCAGCTCCAAATATCAAATTGCATCCAAGATACTCCACAAGATTTCCAAAGGAAAAGTGTGAATTAGCCAAAGAGGACGAAAAGCTGAAGTGTGATGATAATCTCTCACAAAGGAAGGCGAGTTCTATGTATATGAGAGCCTAGAGGTAAAATTATTAGCCTAAGGCCCTTAACATTATAAAAATGTGCAAAACACAAGCTTTGGTTTGACAAATTTTTTTTTATAAATTATAAATTAGCCATCCAAGTGTTTGCTGAATTGTTGACGTCATGTTGATGTGGGGCCATTAGGGGGCCATATTTAGTCCTTTAGGTGCGAAGATGAAATAGAGGGCTCCATAAATCACAGGATATGGCCCTTAATTCTACATGTAGGTCATCATGTGGGGCCCCAAAGTGAGTTTGGGGCACAAATGTTGGTCTCATGGGTTTCCTGATGATGGAATATCCTATATAATTCTCCAAATGAAAGGTCTGATGAAGGTGCCTTCCTTCCCATGTCTCAAGGGTGAGACAAACCTTCTCCGGGCCTTTGGATTAGCTGCCGCTCCATAATGGTTTGCTAACTAGCACACTAGTCCAAGTGCATCATCTTAGGAATAATGTGGGGAAATAAACAAACTATTAAAGGTGTTGAAGGTGCCCATGGCATGAAATGATGCTCTAACACATGATGGAGTCCCATGGCTCTCAACGCTTCCCCTAGGAGTGTCAATATGATCCTCTAGTGGGCTTGGGCCCCAATTAAGTTGCCCAACCCATGATGAAACCACCTGCCAATTACATCTAAGTTCCAATGCGCTTTCTCACCATCAGGTACAATAATTCATTAGTGCATCTTGTTACCCACCATTTTGTTGGTGATATCCCTAGGGGAATTTTTTTCTTCAAGATGGTCCTAAGCCGGCAGCCAGCAGCCCCTTGCAACCACCAGCTAGCTCATTATGCCATTTCTCTGCCACTTGAGCCAGCCATGTGGTCCCTCATCCATCTGCCATGATCGAATGTTTGAAGATGGGCCTCCCGAACCTAAAGATATGCATTGTCATTTGGTAATTGAGTATTGTAGTTTGCTTATCATGGACACTTCTGGGCATGGATTAATGGGGGGTTCGACGGAAAGAATGGGCTAGGTCTGTGCTCTTGTCCCCTAGATCCCTTTTGGATATTAACCTTGCATTCTAGTCCCGTGAGATATCTTTTATTGACCATTCCGCTTTAGGGATGGTATTTCATGGGAAACCCCAATTTTTCTTGAGTTATCCCACTCCCATAATCGCTTATATTACCCCCTTTCCACTCATTATTACCCCATTCATCATTTCTCCCACCCGGGTCCACATTCCTCCACTGGGTCCACATAGGGTTAGCTCGCCCCTTCCCTTTGCCTGCACTTTGGATTAGGCCTGGAATGATGACGTTGAGGTTGATGCAGCTAAAAATAAAGATAAAAGCATATTTGGCCACATTCAACAGAAAAATGTACCACAAAATGCAAAAAATGGTCGGGACAAACACATTTAGGACATGGGCAAAATCCAATACATGAGCTCTACCCCATCATCATGGCCATCACCCTGGTTCCTATAGGTTCTATGAGCCTCCTTCATCATATAAGAACCCATGATTGTCCCAACCCTTGGTGGGAAATGAACCACCCTACCCTAACAGAGGGTATTCACTACTATATCTTATGCATCATGCTCTTACCCCTTGAACATGAGCAGTTAATAAAAAAAAAATCATAAAATGCAAAAAGGCATATCAAGAAGGGTGGAAAAATCAAGGCCAAGGCACCTCTTGTACCACGATTGCTCCCTCCTATACATTATAAACCCAGGGTGTGGGCTTCCCTTTTATTAGCTACCCTTGTACCCTAACATGTGGCCTAGGGCTGCCCCTTCTCATCCCCTACTTCATTATGCTATCTGTCACATGCCACCACCTTTTGAAGGATGTGCCTTGAACATATTATCCCCTTTAGAAATAGAAACCACCTAATAGGATACTTGGATAACTCCATTTGGAGTTTAGGAGACATTGGCACATTTTAAAGCCCATTATGGAAGGGCAGGCCATTATGAAGTCCCCACCCATGGTCAATGGTTGGTAAGCTCATTCACTCGATTTCTCTAATGACTTGTTGTACTGGAAGGCTAGGGGACGCATTGGATCTTATGCAGTATTGCAGATGGTCTCCATCTTGGGTTTGGTCTCCCTATACGGGGTCCTAATCCTCCAGAGGCCACATTGGATCTCCGAGGATGGTCAAAGATGCCCAAGATACTTATTGGACGAGGAAGATGCACCTGGTTCACCTTTGCTAAGATGATCCCACAAATGTACCATGCACTTGGCAGTTGGCCCACGACTTGTAGGATGATGTGGCATCCCCTACACTATCATCAGAGCCCTTGCAGACGATCTACAAGCATCTTCAACTCATTTGGAGACCCATGAGGGTATTATTGTGCCGCCACACCCATTGGGAGCACCATAGGTTTATTGTTTGGAGAACAAGGGGCAAACCCCTTGTCCATCACTTTTGAGGGTCCAAATCTTCAATATGACACCCATGGACCTCATCAGGCCTCTTGGAGAGCCCTAGACATGTATTATTCATCATCTGACCTCTTAATAGGCTTATTCTTTCATTTGTGAGCTAGCTTGGTGGGCTTGTCACCAAAAGTTAGATTATTAGCACATTATTTTATTTTTCGGACAAATGTAGGCCAAGGAGACTAATTTGAACTCCTCATTAGTGTATAAATATAAGTCAGATGAGTTCATTTGCTCATCATCACTTTGGATAGGATCTCTTCTATCTCTTAAGAATTTCGCACTTTTTCTTGGAGGATAAATTGGAGCTTTATGGATGAATTTTGATGTGTGGATTTGATTTATCTTATCTTGGAACTTCTCTATTGTCAAATTGTGGATGGTTGGATATGTTCTAGTACATGTAAGTACACGCTTTTAATGATATTCTTGTTTTACTTTGTCATATACATTGGATTGGGATTTTCGCTATTTTTAGGGCTAATTGTTGCATGCATTTACTACTTAAATTCTGGAATTTTGTCTCTGTATAGCATCTCTCAATGTATGGGCCATGTAATTTTAATGAAATCTCCTAGGGATAATTCTATCAATTAATTCATCTTGATAAGCCATCACCTTTTGCACATCGAAGAATAAAAGCTGCAAGATTGCTTCTCTTTGTCCTAGAACGCTAGCGAGGTAGTCTTGAGGCCTACTTGACTAAGATACAAGGTCCTCATTTATATTTATCATAGACTCCATTCTCCAAAGACTAAGGAACTGATCTACCAAGAGGTGGTCACCTAAACTCAAATCTTTTCACCTTTCCCTAGGTCTAGCCAAGTTGGGTCACCTAGGGCATCATTTTCCCGATAAAATAACCCTCAAAAAAGTTTGATCTCCTAACCTCTCTTGTTCAGGTGTCTCCTCAAGGCCTCCTCCAATTTTGAAGCCATTACAATAGCGGAGTTGTGAGAAAATCCAAGTTCTGGCTCTGAGATCAAACTTTTCCCTAGTATCCCCAAGGCTAGTGCCTCATAGGATCAATTCAACATTTTTAAGTGAAATTTTTTTCTTTGATCCTTTCCCCCTTCTTATTTGGGTTAGGAACATCATTGGTCGCTAAACTCTTACCCCCTAACCTAGGCTGGCTCCACTTGGTCCCGTGTGGTCCCATTTCTTTGAAAAGGTAATTCTTCAAGAACCATCTAGGATACCAATTTCAATAAGAATTTTAGGGATTAGGAAACTCTTTCACAATTCATATTCCCTAAACCTAACCCTCAAATCCTCTCATCCTTCTCCTAGAAGACATTGTACCTTGCTTAGAAAGCAAGCAAGCCATATTCTTCAACCTCTTCTGGAAAGGGATTATTTGGGTCACTCCATATCCACTTATTGATTTATCCTTCAGTGGTGACTCCATAATATACCGAGTCTTCTCCCATCTGTGAAATTCTGTAAATAGTGGAGAGCTTTGTTGAGGTGACAATGGGCTAAGTCTCCATTTGTTGCCCTTGGTCTAGCATTTTCCCTTTAGGGATCCCCTTTAGGTCCCCTTCTAGTTTGAGCGGTAACATTTTGGTGTCATTGTCGGGGACATGAAACGTGTGTTTTGTTCCCCATACGACATATTGACATAAATTATTGGCGACTCCATTGGAAGAACGAAGCCCTAGTTCTTCATTGAACTTTAGGATCGATGCTTGTAGGGTGAACCAAGCATTTTTCTAGGCATATTTAAATTCACCCAAGCGACTCCTACTTATCTTTCAGGTATATCTCAAATAGGTTGTCTTTCCTTGACAAATTTCCTACTTTGGACATTGCTAGCACCCTGGGGCATCCTAATCATGTAGCGAGAAGGATGGTACACGGGGTGCCCGTGTTTGATAGTGATCCAATCTGTGCAATTGACCATGTAGAAAGATTCAATGCACATACTTCAAAGGAGAAAGTGGCTCACCAAGATGTCCTTATGTTATTGCTCATGGGATCTCTTGGTGGTCATAACTCATGGCTGCATGATCATGAACCCAAGAGCATCTCATCTATTGAGGAATTCGTCGATGGATTTCTTAGTCAGTTTCAAGTATACCCTTCATTAAACATCCAAGAGGAAGCCTTCATCAAGCATCATCAAGACATTGAGAATCTAAGTAATGAGTTGGAATACGAGTCATCGTTGGGTCTGCATGATGAGAAGGATGATTTTGAGAACACGTGTTGGGAAGAATGAGTATTTGGAAGGTGAAGTTGAGACTAATTTACCTTTCTCGAGGATATTACTTTTGATGATTCTCCTTTTGAGAACCTTGAGGAAGTTTCCCCCATTAACCCCTTAAAAGATAACATTGAAGATTATTTCCACATTGAAAAGGAAAAATTGGAAATTTTTGGTGCTCAATTTGATTGTGCTCCCATTTACGACACCGACGGATGAGGATGAGATTGGTCTTTCTGTCCCCTTAGGCACTATTATAGAATTTTTTCCTTCCTTTCTCCTAATTTTATAGAAATTTTTGGGCACTCTAGAGTGGGAAAATCAGGGGGCGAAGTTAGGCAACAGTGTAGTTTTGGAGTAGCAGCACAGTTTTCTAGAGGTACTGATTATTGCAGTCGTTTGGCTTTCTCATACTCATCACCTGGTGATTGTAGCTTGCCTTGTGCAAGCCCAGGTGAAATTTTGCCAACTAATTTGTACCAAAGTAGATATTATTAATCAAATTTGGCTAGTTTGGGGGTTTGCAGAAATTTCTGGTTTATGTGTGTGCATTTATGAAATTATGTGTTATTTATTTGTACATGTCTTTGTTATCATTGTAAAATTTCTACTAAGAATATTACAGTGGTATCAGAGCATGATCTTGGCCAATTGTGGAGTATCCAACAAGATCATGGAAGATTTGGGCATGTATGCACTGTGTGGGTGAACTATAGACAAACCCATGGCTCAAGGGAGAGTGAGTATCATTGAGGGAAAATGACCCTCACCCACTTTGATGGTTCAGCTAAGAGTTCTGTCAAAAGATGGGTACAAGAATTGGACACATATTTCCGGCTAAACCCCATGAGGGAGGCAGATGATATTAGACATTCCACTTTGCATTTGGATGAAGATGCTATGGAATGGTGGTATTGAGGGATAATCCCTTTGGGTCATGTACGTATCACATCCTACAAAGAGTTCACATAGAGGCTTGCGGAGAGATTTGACCGAAAGGACACTAGACCCCCTCAAAGGGAGTGGATAAGACGGGGAAAGCTAGAGGATGAGACTAGGAGGCATTTCTACTGGTGGAGACTGGGTTTTAGATGTTAGAAGCTCGAGGAGGAGGTTGAGCAGGAGGACACGTAGGATGGTGAGGATCACATCGATATACCCGGTGTGGCGTTGGAGGCCTCTTTGGTAGCTCCAGTTGACACCTAGGTTGAGGGAGTAGAGCATACACTCGGAGGGCCATCTATTTATGAGATGCCAACAGTTGATGAGGTACCCAATGTTATGACCTAGTTTCTAGACGATGGCCACCCACAGCAAGTTGAGGAGCTACCAGAAGAGATGGAGGGGTCCAGAGCGGTGACTAATTTTATAGAGGATAGTCACCCTCCACAGTTTCATCAATTTCAAGCTAGCCTTCTAGAGTTGAGAAAGAAGGCCACAACAGTGCGAGAGGCCATTCTACAGTAGAATGAGGAGTTAGAGGGCATGAGAGCAATTTGTTTTGAGTCAGCGGCCAAACCGACTCGCGTTGGGGAATGGCTGGGTTCCCTAATGGTTTAGTTGAAGTGCACATTGGAGCGATGGGGCAATCCTACTCAGACACTATAGGCCAGTAGCACTAGCAAGTTACCGCTACACATTGGAGAGGGAGAGGGAGAGTCACCTCGACATATTTGATGTGTTGACCAGGATGGTGAGATGAGGCGACATGAATTGTGCAGGGTACATCCTTGGTAGGATGGAGGGTTAGTTCCATGTACAGGAATTTATGCTCTCAATCCTTCCCTTGGGGTTGGATGGAGATAGATATTGAGTTGGTATCTAGTGGAGCTGGCTAGGAGGTTAAACGCATCCGTGGCCACAGCTCAGCGGAGGTTATGGATTACCAGAGGAGCTCGAGGGCCAAATTGTTGTTGGGATCCAGGTGGGATTCTCCATCACATCATGGAGTCGGTAGGTCATGGTAGCAACTATGTGATGGACTTGGTGGTTAGGTTCACACACCTTTTCATATCCCCTTCAGAGTTCTTAACAACACTAGTGACATGAATTGGTAGAGGAGCAAGCAGATTTCATGAGTTGGCATGGCATGTTGGGTTGACATGGGATCGTAGGATGGTTAGAATACTCTGGTAGGAGTTGGTAGGAGGAGGTGGCATCGTTAGGCCACCAGACAGGGCATCATATGGAGACAGTGCTTTCTCATTGATGTATTGGGCACTAGAGCTACTAAGGTTCGACATGGTAGCATTAGTCTCGATTGCATATGAGGAGTTGAGCCACATAGGTGTACCTGGGCAGATGAGGAGGTGTAGATCACATAGTGGTGGGTGTACTAGTAGAGTGGTAGATGTAAGGGCACATATGGGATGGCCTATGTTACATGGTGGCATGGCACTGAGCATTGATGTCCAGTGGTGCATGAATTTGTGCCATGGAGTTCAAGGCTATGTAGTGGAGTGTTGGGGTGTGTATTTGTATGTTGCAGACCATGATGATGTACAACAGTTTATTGAGGTGTTTTCGCCAAGAGAGATCACTTGACGAGGACATCAGGAAATCCATTGGGTTTGGCACACTCAAATTTGGAGAGCGAGTTGATCATAGGGTCGACCATTACCTTCCCTTTATCACTCACTGGCATTGCACACTGATATCGGGGACTTTGACACCGTTCCTTGATGCTCTCATTGTGAGCAACAAAACCCAAGAGGTTCATTTGAGATAGTTGGACGGGGCACAGTGCATTAGGAGAGAGGCTTTCCAGCTACGGCATATGGGCAAGGTGCGGGTTGGTGGATGCAGGCTTGGGGGTAGTCCAATCTTCTGTAGAAGTAACACTTACACCGCACTTGAGCCCACACTCACGGAGAGGCATGAACACCTTTAGGTGAGACATTCCGAGGTGTCTCAAGAGCATCCACAACAGTTTGTGGACCTTACATGCAGGCGGATGTTTAGACTCTAGGTGGTGTTGGGGAGCGATTTTAGGAGGCAAGATGATAGTTCTCACTCCGTGGTATGGTCGGCGCAGGGCATGTTTGTATGCACCAGATTGGTTCGTGATGTAAGGAGGCCATATCTCGATTGCACGTAGGGGCTTGAGATGTGGTACGGGTTGGCGCCACCAGCTGTGTTAGGGTCCCACCCTAACCCCCTTATTTATGTAATGGGATCACGTCATAGTCAAGAGTCAATAAAGCCCATATTAATAATTGTAAGTGGTTAATCCGCAATTAATAACGGAACCACAGTTAGTTGCAAATGGGTCGTAGTATTAGATAGATCGTATTATTAATACCACGGTATTGGCCCGTGGGCATGTATGAGTCATATATAAAGGATAGAGACTCCTTGCGAGGAGCATCGTGTCTTATTTTGTAATCGAGCTCTGCTCTTTCGGGGGGCTTATTAGTGATCTAGCCCATCAGAATCAGGACGACGAGCTGAGCACGGTGTTCACTTCTTAGTGAATTTTTTTAGGCGGTCCCACTTTTCAAAAAATCCGGTTGGTGTATGGTAGCAACTAGAGCTCAAGCGATGGCCAATGAAAGGATGGACAAACTTGAAGAATCAGTGCATAACCTCGACCTTCAGCTTACCAGACTATGTAGCATGGTCAACAAAATAGTCCCAAAGAGCAAGGAGCAAGCCCACAAGGAGGAGTATAATGGCCATGAACACAATGAGGGTGAGTCTAGCCACTCTCCTCACGTCTGGCACACCCACCCACAACCCAGTTAACGACCTCCCAAGTTGGATATGCATAAATTTGACAGTTCTCACCGGTCGGCATGGATAGCACAAATGAAGCAATATTTCAAACTAAATCGCATCTTCGATGATGAGACTCAGCTTATGTTGCGGAGCATGTACTTGGACAATGAATGGTGGCAATGGTGGGAATGGCAGCAATGTTGCA
>APFE030777579.1:30215-95752 GCA_000404065.3 Pinus taeda
TCTGGCGACTCTACTGAAGGATGAACCTCTTGGTGACTCCACTTCATAGTTCTGGCTCAGTTTGTGAGGCATACTCGGAGAAATCCTCAGAAGCCACAAGCTGACCCGGTATCTAATCCTGAAAAAATCATCAAAGAAAGAAAGGTATTACAGAAAGGAGCATCAGGTTCAGGTAAATCTAAACAATATTCTATATCTCTTCAAGAAAATCCTGTAATAGAACAAATACATGTTGAGAGTATAGCTTCTAATACTAGCAGTGAAGAAAAAATCTCAGAAATTCCTAAAGCTCCTTATTCTTTAGGTTCTCCTTTTGTTGTAAGCCCAAAGGAAACCTCACCTCCTATCCATCATACTCCTTTAGTCCTATCAATCACTCCTCAGCCCTTCGTCATTCAGACTTCCAGTACCCTGATAGCCACCACAGCTATGGGAGGTCCACAAGCACCTACCAAAATGGAAAGAATCATAAATGCTAGGTATGGGCCTTTAGTACTGCCCACTCCTTTGAATGCCATGCCTACTGGAGAATATTAGAAGTATAGGCCTAAGTTCACTGGGACTAAAGGTGTTACAGCTGAAGAACACCTTGAATCATTCTATATTTATGTTGATAACCTGGACTTTAGTGAAGATGATGTGTGGATGAGAGTCTTTGTCTAAAGCCTAGATGGAGAGGCTAGAAAATGGTTCAAAGAACTGACCCCAAGATCTATAACAGACATTGAGGCTTTAGATGATGCATTCTTAAAGCATTAGGGGGATAAGAAAGATCTACTCTACTACCACACCGAGTTTGGGAACTTAAAGAGGGAAGATGGTGAGTTGTTATCTGATTTTAATAAGAGGTTTAATCACATGTATAACAAGATACCAGCTGAAGTAAAACCCACCACTACCTCTGCTAAACTCACCTATGCTAGTGCCTTTGATTCTAACTTCTATTTACTGTTGAGGGAGAGGCGATGTGCTACTTTGGCTGATGTACAATGGGTAGACAATACTGTAAATCTTGTTGGGAATCATTTATTTGGATCATACAATAACCTTGTTGATTTAATAGATACAAACTTTTGAGAGACAATGTAGACATCTGGCCCAATAGGTCATGAAACACATGCATGCTCTAGTAGACGTATGCAATAAGGGTATCAACATGCAAACTGGCCAAAAGGGCTCATGTTCCTAACGATGCCAAAAAATATTGATTCAACTTGGAAGAATAATAGACATATAAGGTTACATGCCAATAATATCATGTTTCAAGGATCTTCCACTCAAATGAGGGCTCCTCCTAGCAAAATCTATGATCTTCTAGCTGCAAGTACTCTATGGAAAAAAAATATTGTGAAAACAAAAACCAGACACATTGAGACAAAAGAGAAGGATTAAAAGTGCTCCCCACCTATCAAGCTGTAATTCCAACATGGCTCCTAGTCTTGATAAAGGCCTTTCAAGAAGTGGGTTGTGATACTAAGTTCACAACTGAAGTAAAATAAGAGATATCTTACAAGATACAAAAGGATTCGACCTCAGAACTGTGAGGCCTATTTATGCCTCTTCATCATGTTGATATAAATAACTCCATGCAGAGGCCTTCTACAGTGGCTAAATATGTCTTACGCAGAAATGCCATTTGCATTACCTCAAAGATTATAAGATAATTCTCACTTACCAGAAATCTACATAAGGTCAGTTCTTGGATTGACATGATCTATTTTTTCTCATATGAGGTCTTGGTCAACCTTTTCATGCCTCACAAAGGTCAGTGATTAATTTATTACCTAACCCTACAATCTTTTTTCTCAGCTTCATCTTGCAATGAGATTGTGGAGAGTTTCATCAACATGTCTTCCCCTTGTCAGTATTCTCCACAACTAAAATAACAAGTCTATGTCATGTGTGACCACATTCTGACATGTGATGATGATGATGGTGATGGTTAATGTCCACTGAGACCAAATTGGTCTATTGGACCTATAATTTTCTTAATTCTTAATTATTTGACTTCTCGTCTTTCTTAGCGAGATTGGTGTTGTAGCTTTCTTTTTTTTCTCTACGGTCTTCCAACTTCCTTTATCTTGCATCTCCTTCATCTCTTCTAGTTCTTAGGACATTGGTGTCTTAGCTTCGTGATCTGTTGTGTTCGGCATTTTGAAGATAGTCAGAGAAGAAGTTTGGTCTGGGAGATTTGCTTTGCTGTTAAATGAAGATTTATTTTGTGCGGTATTCAAATCCTCATAACTGTTGATTCTTGAGGGGTTGTTGAGTTCACTTTTTTGTTGTTCGGTGGGGCTTTCCCCCTACTTGTCTTGAGAGTTGTTTCTTTGTTTCCCGATTTCTTGCGATTCAGAGTTTTCTGGAGAATATTCTTCCTTGGTGAGAGTGTAATGTTCTTTTTGTGCTCCTTCCCACCATGTAGAGTTGTGGTGATTCTTTCTAGCAAAATTTTTCTGGGAGGCTTTTGGGCAATTTTGGGCTAAATGGCCTGTCTCAAAGCAGGATTGACATTTGAAGAGGACACTTTCATAATTGAGTTTTTGGTTCCACACACAGTCTTTACTTGTTAGGTTTATTTTCGCTGGGATTCTAGCACTGAAGTCCATTTCCATACAGATGCGTGTATAGGTGGTCCTGACATATTCCTCTATTTCTGGGTACCTTTATAAGCCAAGAAAATTATTTTTGATCAAATATACTGTAACATGTTTTGTTTTAATCAATATCCCAACTACCTTTGTCTAGTGTAACATTTGACTCAAGTTTGACTTTGAAGGTAGATGCATAGGCTTCTTGAGGCACATTTAGGAATGTTAACATAATTAACCTTTTTTTCACCTTGTTCTATTCCCCTGCTTAAAATGTGAAACAACTGTCTATCTCACAAAGTATTGTAAAGGCAAGTGATCTGAGGGATGCAATGTCACATACTCATGAAAGGGAAACAAACTATCTTTTTTGTTTTTTCTTCTAAAAATATAATGATTATTAACAATTATGTGTTCAAATCTGGCATGAGATGGTTTGTTGTAGCACTACGTTATGCATGTGCGTTAACATAGTGGTCATATACATTAGCCTATGTTAAGTCTCAACAGTTCCATGTGCTTCAATAATACATTATGTGCTGGGGAACACATTATTGGACTACAAAAGGTGTCTATGGAAACCAATTTAACACATAAATTGGTATACCACCATTACCCTATGTTCTAACAAAACTCCTTTTACTACCATCAAGTTTCTATGTAGTAGTGACGACATACATAAGCTTTGGTACAATAAATGCTAGAACAGTAATACAAAAGATGATATAGCAATCAATTAAGTGGCTAACAAACTATGCCAGATTGGAAGCACTCCAACATAATGAAAATTCTCTCACAGAACTAAGTTACATCACCATAATATCATAAGTCACATGCACCACTAATCATATAATAGTTACTCATATGTATGGTGTGTGAACCATTAAGATTTCATGAGCAATAAGCACCATGTTATCAACTTTAAATTATGGAAATCATGTAAAGACTATACATGAAGCCTTTTTGAGGCATGAGTTCACTTTCTTAATATAAAAAATACCTAGGGGCCCAGATTTATACATCTTGTTCCACATCAATTTCAAGGAGATATGTATATTGTTTAAATAAAAAATACCTAACCTTATTGCATTTTGACGTTCACGAGTTCGTTTCTTTAATTAAGATAATGCCTAACAGAAAAAACATAACATTGTAGTTTATACCCTTGCACAGATAGTTAATAAAACATTCAACAAGATGTGACTTAGAGTTGGCATTGGGATTAGGTTCTAGAATCTCCTCCCAATCATTGATAGATTTTTCAGATATATAACTATCACGCCCTAGCAAATGAAGCTTGTCCTAATTACTAGACCATCAGACACACTAAGGATTCCAGAGATCTTTTCCCACATCCGCCCTTCTAGTTTAAGATATTTTACTACAAACTTACTCAGGGGTTCCAGATTTAACTTCATCCACCCATCAACCCATGAGGGGTTCTAGAGATAGATATCCTCCACCATCACTTGATTTAGGGATTCTAGAGGTCTACCTCACCTCCACCCTTCTGACTTAAGATATTTAATTGCAGGCTTATTTAGGGATTCCAAAGGTGACTTCTTCCACCCATCAATCCATGAGGGGTTCTAGAGATAGATATTCTCCACACTCACTTGACTTAGGGATTCCATAGGTTTTCCCCTCCTCCACCATTTTGACTTAATATATTTAATTGCAAGCTTATTCATGGATTATAGAGGTAACTTCTTCCACCCATCAACCCATGAGGGGTTCCATATTAGGTATTCTCCACCCTCACTGGACTAAGGGATTCCATAGGTCTTCCTCACCTCCACCCTTCTGACTTAAGATATTTAATTGTAGTCTTATTTAGTGATTATAGAGGTAACTTTCTCCACCTATAATCCCATGAGGGGTTCCATAGATAGATATTCTCCACCCTCACTTGACTTAGGGATTCCAGAGACCTTCCTCACCTCCACCCTTCTAACTTAAGATATTTAAATACATACTTATTTAGGGATTGCAGAGGTAACTTCCTCCAACCATCAACCCATGAGGGGTTCCAAAGATAGATATTCTCCACCCAAACTTGAATTAGTGATCCTAGATGTAGCTACATTTGATGGAATATAAAATTGCCAATTCTAATGTACAATGTTAAGAGACATGAAGGTTTTTCTAGGTGTGCCACACATGTTGGAAAGTGAAAAATATGTTAGACATGGATGCAAGCTTTCTTCCCTCTGGAAAGTCATACCCACCAAGCCATAGTTATTATCTAACTATCCAAGTACTAAGAGGACATATATATAATGTCCTTTCCTTCTAAATGTTGATATTAATAAAGAAAATAACCTCATTAATAGGCTGCATTTCATACCAAAGGTATGAAAAACTCACCACCCATTTTGCTTGTGAGATATTAGAAAGTGGCTACAAGAAGGAGTCACATTTAGGTCTAGTTCAAAAACATATTTTTACACAACTCTAGACCAAACTAGTGATAATATAAAGCAGTTGACATATAGAGTGTAGTTCATTAACATGAGTTTGTTGCAGTCTATACACTACACAAGTTCACCCTGCAAGTCCAATGATTTCTAGGATCATGCTTTTCCCTCCTTACAGAAATGCCCCCGCGTTGTTCTTCCAATACCCTTCTTTCTCTCTCCATTGTGGCTTGTTCCTCCATTTGTTTCTCTCCCATAGTCTCGCTTCTACTTCCTCTCCCATCCCATTATCTTGCTTCTCTTTTCTACCATCTTAGTGCTAAACCAGGTTAGTTATAGTCGAGCCTCTCTGGATCAACATAAGTTTCACACTTGTCCCTCCTGGCCTGACCATTACTGATTAGCCTTGTGGCCAAATAGTGTTGTGCCATTTGGCTTCCACCATCTGTCGTCTTCTCAGAACTAGTCCTTGAGCTACCATAATGTGAGAGAATAAGAGAAACAAATATGCTCTGCTACCTGCCAGTTACTCTCATAGGAGCTCTAAGCTTTCATGGTTACATGACTTAATCCAAGGGAGGAAAGGAACACACCCTCATTTTGGACACTTTTCCTTTTTTGTTTTTATGTTTTACCCATCCTTTCTTTATTACTATAATCTTTTATTTGGCTTATGGTAAGATCATTCCACTAGACAGGTAAGGTTACTATCATAAGGTAAGACAATTTGACCTTATCCAGTGACCTTTCTAAACAATAAAGGGTTATACCAATAATATAGTTTAACTAGTCTTCATAAACATTAATGTGTGTCACAATAGTTAATTAACTTGCTCAAAAGCCCAATGTGCATACCTATTTTGAATCTTACAATAGCCACACATGCTTAGGTATTTATATATACTCATAAAGTATAAAATAACTAATGCATAAATTTACATAGCCACATAAGGTTTATAAAATCCATATACATGACTTTTAGATTATTTCCAAATAACGATTACACATTTAAATCATGTTTCCATACACACATGCATAGGTACATTTATTATCTTCAACATGTATACACGAGTAACTAGGGAAGTACTTATTGTGACCCTACAAGTGTGATGTGGCCAAGAAAATATTTACCTTATATACAAGATTGCACCACTCCCGAATCCCTAGGCAGGATATGTACTACATTGTAGGATGATTGGGGTCGTTACAGATTCCATAAAGAAGGGAACCAAAAATGTATGCTCCACCTAATTTTTGTTCTAGATTTTCTTTGTATATTATTGATGATGATCCTAGAACATTAGGGAGGTAGTGAATTCCTAGGTAGAGAGTATTTCACCAACGTAAATTTCCTCTACCATGGAAGAACCTTTTGCTACTAACTGAGCTTTTTATTTCTCCACTTCACCTTCAACATCCAACTTCTTCTTAAACACCCATTTTCTAAAAATGGAATTTCTCCTAGTTGGAAACTCAACTAAATCTCAAGCCTCACCCTTGTCCAAGGATATTATTTCCTTGACCATGACCTTTTTCTAGAGTTTACCATCCTTTGAATACACTATATTCCTAATATTTCTAGGATCATCATCAATAATAGACAAAGAAAAACTAGAAAAAATAGACAAAAGATATGTTTTTATGTTTCTATTTTTCTAGAATCAATCTCCTCAATACCCAAGTATGTGGTTCTTCTTCTTCTTAATCATGTTCCTTTCTTGGGCAACATTCTTCATTCTATAATTCAAACTCCACTACTATGATTCCTTTTCTAAAAGTGTATTTTTTTTTATTCCATATGAAGCCAAGTTCCATAATATAAGTATCAATTTTTTAATACCAAATCCTTGGTTATTTCTTTTAACCCATATAGGGACTTTTTCATCCTAAATTATAGCTCTATATTTCCCTTCACAAAAAAACCTTTTGGCTGTTTGTTGTATATTTCTTCTTCCATATCCACGTGTAGGAATGATGTCTTCATGTCCATCTATTCTACTTAAAAATAAAAATCAGCAATAACAAATAAAAGAAATGTGATACAATTTAACTTGGTAAAAGGAGAAAAATAATCTCACCAAAGTCAATTTTGTCTACCTTAGAACAACCTTTTGCTACTAATCAAGCTTTGTGTTTCTCCACTCTTTATTCTATAATCAACTTCTTCTCAAACACCCATTTCCTACCAACGGGCCTTCTTCCCACCATTAACTCCACTCCATCCCAAGCCCCATTCTTGTCCAAGGTTTTCATTTCTTAAACTGTTGCATTTTTCTAGTGTTTTCCATTCTCAAAATCCATTGCCTCCCTAATAGTTCTTGGATAATTATAAGTAATAGATAAAGTAAAATTTGAATGAAAATCAAGTGGAGTATACCTTTCTATATGCCTTCTTTCCTAAATTGATCTCCTCAATACTAGAGTATGATGTTCTTATTCTTCTTATTCTTATTATTACGTATAGTCTAATTCATCATCCTTCAATTCAAACTCTATCTACTTTGGTTCTTTATCCCTTTACTGGACCTCCTATTTAACAACTTCCATATCAGACCTCAATTATACACAAATTTCTTAGTTTCTTGGTTTCAAATGTTATGATCTTTTAGATGATATTTAAATCCAATAAATATGCATGTTTTAACTTTCTTTTCTAGATTACTCTTATTATCCTTTGAAATGTGTATCTAAGCATCACATCCAAATACCATGAGCTTTTTAAGAGAGGGTTTCTTAATAGTCCATTGGATTCTTGTCATTTGACATTGAAGAGGGTGATCTATTTACTAGGTAACATGTGGTATCCACTACATCTATCCAAAATTCTTGTCCTAACCCAGCACCATTAAGCATGCTCCTTGCTTTTTTCCATCACCATGTTGTTCATCATTTTTACAACTCCATTCTGATGAGGTGTATATGGAAAAGTGTTCTACCTTTCTATATCACTCTTCTTACATGAATCTTCAAATTCATAATTACAAAATTATCCACCATTATCGACACTAAACACCTTAATTTTATTCTCTATTTAATTTTCCACAAGATCCTTAAACTTTTTTAAGTTTTTCAAAAACTTTAGATTTCTTCCTTAAGAAATAAAACCATGTATTACTCAACAAGTAATTTATAAATGAGACATAGTACACATATTTACCCAATGATGGAACTAACATAGGACCAAACACACCATTATGCACTAATTGTAATATTCCCTCTGCCCTCATAACATTAAAAGAGAATCATCCTTGATTATGCTTCCCATACAAGCAATGTTCATAAAAACAAAAATCCAGGGAGCAATTAAACATACCTTCTATTCTACTATTACCATCTAGTACCCGTACGCCCTTGTCTCTTATATGTCCCAATATTTGTGTTGTCATTGCTACAACACCCTCCAACATTTTGGCCTAAATCCAATTTCGTTGCCTACTTTGTCTTTGCATGTTGTCATCACAAACATTGAGTGTCATCACATGTGTTTTCTCTAAGTATTATTGTTCCTTTTTGAAGAAAATCAAAGTGTCATCTTCTAGCAAAGGCAAGCATCATACATCGAATAGATGTGGTTTTGGTTTATTTCAAGGGATGGTATTCATGTTAATGGGTTGTTATTAGTATGTAGACATGTATCACACCCATTTTCCAAGTTTTAAGTCACATAAGTGTTGTCGCCCTCTTCACTATGTGTATCATTGGTGTTGCACTTGGGGTAAGTCGTCGCATTGAGGAAATTATGTTGTTCATGTGTTCTAGGTGATCTATGTTGTGTCCTCAAGTATTCTAAGTGTGTGATCATACTCAAGTCTTATCATTTTTCACTTTGGTTTCATTGATCCCACACCTAGTCAAGTCTAAAATAGTTTGAGAATGAGCAACTTGGCATCACCCTGTTGAATATCCACAATCTTGGGTCTAGGATAGAATCTTAGAATATTTGATGCTACAAAACCAAGAATCTCAACAATAACTACTTTGCACAATGGAAAATATAAAGCAGTAAATCACATATGCACAAATATACACAATTTTTAACAAATATTGTACAATAATGTACAACCCAATCTTTGTTAAATTAAACCAAATTGAATAATACAATAGTCTATGGTATAAAATATACAATGAAAATCATGCTATAACTTCTATTTTTTTTTGTCCTGTCAGTCCTTCACTCTCAATCTGCTCTCTAGCTACCCCTTAGTGCTTCAAAGGACAACAGATAGAGACTGCAAGAGAGCTGCCTACTATCACTGTTGCAAGTCACGTCTACTACAATGAACACAAGTTGATCTAATATGCTCTCTAGGCTAGCCAATCCTTGAGCTCTAATCCACCAATCTAGTAGTCACTTTTGTCCATCAAAGTGTTTCACATTAGGCACCAAGCTTCACCCAACATTCAGTTGTCTTTGTCACTTTAAGATTGCTTGTCTAAGGATACTTTAAGTAGCCAACACACTACCCTCCACTAGACCAATGACACCCAACACTTCACTATAATTTATGATCCTAATTGAGGTCTCAAAATGGCCAAGTTTCCCTCAACACATGGCACTTATAGGATGCTCATGAAACTGGTCCAAAACTGACCCTAAAACATGGATCCAACACAAGACAAAACTACTCCAAGTTTGATAAATCACTTTTTTCCCTTATTGTACCTAGTTAGTGCACTTAGCATGTTGTAACAACCCTAACAAAATACCTAAACAATCTCTTGATGTGTTGCGACCTTCCCTTGGAAGGGCCCTCTCCTCCTACATTATTATTCTTGGCACAAATCATCCCTCAATCTTCCTTATGCAACTCTTAAATAGGTTTGTAAGTCCTATGTCCTACCTACAAATGCATTCTCAAGGTTGTGTCTACCTCTTCCAAGGGTAATTCACCCACAAACACCCTCAATGCAGACTTGGAACACATCTCCTCTACCTTAGCCCTCCCGCACAACAAATTCAGTCTCTAAATAGCCTTAAAAGATACCCTAAAAGTCATCTCTTCCTTGCTAGTATTCCCTCTTTTTCTTACAACCCAAAACAAATTTAATATCCTCTTCAATGAGTTCCTTTATCTCTCTTTATTTGCCTTTTGTTACACTTTTGTATGAGTGAAATGACACTCACAACACCTTGTATTTATATACATATAAGGGTTCCTCAAAACATCCATCATAGGGCTTGTACAAGCTGTCACATGGCTTCTTAACACCAAGCCAACCCTAATTCATCTTGTGCAAACCCACTTCTAGACATAAAAAATTCATATCTCCATTTCTACTTGGAATCAGATGATTTTCATTACGTCAGATTCATCTCGATGAGAGTTATCATCCTCATCCATCACATGTCGAAATGTGCTCATGGTTTTGGCGCAAATCACGATGGGTGAAAAACACCAACCCTAGGTTGCAAGCCCACATGTGACTCTTGTGGTGCTTTTCCCTCCAAACCTTGAACCCCAGGGCTTGGAGTACCTCCCAAGATACGCAAAAATAAACACTCCCTCTTAGAGAGGGAGGTACTTCCAAGACTAGGAAGTAACTCATCATCATTGTCACTACTCACAACACTCACCCAACTCTTGGTGCTCACCACTGAAACAATCCCTGAAGCATGAAACAATCCTCTCTTGAAAGTGTCACTATCATTAGAAACATATTGCTTCTTCCCGTTCTCATGTATCACTTTCCAATCCCTCCATGATTCCTTCATTCCAGATGTGGAAGCACCCTTGCTCCCCACTGACCACATGATTTTCTTGGGCTGCAAAGTTTCCCTTTAAATCTACAAGCTCCTTCTAGAACTTGACAACCTATGATCCTCTCGAACCTATACTTGAACCCCTGAAGCCTGTGCCTACAACTGCTTCTTTGGAACCTACATCTTCTCCTTCTTTTTCTTCCCAGGATCCATAAGCTTGCCCTTCACCCTATACAGACCATGCTCTCTAACTCCAAGCACAACTCCATTGAAGCTAGAGCCTTTGGGTTTGAGCCTTTCCTTCCCATCTTGGAACAAGACCTCAAACCCCTTCTTATCGATCATTGAGACCTATATCACACTATATCTGAGTCTTGGTACAAATATTATGTTGTCACATTTTCTAGCACCTGTGGCACAAGTGCTTCAGGAGATATAGAAAGCTTCCTAGAGACAACCTTTGGGTTGATTGTAGATGAGTTCCTAGGACATCTTAAATATAGGAGTGCATGGAAGATTACTAGTGGGGTTTATGTTGCACTCCAATTGTCACATAGTTAAAAAGATAATAAAATGGGCTTGGTTCAATACCCCTTCAGTAAGGTAAAGTCATGCCAATACATGGATCCAAATGTGTATGGGCTAAATCGAGGCAACCTCAAAGAGAAATGTCTTGTTTTGGTGGCTGATACACAACAACAGGCAACCTCAATATTGGTGTTGTAGTAAAATGAAGAAGAGAAAAGAGAGGAGGGGAATTTGATGCATAGGGTTGTAAACAAGACAGAATCCTAAGCAGCGATATTCAGGCAGAAGTATGGAAGACTGAGGAGATGAAAGAATGGAAAGAGTGGAGAACGAATTAAGTTTTCATGCCATATACCTCATGGGTACCTCTATCACCAACAACGTGAGTAAATATGTGCTCATACAGGTACTGCAGGTTAATCAAATAACACAAGTAAATCTATAATATACACAAGTAATGTTCACTATTTAGCAGCATATGTATAACCATGAGAGGATGGGACCAACAGCTTCATTACACAATTTTAGAGAAGGAAAAACATATATGAAATGATATTTATAGAGGGGGAAAACATATTGCGCATTCTCTGATTGGAATCACCAAAGAGTTTCATTAATCCAATATGAGTCCAACATACCAGTCCATTACATTCAGTAAGATATCGCTCAAGTCTCTCATGAACAGGAAAACAGAACCAAAAGTGGAATCTAGGAATTTTGACCTCTGCGGGTGAAAAATTCTGGAACCTTATTTAAGTGTTTCTTCCTCCTATTTATAAGAAGAGGGAGAGTTGGAATTAACAATTACAAAATATCCGAGCTCGAGCTCCAACAGTCTGATAGAGTGACTGTCTCAGCGTGCAAAGGCCTGGCTACCTAAAATGATTTCATTCGGATTTGATTCCCTTCTTGGAAATATAGAAATTACAAAAATTAAAAGGAAAAGGAAAACAAAATGATGATGGGAGGAAATATCTCCCATATGCCCTTGTTATGGCCTCCGCTCAAGCCACATCTATGCTTCAATGATCTGGCTAGTCTTCCTATCACTTTCGATCTTAACATCTTTAATTCTTTGCTTACAGGAACCAGGAGTGATAGCCCATGATGGCTAGAACATGTCATAAGAATAACTTCCAACTCATCTATCCATTTAGCCTTCTCTTTATTACACTATCAGAGCCTGATATGCCCATTAGTCTCGCCACAGTGCAATATCGGAGAATTCCTATACCGTAAACTTCACAGTGTTGCGGCATCCAAATATGTCGATTGCTAATAGCTCTTTGTGCTTTGCCTCAGCCCTACGTCCTTGGTTCTTTGAGTTCCCATTGACCATGGGCCAACCCTTATATTAGATCTCCCTTACTGATGATTTCTAATCGAGGACTTTAACTTGGAGTTGCAACATTTCAATTTCATCGATTGTCAATTAGCCCTATGTGTTCATCCTTAGCCCTTGGATCTTTAACACTTTATGTGACTTTAGGCCAACCCCTATATCATAGTTTCTTTATTGATGATTTCCAATCGAGAGTTTAACTTGGAGTTGTGACATTTCAATTTCACCAATCGTCAATCACCGATATCCCTTTAGTGCTTATCCCTTGGTTCCTTGACTCTTTATGTGACCATGGGCCAACCCCCTTATCGGAGCCCCTTTATTGGAAGTTCGCAATTGGCAAATTCCTTGTGATGCACAATGCGTTTCTACCTTCGATCACCGATTACCTATTAATGATGTCATTAGTGCCACATGTCACTTCCTGAGTGGTGACACATGTCGCCCAAATTTTCCCCCATAGGACCCTTGAAAATGCAAGATCTGCATGCCATGTGTCCTCCATACTGCCACATAATGATGACATCAGACATCACATGGCTTTAGCAAGAAATAGTATTCTACCACATGGCCCCCTAGAGGAGAGAGAAAAGGCATGCCTGCAGTTGGTTTTGCATTGAATTTCTTTCTTAATCAAAATCAACCCCTCCTGGTGCTTTAACTCTAACATGTCACAACTCGCGATATCACAACATTTTAGAGTTGTCCCCCCACCGGTGCACCGATTCACTAATATGACTGATTGTTGGTTGCCAATCACCGATATTTCTTTCTTGTTGCGACCTGCAATACATCAAAGCTTTGACATACGATGTGACCCTGATGTGTGATCGTCGATATGCCCTATCATTGCAACCCTTGATATCTGATATACTATGCACCATGGACCTCTAACCACTAATTGGTGATATCATTGATCGCTGATCACAAGTTTTCTCTAACCTCTCCTTCTTTTGCTTTAGAAAAATATGATTGCGATTTGCGATGTGCTCCGAAACCTCCGATATGCTATTCTCCTTCATTTCAAAGCCAACAGAACCCCCTGAACTTCAATAGGCCATATCTTCAAATCCAGATGTCCATTTTCGGACTTCCGTATATCGTTGGAAATCTCGTTCCAAGAATTATGTAATGGAGAGGGTCTGATTTAGCTTTGAGAGATTCGGCTTGGAAGATGGCTTTAAAATTCACTACTCTTTGGAACTTTGGACAAATGAAAATGCATGATGTAGTGAGTGACAACATTGGCTCCAATTGGGAACAGTTCCTTCCTGGCAAAGTGCTGAGAACTTGCAGACTAGTAGCCTTCGCCATTGGGCATGGAGTTAAAATTATAATGAACTTATACAATCATAAACTCTCCATGGGACTTTATTCACTGGGAGTCATTTCCTCATCAAACTGAAATGCATAAATAAAAATTCTAACTGGAAACTAAATGATTAGCTAGGGAGATTATTTACATACAATTCCTACTTACATATAGGGAATCAATTCACCTAAGTGAGTTCAACCCTCGAATGGATCTAGACCAAAATTTGGGTGCATGACCTAATGCCTCCATGCTACTGAAATTTAAAAATTATAACTAACATGCACCATGAAAAATCTTTGGACCAAACTTTTGATATGTGCCCCCAACTTGGTAGTTGATTTTCAGCTCTTTCGATCTCCTTCATGAAAATACTAATGGGGTTGCGTTCTTCAAATTTAGTGGCTAACATGTGTATGCACCCCATAAGAGCTTTAGACCAAAGGTTTGACACATACCTTGGAATAGATGTATATTGTTGCACGCCAAAGAAAGATACCATGTAATCTGCTACTGGATCATGGAACTGATGAGGAAAATTAGTAGTTTCCTCCCTTTCTTGAACAATTTTAAGGGAGGAATATTTTTGCAATAGGTAGCCATAGACTTTGCTTGTCTTTTCAACTTTTGGATCTTCTTGAAAAAAAAATCATTGGAATCCCTCTCTCCACTTGTTTGTAAGTAGACCCGTTTAATAATTTGTGACCACCTCATCCTCTTGAGAATCACATGAATCATAAATTGGAGGAGGTTCTTGAACTTGTTCTAAAGGTAAAGGATGTGAATCGTAAACTGGAGCCTCTTATTTATGTGCATCATCCCATGAACTGGATTGTTGTAGCTCTGCATTGCTCAACTTCTCATAAGATCATACTCATAATAAGAAGGAGAATCATCAAATTTGGTTGAATAAGATCTCTAAGGGTTTATTTGCAGCTCGATGATGTTTCCTTCTTTTCTTTCTTAACCATTGGGCAATGCTTCCTGATGTGAGTAGATATCTTCTTGGCATGGATTCTAAAAAAATCTTGAGCAAGATCTTTTATGTCAGGAATATTTTCAACATTAAAACGCGTGCAAAAATCGATAAACAGAGCACTCGATGGATATAATATTTTGCAATAATGATTGAATGCTATATGAAAACATTTTAGGGAAGATAAGCTACCACGAGGTATTGTTCTGTACCAAACTCTAGCATCCTCGTATAAAGAATACATGAACAATTTCACTTGTACATATTCAAGAAAAATACCCTGTTGTTCCGTGCATTCATGAAAATATTTGAGGTGATGGCCGGGCCTTCTATCTGTGTTTCCACTGAATCTAGGAAAATAGGTATTCCATTCATGAAATGAAGGAACATGATTGGGATAATTAGTAATAAAATAAAAATCTAGTGGGGCAAATTGGTTGCCCAATAATGAAGGAATGGTCATTTCGAAAACCCCCTAGGTGATTGATATCAGTTTCAAAGGTAGGGAAAATTTTTGCTTGGTTTAGCATCGGAGTGAGTATGAGCTTGCTTGAAAGCTAGGATGATCAAATAGAGATATGGACAGTGGAGTTGCCAAGATGTTTACCATAAAATTTAAAAAGTGGAGTTGCCAAGGTTAGAGATCTTCAACCCACACTTCCCTTTCTCACCTAATAGAGGGAATGTAAAATTTGTTGCACCCAGGAAAAAACATTCTAATACGTTCCTCGGTAACGGCGCCAGAAAGATGTTGTCGCTTTTTCTAGCACCTGCGGCACAAGTGCTTTAGGATATATAGAAAGCTTCCTAGAGACAACCTCTAGGTTGATTGTAGACCATTTCCTAGGACATCTTGAATAGAGGAGTGCATGGAAGATTATCAATAGGTTTTCTGTTGCACTCCAATTGTCATGTAGTTAAAAAGATAATAAAAGGGGCTTTGTTCAATAACCCTTTAGTAAGGTAAATTCACAACAATATATGTATCCAAATGTGTAGTGGGTAAATTGGGGAAACTTCAAAGATAAATGTCTTGTTCTAGTGGTCAAAACACAAAAATGGGTAGCCTCAATATTGGTGTTGTAGTAAAATGAAGAGTATGAAAGAGAGGAGGGGAATTTGATGCATAGGGTTGTAAACAAGACAAAATCCTAAGTGGAAATATTCTGGCAGAAGTATGGAAGATTGAGGAGATGAAAGAGTGGAAAGAGTGGAGGTCGAATTAAGGTTTCATGCCATATACCTCATGGGTACCTCTATCATCAAATTACATGAGTAAATATATGCTCATACATGTAATGCAGGTTAATTGAATAACACAAGTAAATCTATCTTGTACATAGGTACTGTAAGTTATAGACTAACACAAGTAAATATATAATATACACAAGTATTATTCACTATTTAGTATCATATGTATAACCATGAGAGGATGAGACCAACAACATCATTACACAATTTTGGAGAAATAAAAACACATATGAAATGAGATTTACAGAGGGGGAAAACATATTGTGCATTGCTCTGATTAGAATCACCAAAGAGTTTCATTAATCCAATAGGAGTCCAACATACGAGTCTATTACATTCAACAAGATATCACTCAAGTCCCTCGTGAACAGGAAAATAGAACCAAAAGTGGAATCTTAGAATTTTTACCTCTATAGGTGCAAAATTTTGGAACCTTTATTAAGTTTTTTCCCCCTATTTATAAGAAGAGGGGGAACCAGAATTAATAGTTACAAATTATCCTAGCTCGAGCTCCAACTATCTGATAGACTAGGTGTCTCAGCATGCGAAGTTCGTGCTGCCTAAAATGATTACATTCAAATTTGATTCCATTCTTGGAAATATATAAATTACAAAAATAAAAATAAAAAGGAAAGTAGAATGATGATGGGAGGAAAATATCTACCATACGCCCCTATTATGGCCTCATCTTAGGCCACATCTCTGCCTCAATGATCCATCTAGTCTGCATGTCACTTTAGGTCTTAACAACTTTAATTATTCGCTTACAGGAATTCGGATCGATCACCCATGATGGCCAGAACATGTCATAAGCACAACTGCCAACTCATCCGTCCCTTTATCCTTCTTTTTATGACACCATCAGAGCCTAATATGCCCATTAGTCTCACCACAACACAATATCGGAGAATTCGTATATCGTAAACTTCACAATGTTGCGGCATTCAAATCCATCGATTGCTGATAGCTCTTTGTGCTTTGCCTTAGCCCCGCGTCCTTGGTTCTTTGAGTTCCCATTGACCGTGGGTCAACCCTTATATTGGAGCTCCCTTATCAGAAATTTCCAATTGAGGATTTTAACTTGGAGTTGTGACATTTCGATTTTTCTGATCGCTGATTAGCCCTCTGTGTTGAGCCTTAGCCCTTTGATCTTTAACTCTTTATGTGATCGCGAGCCAACTCCTATCAGAGCTCCCTTATCGGTGATTTCCAATCAAGGGTTTAACTTGGAGTAATGAAATTTCAATTTCATCGATTGTCGATAGCCCTTTAGTGCTTAGCCCTTGGTTCCTCGGCTCTTTGTGTGATCGCGGGCCAGCCCCTTTTATCAGTGGTTTGCAATCGATGGATTCCTTATGATGCACAATACATTGTTACCTTTGATAACTGATTGTTGATTTATGATTTCATCAGTGCCACGTGTTTCTTCCTGAGTGGTGACACATGTCACCCGAATATACCCCCATGTCAATTTATCGCGACCAATAGTATTCTACCACGTGATCCCTGGAGGAGAGAGAAAAGGCCTTCCAACACTTGGTTTCGTGTTGAATTTCCTTATTAATTGAAATTGGCTCCTCCTAGTGCCTTAACACTAACATATCACAACTCATGATATCTCAAAATTTTAGAGTTGTCACCTCGCCAGTGTGTCGATTCACTGATATGACTGATCGTTGGTCAACAATCACCGATATTTCTTTGTTGTTGCCACCTGTGATACATAAGAGATTTGACATGCGCCGTGTCTATATGCAATGTGACCCTAATGTGTGATTGTCGATGTCCCCTGTCGTTGGAACCCCCGATATCTGATATATTATGTGTATGGACCTCTGACAGCCAATTGCTGATATCGCTGATCGTTGATCGCAAGTTTTCTCTAACCTCTCCTGCTTCTTCTTTATAAAACTCTGTTGATATTTGTGATGTTCTCCTGGACCTTCGATATGTTCTTCTCCTTCATTTCAAAGGAAGAAAATCCCATGAATTTCAACAGGCCATAGCTTCTGATCCAGAAGTCCATTTTCGGACTTCCATATACCATTGGATAGCACATTCCGTGCACTATTCAATGGAGAGGGTCTGATTTAGCTTTGAGAAATTTTGCAGCTTAGAAGATGGATTCAAAATTCACTGCTCTTTGGTACTTTGGACAGCTAAAAACTCATAGTGTGGTGTGTGAAAACACAATACATCCTGGACCCACATAACAAGTCCTGCCTCCATCCTGAATGGCACAACTCCTGATCCTTCTATCTCTTTCTGACTCTTTTGACCCAACACCATGTGCAACTTCGAGTCCCATTCAATTAGAGTCTCAAAAACCTCCTGTGACCCTGTCATATGTTTCGTCACACTGTTGTCCATGTACCATCCATCATCATCGATAGCACCCTGTGAGAAATGAGAGATCATAGCGAAGTCGTCCTCCTCCAATCTCCTGGTGAGAGAATTTATCTTAGCAGAAATAGAAACACCAGTGACCTTATTTCCTTCTTCTCGTCATATTCTTTCTATTGGCTTGTTGGGTCTGACCCAAGTTCAGAGTTAATTAGCCGAACAAATCCCTGTACTACTGGCCCTTTCGGCAATAGTCTGCAGAGCGCAGATTGAGGTCTCACCCGAAGTAGCATGGGGGGGTGATGGAACCAGGTTTCCGTGCCCTTGAGATGTCTAAGGGGTTGACGTGGTCCAAATGTTAGTCCCTTCACATAGGTTACTTCGCACACTTCCTTGGCCTTCACAGCCTGATATATTCATCTTTGTGTGGCCCTAACTAGGGGTGGTGGGGCTTCCGCGCTGCTGAAGCAATGATCTGCACTATTTCCCTAAGTCACACCTGAGATATTACTTACCTTCTTGTATTGGTTAGTTATCTTCACATAAATAGATGCCTTATGGTATACTTACTTGTTCAGCACCTTCATATGAGTTCGCGTAGCAAATAAATAGTAAACTTTGCAATTCATACCCAATAATACATAAAATAGGAAAAGATACACATAAATATGGTAAAACTTATCTTTATTGATGCTTCCAATTGTTACAGATTCGACATGCCTTGTGCACTAAGCTGCAGGGGTCCACGCACTTAGCTGCGAACTACCTGGTCTCTGTGCACTCAGATGTAGAGCCTTCTCCTACTCTATGACCCAAAGACACAACTTACACTTCAACTAAATACTTATTCAATTCTTCCATGCTTTGATTATATTTATTCATCTCTCTTATGCTTAGAGCCTCACTCTATTTATACAATCCCATGGTCTACAGACCATGGTTAGATCTTTCAAGCTGACATCACATTAAAAAAACAAGGGTGAACAACCCTATGACTTTATTATAACTTCATGCTCCGCGCCCACAAATCGAGGAGTATTTACAATAGACTTAGTCAAAACTTGGGCTTTATGCCCCAAAACATGCGTTGGGGGGATTCGACGCCCAAAAGGCCTTCAACCTAAGCATCGTGACTCGCCCTTGAGTCACTTTGTCGGTGTGGAAATCTTTGCGCAGAGACCCTCTAACTCTACTTGAACAACTGTAAGGTTGGCAACGCACTAAGTGGTTGCCTACTAAATCTGCTGCACACGTTGTTCCAAGACTACGGTGTCAGAACCACTTCCCTGCATCTATTCCTATGTCCCATGCATTTGCTCAAGCTTGCCTTCAATTGTTGTTGTAATGGAGAAGGCTTCGTCAATCCAGGGCTAAACGTGTGCCTTCAAAACTGCTTCTTGATGTCGTGCTGCATCCACTTGCTCTTTCAGTGCTTTGGCCTATTGCATCCACGTGAGCCTCTGAGTGAGGGCCACCATCTGCATAGTCCCTTTGATGCCATCATAATATTGTTGGAGCTCACGTGCCTTTGTCTCTAAGCATTGGACGTTGGGGTCCCCTTGCAGATTGGCGAGGACCTCGAATGCCTCCTCCAACATTCTGGTGTAGTCCCTTATTGCACTCCTGATCTCTTCCACCCTCGATGTAATAGTGCTGATACACTGTTCTCTGACTTATAGAGGGGTGGATGGTTGTGCCTTCAACCACAGCTTTGCTATCTAAAGGTTCAGCTCCAGCTGAACTTTGGCCATTTCTTCTCACTCCTCGCACACCCCTAGTGCTAATCTGTGGATGCGCGCTTTTGTCAGTGCATCTGTTGGGATGGCCAACTTTGGGACCCTTTGGTAGGCTTCTTCCAGTACCTGTACCATCTGCCTATTCTGTGATACAACCTCATTACACTGCAAGCTCAATTATTCCATGTTGATCTTCTGCTTGCTTAGCACCTCCAATGCGCGACTCTCCCTAGCCTGTAGCTCTGCAGTGATCCCATCCTGTAGTACATAGAGTGTCTCCTGTGGGAGCGCAACCATGTCGATTTCTATCCCTTTGAGTGCACTAACCATAGGCCTGTCAATCTCATTTGTTGTAACCAATGCCCTTTCTGGTAGCATTATTGTGTTGGTAGTTCGAGAGCATAACATTTCCTCCGCTGCAGTGATCCTTATAGCGAGGCTGGTCGAAAGAGTACGAACTTGAGGAGTGCACACCTGCAATTCCTGAAGCTCCACTCAAAGGGCCCCCAACACAATCTAGTTCTCCTCTATGAAGTTCTGGAGGGCCTCGATGGTGATGTCATGCACTATCTTGTAGATCCCCCTCCATAAGGGTGATCGGGTTAATAGACAGCTTTGATGCTTTGACCTTCTTGTGCGGCCTTGTCTGCTCTCTCAGGCACTGGCACTTTAATTGTGTTGACACTATTTGTGGGTCTACACCCCCCTCCTCTTCCTCTATTTCCATTTCTTTCTCTTGCCCATGCGAAGGTGACTTCTGGCCCTTGCACACCTTCTCGATTGCCTCCTGTGTTTCTATTGCTACAACCTTTTTCTATTCTACTGTCGTCTACATAGCGTCTCGCGCCTCATGCTCTTTTGCTGCCACTGCTTCTTGCCTTCTCTTATGTGCGTTGCAGCCTTCTCCACCACCACGATGTTTTGGATGCGTTGCTCCGGCGGCCATGTCTCCAGTACATTGAAAATCACATCATCTGTGGCTATGAAGGGTAGCACGCTCCATTTCTTGGATGGGTCGTTGCGTGCTCTAAGATATATGTTGTGGAAGTCTGCTTTAAATTCTGAAAAACTTTGTAGGCTGTTGTAGACAGTGGGTGATAACCGCATCTTGTGGTTAATCCCCATTTTGATGTTCATCTCCATGAACATCTAGGATATATTATTGTTATGGATTCGATTCACATCCTTAGTGAACCAGAGTGAAGCATACTTCACAGCCTCTGGCAGATCCTGTCAATTTTTGGGAACTGACTGTCCTCCAGAAATTCCCCTGCCACCAGCACTATGGATAGCAGAAGCCATGCATAGTGGAACATTTTTCCTTGTTCCTGGGCCTCGTGATAATTTTCTAGGAACTCTTTGCATAAGAACTTAGACCAGTTAAATTGGACCCCTTCCACACACTACTCAGCAAGTGCCACCACCGGCGCGAGTACCTCTTCTGCGCAGCACTTCCACATGAGCTTACCTACCAGTATCTGGGTCGCAACTTTGACTGCTCCGTTGTTGATGCTGGATATGGTGTAGCCCTTTTTCTTCTTCGCCAGGTTGTATTTCTTCTTCATGGCCTCTATGATGGCCAAATCACTACCCTTCCCCTCCGAGATATCTGCGGGGTCGTCTCCTTTGCACGAGAGCCAGGTAATGCGATGGATTAAGTGGTTCGTGATGGGGATGGGCTCCTCCAGCCAAAAACACCTGTCATGCACCAGGTAGAGTAGCTCCCTGATGACAAAGATCATCACTGGGGCATAGTGGAAATGCAGAACCTAGAGCAAGTTTAATAACCTTGTTTTTTCCACTCCATGTAACCACTTTCGCGGCTCCAATTCTACAACCCTCGCCATGGTGTTCTACTTGGGTGTCATGAGTTGCGCGGTCTCTAGATGAAGGAAATTCTTGTGGTCAGTGAGACCCCAATATTCAAATTTCAAGTTTGGCACCCATCCTAGGTGCGTACCCTCAAAGATGATGTCGCCCGGGAGGAGCGGAGTCTGGAGAGAGCTCTTGCTCTCGTCGAGGTCCTTGGGTGCTTTTGCCTTCCCCTTCCATGAGGGGATATATGCGAGTGGCTTTGGAGGGTGTGTAGGCTCAGTTTCTTCCTCCATGCCCACGTCCTTGTCTTCTTCAATTATGAGGTCCTCTAGGTCTTCCTCCTCCTCATCGTTTTCTAAGTTAACTACTTTCCCTTTCTCCTCCATCGTTATTTTGGTGCACAGTGGGTTTTGTGGGGACACACACACAAGAATCATTGGTTGTTTGTCTTTTTTCGGCCTTAGTGTACACGGTGATTTAGGGATTTCCACCACAATACCAGTGCCTTTGGGTGCATTTGCTATGGTTAGGGCCTGTGCATCCTCTTCGGTGGTCATCTCTGTAACTTCCCTAGCTTCCTTAGATGCTGTCATCTTAGTCATCCAGAAATCTCTCAATCGTTCAATCAAGGGCTCAATCAACACTCGGCATAGGGCAAACAGATCGCGGCTCAGAATATGAAGGGCATACGACAGCTCAATTCACAAATGACCAAGTGTTGCTTTCTGGGCAACCTTTTGTAATTTATAGTGCCTTTTGAAATTGAATTTGATCGTTCACCCCAAATCCAGGTTATTAATGCTCCCTTGGTGGTAGATTTTCCCAAACCTTGCCCATAAATTGCGTCTTAATTGCCTGCCGCCTGCTCCATTTGCTCTCAATTTGAGCATCACATTAGAATAGTGACTCCAATGGTCACTTTCCAATGCACCCATGCGGTAGCGCAATCCCCTTGCGCGGTCGCGGACCTTGTGACATTGTGCTCTTGCGCACAGCTCCCACATTGCTAGCTCTCGAGCAGAGTAGTTTATAGTTCTGCAACTCCTTTCAACTGCCTGGAGCACTAAAACTATACTTCCCACAATTAGTCAGGTGGCCGCACCACCTATATAGGGTTTCGACCGGTCATCCATCACTTTTCCTGGAAAGCATCCACCTTTTATTGTTACTGGTTGCATCACGCACTTTATCATCTGCAGCGTACGGCCATGGTTGATTTGTTTAGTAATATGTGGTCCAATCCAAGGTAGAAAACTATTCAAATCTCGGTGGTAGTCCCCAAATTTGTCAACATGATCGTGCGCACCCTGTTTTATTACCTTAGTCTTCTTATCGAGAAGATCTTCCTTTATCTCATCCTCAAGCTTCTTGATTCTACTTCCACTAGAGCGATTTTCTCCCTTAATTGCACCCTTTCTTTCATAATTTCTTGGAATCAAAGATCACCTTGTCGGATTTCTTCCTCAGGTCCCAAGTGTTCTGCTCCATTCAGTTGCGTGATCCCTTCTTCCATGGCTCCGCGAGTCATCGTATCTATTGGTGTTGCTATGCGTGGACTAAGCATTTTATACTTTATAGGGATTCCAGCATTCACTCCATACTCTAGCCTCAGGGTCATCTGCTTTGTCAGTTTCTTGCACATTGTCTGATAAGCCCATTGAACTATTGGTACGAGTAGGTCCCAATCAATCTGCTGCACATTGTGTACCTTGTTTAGTGCTTTGCATACCTCGTTAAAGGCTTATGCGTAGATAACCTTCTGCGCACTTGGTCTTTCCATACTCCATTGTTCCAACTAGAGGGGTCATTTGCGCCATGTCCTTGTCCTCATATGCTTACTGACTGTGTCTCCTAATGCAAAGTCTGTGTGAATCCACGCAGGTTTTGTAACATATGCGTGTGTCCATCTGGACAGGTGTGCCCGTGGATCATTCTGGCCGACAATCTTGCATGTTAATCACATCAGGGGCTTCCCAAACCACATGCGCATCATTCTCCTGCATTCGTGCCGGTCCTTAAAGCTTCCTTGATGTGCACCCCACCACCTCATGGGCATAGCGCGCAGTACCCATTTCAAAGCCCCGAATCGTTGCTGTTTCGGTACCTCCCTTTCAAATCTATTTAGGAAGTCATCTACCTCTCTTAGCCCATCATATGTCGAAAAATCCCTTACCTCCATTGATACGCAGTGCAATTACCTCGTCATCATGTTGCAATTCAGCGTGGTTACCTCATGTAATCGGTTCTGCCATCGCTCTATCTCCTCATCAGAACCCGATGTACAGGAGCTTTCGCACTCCCATGAGATTCGTCCATCCGCAGTGGGATTTACCTCGTCTTTCTCTCGCGTGGTGATCTTGTAGATGCAATCTAAGTCATTGTCACTTTCATAGTTGTGCACTCTTTCTGTGTAGCATGATCCTTTTGCAGGGTCTAAAGGTACAACTACACGTAGAGAATTTTTCTCAAAAATCATCTTGCGCTTCTTCAGATTTATCACCCTATTCATGTCAGTGGCCTAATCTATCCCTAATAGCGCAGGGTAGGGATTGTTGTCACAAACAATATATATCACCTCAAAATTTTCCAGCGTGCTTGCTCCTTCAATGTCCACGATGATTCCCTACAATCTCCCCATTGGTAAGACCTTTTGCTGGTCACCATCCACAGTTGGATAGGAGAACATTGTAGCGTAGGCCTTCCCATGTGCTCCCATGTCTGCTTTGGCAGAACGTTCGTGTTCGATTGTAGGTCTAAAATTACTTTGTCCATATCATATTCCCCAATCTGTGCGGTTAGTCTCATTTCCCTTCCCGTCCTCATCGCATGCTTTCCAACCTTCTTGACTACGCGCAGTTCTCCTGGCGTGGTCCCAAATCATTAATTTATGAGTTCTTGCAGTCCCTTTACAGCCTTCCTGTCACGCAGTAGCTTCATTCATGTTTCCAGGAACGTCGTGAGCATCAAGGGGTCCATTTCTAGCTCCAGTATGTCTTTGCTTCCTGAAGTGGAGGCATTAGCGAATCTCTTCTTTGCTTCCATGAAGGTTTCCTTAGCGCACTCCAAATCAAACTCTAGTTCTTTTAGGAGAGCCTTGCGAACCCAAGTACTATCTTCAGGTTGTTTTCCTTTGTCATCTCTGATCGTAATTCCACTTCAGAGCACAATATTCACGTTAGGGTCTTCCTCGTGCGGCTCAGACCTCATCATTTGCAGGTTCTGAGTTGGGGGGGTTGGAGCACTCCCTTGTCACGCAACCTTACTATCAGTGTGGGATAGTCCTCTGTTTCATGATCAAACAATGTACAATATAGACATGACAGACATATTGGATTCATACAATCATGAGCATAATGTCCTAGCCCTCTGTAATTGTAACATATCAGGTGTCCGTGACCTCTTTTAGGTCCTCCTCCACCTCGGCCTTGTCCATGCCCTTGAAATCTAGTTCGTGCCATCCTTGCATTTTGGTCAAGGGGTCGTGTTTCGACCTAAACTCTGTAGGTAGGAGTCTTATCCATCATCAGCTCATAACTTCTACAGGTGTGCTCATCATGTTCCACTGACCTACAGAAATTACAGAACAATTGTTGTGAATTCTATGTGTACTTCTGCAATAAATGGTAGCTATCCATAGAATGCTTTCCTCCTATTTGACAAATTGCACACCACAATGCAGGCACTGCGCTAGGTATTGCTTATGCCTCTAGTCTCAACGGCATTGGTCCTCCTCTTATGAGGTAATTTGTAAACGCTGGGAAGTGGTCCCTTTCATGTCCCTGACCCTTGCATTTAACACACCATACCTTGTCACACACCTCTGGGTGAGTTGTCCTATCTTGTTTCAGACTCTGCATCTTGAGGCACAAGTTTTTGAACTGCATGTGGATATATAGAATTCCCAGGTTAGGATCTTGTATTGGGGTCTCATGCAGCCTCATCGCGATCTCCAAGGCCTCGGCCTAAGTTGTTAACCTCTATTGTGACAACATGGTCCTTAGGTGCGCCATTAGCGATGCTACAAACCATGTGCAGTGTTGTCCATCCATCAAGGTCATATTAACTTCACGAATTGTACACTTAAGTATTTGATCCAACTCCCAAGGGGTCTCACCTAGTAGCATCACGATCTCCTTGAACCCAATGATTGACTGCGTATCTGACTTTAGCTTGCTAAATTATTTGATCATCATAGCTTGGATATCCGCGATCCCCGCATTCAGATTTTCATTGGAATTCTTAATGTACCAGGTCAGTGCATGATCCTGTAAAGCATTAACCAATGTTTCTTTCCTTATATTGTCATCTGTAACTCCCTACACTTCCCACACAACTTTTATCACGAACCAAAACTAGTCCGGATCTTCATTTCCTACTCCCTTGAATACTGATAATTTTATCGCGCTTGCCATATTAATTCGCGTTGGTGGTGGAGATGGTATGGGTGAAGATGGGGGTGAAGATGGTGAAACTGGTAGTGATGTACGTGGGGGTGGTATGCACAGAATCCTCCACCTTATTACATTGGTTTCACTTCTTGGTGAGACCTTCACGAGCTCTTCTTTGTTTCCTCGCGGAGGCAAAATCAAGGGGCTAGTTTCTAGTTTTGTGCTACCTTTGTTTCTGTAAATCCTCCCACTTCACATAGCCCCAAACATTAATGCATTTGCATAACCCAATTTTCACATAGTATAATTTTAATCCAAGTGTTCAAACACTTAACATAGTTACCTCGCGGTCCTTTGAGGAAGCATTGCTTTGCCTCACTATAGCTGACTAAAGTATCCACCGCGAGTTCAGTGATGAATCCTCCTATAATTTGATCGAGCCAGTGATCAACAATGCGTGTGATCTTCTCCTTCGACGCTTCCAATCTGCGCACGAATTTTGGAGTCCAAACAATAGGAATGTCGAGTTTTCACCTTCCTTGGCTATCTGCTAGCTTCGCAATCCACTCGTATAGCTTGGTAGGGAAATATGCGAAGGAAATTTCGTGGATCTCTGTGTATAGGTAGTAGTCTAACCAATGTTCTTTTGATAGTCACAGATTCCTGTTCTCTTGCACCGTGAACTCGTGAATCTTCCTATCCAACCAATATTCAATTCCTTTCTTAGTTGGATTCCAGTGATATGACATCAGACATCTCTATGCAGATCTCGTTCCCAACAACGGAACCATTTGTTGGCTTGTTGGGGCTTGATGCAGGTTGGGAGTTAATTAGCAAAACAAATCCTTGTACTACTGGCCCTTTCGGCAATAGTTCATAGAGCAAGGACTGAGGTCTCACTCGAAGTAGTATGGGGGGTTTCTAGAACCAGGTTTTCGCACCCTTGAGATGTCTAAGGGGTTGACGTGGTCCAACTGTTAGTCCCTTTGCAGGTTACTACGTACACTTCCCTGGCCTTCGTAGCCTGATTTATTCATCTTCGCGCAGCCCTAACTAGGGGCGATGGGGCTTCCGTGCTGTTGGAGCACCAATATGCACTATTTCCCTAAGTAACACCTGAGATATTACTTATCTTCTTGTATGAGTTAGTTATCTTCACATAAACAGATGCCTTATGTTATATTGACTTGTTCATCACATTCATATGAATTCACGCAACAAATAAACAGTAAAATGTGGAATTCATACCCAATAATACATAAAAAAGGAAAAGATACACATAAATATGGTAAAACTTCTCTTTATTAATGCTTCCAACAGTTACAGACTTGACTTTCCCTACACACTCAGCTGCAGGGGTCCTCGCACTCAGCTGTAGAGTCTTCTCCTACTCTACAACCCAAAGACATGACTTACACTTCGACTCAATACTTCTTTGATTCTTCCATGCTCTAATTATATTTATTCATCTCACTTACACTTAGAGCCTTGCTCTATTTATACAATCCCATTGTTTGTGGACCATGGGTAGATCTTTCAAGTTGACATTACATTACAAAAACAAGGGTGGACAACCCTGTGACTCTATTATAACGTCGCGCTCCGTGCCCAAAAAAGTCCTTACAATAGACTTAGTCAAAACTTGGGCTTTATGCCCCAAAACATTCCTTGGGGGGATTCCATGCCCAACACCTTCTTCTTCATCAAACATCTTGTCGAAAAATGACCGATCTCACCACAGTTGAAACACTTGAATTTACTCAATTTCTTCTTATTCTTACCCTTCATTCATGCCACAAGTGCCATGTCATCCTCTGAAACCCTCTTCTTCGAATGAAGATTCTCGTCTTGTGACCCTTCTTGAATGAATTTGTCCCACAACCTATTCTAGTTTTGCAATTTTTCTCTAGAAATAATCCCTTTGATGAAGGGCTTCCATTCCTCGGTGAACCCTTTCAAGGCGATCCTCACCATATCATTCTATGAAATAGTCATGCCAATGGCAGCAAGCCCATCTTTGACCTGAGACAATCTCATCAGATATGAAGTCACTCCTTCACCCTGTATCATTTTGGTGGACTTTAACTTATCCTCCAATAATAGTGCCCAGTTCTCGTTCTTATTCTGGACAACCCCTACAAATTGTCCTCATATAGGATACGAGCCTGCAAATTCGACATTGTCACTTACACTGTGACTAACTCCCTCTTAAGTTGTACCTTGCAGTGCACAAATTTGATTCATTGGTTTCCAAAGTACCTCAGACATGCTCTGGTACCATGTTGAATTTCAACGATCTTGGGTCTAAGATAGAATCTTAGAATCTCTCACGCTACCAAACCATGAATCTCAACAAGAACTTCTTTGCACAATGGAAAATATAAATCAGTAAAGCACATATGGACAAGTATACATAATTTTTAACAAATATTGTAAAATAATGTACAACCCAATATTCGTTATATTAAACCAATCTAAATAATACAACTTTCTATGGTATACAATATACATTGACAATCATGTTGCAACTTCTATGTTGTATCTTGTCATATCAGTCCTTTGCTCTTGATACTCTCTCTAGCTGCCCCTTAGTCCTTCAAACGACAACACATAGAGACTCCAAGAGATCTACCCCCTATCATTGTTGCAAGTCATGTTTGCTACAATGAACACATGTTGATCCAATCTGCTCACTAGGTTGGTCAATCCTTGAGCTCCAATCCACTAATCTAGTAGTCACTTTTTTCCATCAAAGTCTTACGCATTAGGCACCAAAATTCACCAAATATTTGTTTGTCTTCATCACTTCAAGGTTGCTTGTCTAGGGATAATTTGGGTAGCTAACACGCTACCCTCCACCAGACCAATGGAACCCAACACTTCACTATAAGTTATGATCCTAATTGAGGTCTCTAACTGCCCAAGTTTACCTCAACACATGGCACTTATAGCCTGGTCATGAAACCAATCGAAAACTAACCCTAAAACACAGATCCAACACAAGATAAAATTGATCCAAGTTTGATATATCACTATTGTCCCTTACTATACCTAGTTAGGGCACCTAGAATGTTGCAACAACCCTAACAAAATACCCAAATATCCCCTTGATGTGTTTCAGCCTTCCCTTGAAAGGGTCCTCTCCTCCTACATTGTTGTTCTGGGTATGAATCAACTCTCAAATTTACCTATGAAACTCTTAAGTAGGTTGGTAAGGTATGTGGCCTACCCACAGTAGCCTTCTCAAGGTTGTTGTTTCCTCTTCCAAGGGTAATTCACCCACAAACACCCTTAACACAAACATGGAATGTAGATCCTCTGCCTTGGCCCTCTTGCACAGGCAAAATTGCACAGCTAATTCAGTCTCTAAATAGCCTTAAAATATACCCTAATAGTCATCTCCTCCTTGTTATTCTACCCTCTTTTGCATAAGGCCCAAAACATAATTAATCTCCTCTTCAATGATTTCCTTTATCTCTCTTTTTTTGCCTTGTGTTGCACTTTTGGATGAGTGAAATGACACTCACAACACCTTGTATTTAGACACATATAAAGTCTCCTTAAAACATCCATCATAGGGATTGTACAAGCTATCACATGGCTTCTTAACATCAAGCTGACCCTAATTCATCTTGTGCAAATCCACTTCTAGACTTAAAAAACTAATATCTCGATGAGAGCTATCATTCTCATCCATCACTGTCAAAATTTTCTAATGGTTTTGGCCCAAATCACAATGTGTGTAAAATCCCAACCTTGGGTTCTGAACCCACAAGTGACTGTTGTGGCACTTTTCCCTCCAAAACTTGAACCCTAGATGTTGGAGTACCTCCCAAGCTACCCAAAAATCAACACACCCAACCCTCTTGAACTACACACTATGCAATCTCATTCCTCAAGCCTCAACCTTACCTCTTGGCACTACGTAATGCGAAGTCCCTGCCTCCCAAAACTGCGCACTCCGTAGTCAGAGTGCTCAATCCCAACCTTTGAGCACTAGAACTGAACAATCCTTTCCCTCAACTAGTATCTTCTACACATTATGTAGTCTCAAGCATCAATCTTCAGCCTTTAGCTCTTGAATTGTGTAACTGTGCAATCCCTCATCCTTCTACCCTTTGGAACTACGTAGTGAGTAGTCTCAGTCCTCAGGCCCTCAACCTAACCTCTTGATCCCCTCAACCATGTAGATGACAAGCCCTGGCTGGCCTGAACTACACACTACCTAGTCTCAAGTCTCAATCCTTTACCTTGACATCTTGAGTTGCATAACTCTGCAATCCCTAAGCCTGATTCCCAACCTGACACCTAGTTCTAGCTCAATTAATGGATTGTTATGCATCATATTAAACTAGGGTTTTTATCGGACTGATGTCATCTTATCATGAGTGGATTTTAGTTGCAAGTGTTATATCATATTATTACACAATGATGATGAAGGGTATGAAGAAGGTTACCTTGGTAGGAGACACCTTCAAATATTCAAGAACAAGTTGATCAATCAAGAGAATACAAAGGGACATTAGTTGCAACGACATTTGGAGATCAAGTTCACATTTAAGGCTCTTATCATCAAGCCATAAGGAGGAATAAGAAGACCATGCTCATCTATCAATAAGACACAAAGAAAGCAACAACAAAGAGTAGCTTGACACTGCCATGTTAGCTTGAAATCCATTTCATCAGTGTCATGTCATGGCATCATGTGCCACATCATTTTTTCACAATTATGCAAATTTAATATTGAAGTAATGTAATGTAAAGTGGAAGTCCAAGAGTCATCTATGTGAAGTGAAAAGTCATGTAGGAAGTCGAAAGGTCATTTAGAAGTCAAACTATTATGAGGATAGTCCAAGAGCCACAAGGGGGATGATGGATCACCCCATTTGTCATATATACACCCTCATCACTCATGTAAAGGAATTTTCACCTTGGCTCCTCCTACTAAGAATTATAGAGGGATATAGCTATTTTGGAGGAGGAAATGGTTGCTCTAACTCTCCACTATTGGGGCTAGTGGTGTTCACTATATTAATGTATCTTGGAACTTTTACTTAATTCAGAAGCTCATTGAGCCAGCACACTTTGATGCATATGTCATAAATATTATAAGACTATTCTTTGAATGTTTTCGATGTATGTTGTTTTCATCTGTACTAAGGAAATCGAATTGTTTTGGTGGCTTTGGTACTTATCTTGTTGAAGATGTGTTGTATGTGTTTTAATAGCCATTGCTTCTGAGTGGACTATGTAATATCCCTCCCTTAATAATAAATAATAAATAATAAACTAATAAAAATAATAAAAAATAATAAGTAATAATAAAAATAATGAATAATAAATAAATAATCACTTGATAATAAATAATAATAAATAATAAATAATAAATGATATTAAAATTATATAAAAAAAATAAGTAATAAAAATAAAAATAAAAATAGTAATAACCATATTAAAGCTCTAAATAAGAATAAATAGAAATAAAAGAAGAAAGTTATCAGAAAGAAGGAAATAAAACAAGAAAGTTAAAAATCAAAAGAAAAGTAAAGAAATAAAACAAGAAAAAAAGTTGCATGCAGACACATGGAGTGTGTGCATGTGGTTCCCCTTCCAATCTTTTGTTCTATTTAATAGATGGTGAGGAGGATGGGAGGTATTCCATCATTCCGAGATTCTATCTTTCATTCTCTTGGGAGAATGGTATACTAAGACTTAGGAGAACTGGTAGTAGTCGTTGATTGAGGGCTCGAGGGTGGCTAGTTGTAGCAGAGTCTTGCACAATTGAGCCTACGGTTGGGAGGAGAGTCGTCCCCAAAATCTTGTGATCACTTGGCAGACTGCAATTACAGGTAATATAGGTAAGTTCATTTGTAAGTATTTGTTTTCCATTAAGACATTAATTTTAGTTTTACTTTGTGCGGTTACATATGGTATCAGAGGAGGTTTAACCCTTAGGGCCTATGGGCATCCGGAAATTTACTTTGTTGGAATTTTTAACTTGACTTGTTTTAAAGTTACAGGTTGATTACTTCCAGGAGGCGGCATAATTTTTTTTCAAACCCTCACTATGCTGTAAATTTTCTTTATTCAATGCATACTTACTACATAGTTATATTTTGATTGGTTTTGGTGATTATGTTTCTGCCTGTATTCACTTTGGATTTGGAATTATATTCGTTTTTCTGCAATTTTAGCATAGATAGAAAAAAAAAAAAAAATTTATCATTGAATATTGGCTTTCAGTTATGCACTTCCACGCATGCCTCTTTGCACATTTTGGAGTTTGGATGATCCGTAGTTCTTACTTTCTCTCCATGCTTTATTTCTAGAACTGGATCATTTCTTGAACTGTTCCTTTACCAGTTAATTTTGTCATCATTCACTAAAAATATCGAAACAGATTAGTAAGCTGTGTAGTTATTTTTTCAGACTCATTTTGTAGATAAGTTGGTCAAGCATGCACTGGTTTTGGGTGTACTTCCTTAGTTTAAGACTACTCGAGCTGTAGCCCTCATGTTCAGGCTTACGCTATTTTCCCTGTTACATATTGTTTCCGTTTTCAGAGCATATTGAAAAGCCTCATATATGGTGTTCAACTTGACCATTTCTATCTCATCTTGATTTTGAAACTGTAATTCATTAACATATCTGGCTATTGCTTGTCTATCTTCATGTAGGTTCATTGAGTCATTCTGATTTGTAGCTTTATAAATTACGCTGTATTCATGAACCAACAGCTCATCCTGAGCAAATCCTGTTGATAACACATGTGGAAGATTTTTTCACCAGTGTTCTGATTTTTCTACAAATAATTTAACCATTCAATTCCCATGAAATTCGAATGAGGAATCACGCGTAGCTTTCCATGGATTCAATTAATCATTAGATGAATCTTTCTGCAGATAGATGAATCTTTTTATAGTTAGTTATTGCCATATAGGTTCTCCAAGCCTCAAGCTCTTTTCACACCTCCACATCTATATTTTTATTCCGCTATTGCGCTCAACGTTTGATAATCCATCTACATCAGTGGGGTCAGGCGTATAGGGTGCCTCATGGGGTACACTCATCTCATTGTCTGTTAATTCTGCGGATCTAGTACCGCTTTGCTTTTTCAGATTTTTGGACACCGGAGGTGCGGCTGATCGAACTCATAACATCTTGGAACATTTCCAACAAACCACCAATAGGTCACAAATTTGCGTAAACCCAATGTGTATATGCGAGTCAAAGGATGTTGGGTAGACCAGAAATGTCACACAATGACTATTTGAAAATTGAGGCAAATGGAACAATGAATGGTCGAATGTGGAGGCTTATCGATAGGTTTCAGACCAAAGCATACATATTCAATGTATAAATAATTGGTATATACAGACAGCTGTGGTATCATTGTTGTTAATTAAATCAGAATGCATATTGTCTGGATTGATACCAATTAGAAAGAACAATATTGAATTTGATAGCGAAATTGTCCTTGTTCTTCATCGGTTATTTCAGAATATTTATTTATGACCTGGCCATAAAAATAATCAAGCAGCTTAGCATCATTTTGGGAGGAAACATGGGGGGCCTATACAGTTAAAACTGTCATATTATGGGGGCAGATCTGCATACCTTAAAGTTGCTCCCACAAAACAAAGGGTTATTGATTCTTTTAGATTATCATTCTATGGTTGAATATGAGAACGATTGTAGCATTGCAAATAATGAAAATTTTCATTAGTGGGCAGCAAAGCTATATAGGAAGCGGATGGTGGTTACAATCTGTAATTTTTTTGTTTTTTTCTTTAGGCTTTAACAATGGAGTTTTCTGTAAATTTGTAAGTGTATATCGCAATATTGCAGGTGTTTGAATGTTTCAAATCAAAATATGAGGTTGATCAATATGGGCAGATTTCTCGACAAGTTTACAATCTTCTATCTTAGGCAGGCAATTTTATGCTTAATTGTATTGTAATTTAAGGGATTTGAAATGGTGTTTCCTTCGCGGGTGCGCTTGTAGGCAGACCATATAATTAATAAAATGATTATTTTTTTGTGTTGGGGAGGAATAACCTTCCCCATCATCCGATCCGGTTTTGGGTCGGGTGGCAGTGTTTTTTCTTTATGGTGTGGAATATTTTTATGCTTGATTCATAAATTTTCTGACACATATATCATATTAATATTAATTCACCGTATATCATATTAATTTACTGAACTAAATATCAATACAACTTTTATACTGTCATAGAAAAATTAACCGTACTTCTTTTTGGGGTGAATGTAACTGAATGCGATTAAAAGGAAAATGTCACTTTAGTTTTAGTTTTCCAACATACAATCCATTAATTGAAATATATTTGCATACGCTGCACATAATTCATCGATGATCCTTTGGTAATTTTTTTTAGACTATAATAAATCATAATATTTTTCCAGTATATCTTTTCCTTTCTTTTTATAAATAATTAGAGGTAACTTTAAATATCCAATACCACTTTATTCCAAAATCAGGAGCGAGCGGTTAACAATAATGTGGCTTTCTGTAGGGTAATTTTGCATATAAAACGCTTTAAAAAGTAAAGTTTATATGTATCAAATATGAAGGAGAAAACACCTTTTTACATGCATGTTTTATTTTACATGGATCCAATTCTCTAAGTTTATGGATTATACTACAAAATTGTGATTATTGATGAACTCAAAAAAACTCCATGTTTTTATATATACTTCGAAATTTGTGATAAATTATGCTTTAAGTATTATACTTCAATTGAGTAACTAAATGTATTCTAAATTTGTTGTAGCTTTTGGCATAAAAGTAATGAATAAATCCACTGCAATTACAGGATAGATCATGGCTCCTAAACGTCGAAGACAAAACCGAAACAACCTTGGAGTAGAAACACCACCTCCCGCCACTTCAGAGATAGGAACCCCAACTGAGCAAGCTATATTACATTCCCTTGGAGAAATGACCAATATCTTTAAGGATTGGGTCTCAAGCCAAGGACAAGATCAAGGAAATGTGCAAAAGGAATTGGAACAAAAACAGAGGCAAGACCTAAATTCACAACTCAATATCAAAGATGGACAAGCAACACTTGATATTATGAAAGAAGTCCAAAAATCCAAATTACCAGAGTTTACGGGTCTAGAAGGGGGTTCAAAAGCAGAAGCATGGGTAATGGCTGTCAAAAGAGCACTTATCTTTAAGGCATACACTTCTACGGAAAAAGCCCATATATCAATGAGTCTACTAAAAGGAGATGCCTTATTATGGTGGGTAAATGAAGAAACGAAGATGCAAGTTACCCGAGTACAAGTTACTTGGGAAATGTTTGAGGAAGCCTTCCGAACTAGGTACCTATTAGAGGAGTATAAACACCAATGAGTAGGAGCTTTCCATGAAGTACGACAAAATGGTAGATCTATCGAGGACTATGAAGCTAAATTTTATTCGTTGGTCCATCACGTGGACTATATGGTTGATGATAGACATCAAGCTGAAAGATTCTTACATGGACTCGACCCCTTAGTCCAAGCAGAAGTCGCCATGTGGAAACCCACCACTATGGCAACAACCACCAGTTTGGCCAAACAAGTCTTGAGGAAAATCAATATGAAGAAACAAATGGTAGTTGATGGAAATTCAGGAAAGGAGCATTCCACAATGAGGCTGAATAAACCAGGGGGCAGCCATATAGATTCCAGGGAAGACAAAGCACTATTTCTCGGATCGCTAGCACCACTTCTCGACCACCTCCAAGAGGACGTAAGGGTCAACCCTACTTGATTAATGGGAGGAATAGAAGATTTGGTGACCAAGGACGAGTACAACGTGACAAGCAGGCACAAGTAGAATGTTGGCATTGTAAAGGTCCACATTATAGACAAGATTGTCCAAGTTATTAAGCAGGGATTAAACAACAGGAATACAAAGCAAAAAGAGGAAGACCACAAAACCCACATCGAATTCATGCAGCTACAAACCATCGCCAGGCTGAGCACCAAGACACTGTAGTAGAATCTGCAGGTATGATCAATAACATCCCTCTATCTGTGTTAATTGATCCCGGTGCCACTGGTAGTTTTATTTCACCTTCAACAATACTTAGATGTGGATTGACAACTCATGAGCAAAGTAACTTTAGAATGGTAGAAATGGCATCAGGCTCTCAGCAATCAGTAGGGTCAATGGTAAGAGATTGTAGTGTTAACATTGGGGGGTGTGATACCAAGATGAATCTATATAGTACAACTCTCGGAACGTATGACTTAATCGTGGGAATGGATTGGCTTGAATCCCATCAAGTTATATTGGATTGTTATAATAAAACAGTCCTCATAAAAAAATACCAAGGAGAAACCAAGGTGATAAAAGGGATTAGACGTGATGTTACATTACGCCTCATATCAGCCAAGAAAGTTAATAAGTGTATGAGGAAAGGGTGCAAGATTTATGCGGTGGAAATGGTTCCTACCAATGAGAAGTCCTCGGATAAATTGCACCCAATACTTTCTGAATTTGTTGATGTATTTCCTCCAGAGTTACTAGGTTTGCCTCCAGTTCGAGAAATTGATTTCTCCATAACCTTGAAACCAGAAGTGGAACCCATATCCAAAGCACCTTATCGAATGATTGTTCCAGAGCTTAATGAATTGAGTATACAGCTCAAAGAACTTCTTGACCAAGGTTTTATAAGACCCAGTGTGTCACCTTGGGGTGCACCAGTAATTTTTGTAAAGAAGAAGGATGGAACTCTTAGGTTATGTATTGATTATCGAGATCTAAACAAGGCCACCATTCGAAACAGGTACCCCATGCCTCGAATCGATGACCTCTTTGACCAACTAAAGGAAGCTTCAATATTCTCCAAGATAGACTTACGGTCAGGTTATCATCAGCTAAGAATGAAGGAGGAAGACATACCTAAAACGACGTTCAGAACATGCTATGGACACTATGAGTTTATTGTTATGCCATTTGGTTCGACTAATGCCCCAGCAGCCTTCATGAACTTGATGAATAGTGTCTTCCGAAAATATCTGGACCGCTTTGTCCAAGTGTTCTTGGATGACATCCTCATTTATTCTCGTAATGAGAAAGAGCATCTAGAACACTTGAGGTTGGTACTACAATGCCTTAGAGAAAATAAGCTCTATGGAAAACTTTCTAAATGTTCCTTCTTTGAGAAAGAAATTCAATATCTAGGCCATACCATTAGTGGGAAAGGAATTGCAGTGGATTATAGTAAGGTTGAAACTATAATGACTTGGCCCACTCCTCGAAATGTCAAAGAAGTACGCAACTTTATGGGACTAGCAGGCTACTATAGAAGGTTTGTAGAAAGGTTCTCGCAAATATCTAATCCCATCACCCACCTACAAAAGAAAGGGGTTAAGTTTGAATGGACAAGTGAGTGTGAGAAAGCATTTAAGGAACTAAAACATCAACTAACAACGGCCCCAATATTAAAAGTACCTGACATGGACAAGGACTTTCTTGTATGCACTGATGCATCAGAAGAAGGATTAGGTGCAGTCTTGATGCAAGATGAAGGAGTTATCGCTTATGCTTCTCGAAAACTTAAGAACCATGAAATCAATTACGAAACTCATGATCTGGAATTAGCAGCGGTTGTAATGGCCTTGAAATTGTGGAGACATTATCTAATGGGGCGTCAATTTGAGTTAAGAACAGATCATAAAAGTCTTGAGTATACCTTCAAACAAAAGGACCTCAATGCTCGACAACGACGCTGGAGTGAGCTATTTAGTGATTATGATTTCAAGATATCCTATATTAAGGGAAAAGAGAACAAAGTGGCAGATGCTTTAAGCAGGAGACCTAGACTTCATTCAATGACGACATTAAAGATAGACTTGAGGAGCCGGATTCTAAATCATCTAGTAAGGGACCCACATTACCAGAAAATAAAATTTGCCTTGCAAGAAGATGTACCTATGGCAACCAAGTGGGAGGAATACACCTTAGAAAATGATGGATTGCTACGATATAAGGATAGGATTTATGTCCGAGAAGATGATGATCTTCAGAATTTGATAATCAAGGAAGCCCATCAAGCTCCATACGCTGCGCATCTAGGAGTCTAGAAAATGTATGCACACTTAAAACAACTACTTTTCTGGACAGGAATGAAAAAGGATATAACAATGTTTGTGGCTCGATGTTTAGAATGTCAACAGGTTAAAGCTGAACATCGTCACCCGGCAGGACTTTTACAACCCCATGATATACCAGAAACTAAGTGGCAGATTGTTTCGATGGATTTTGTTGGAGGCTTACCTATGACATCCTAGAGACATGACTGTATTATGGTTGTGGTTGATATATTAACTAAGAGTGCTCACTTCATTCCAGTCAAGACCACCTTTGAAGCATCAGCTATCGCTCAAATTTTCCTGAAAGAAATAATTCACCTTCATGGAGTACCACGAAAGATAATATCTGATAGAGACACACGTTTTACTTCCAGATTTTGGAAAAGTCTATTACAATCTATGGGAACACAACTAAATTTCAGTACAGCATATCACCCAGAGACAAATGGTCAAACAGAAAGAGTAAACCAAGTGTTGGAGGACATGTTAAGAATGTATTTCATGGATCAACAAAACCAAATGGGAGAAATACCTTCCCTTAGTAGAGTTTGCCTACAACAATAGTTACCACAGTTTAATACAGGCAACTCCCTTCGAAATCTTGTATGGAAGACCATGTCGTACTCCGTTAAGTTGGGTTCGATTAGAGGACCGAGTCATGTTGGGACCCGAAATGCTCCTAGAAATGGAAGAACAAATGGCCACAATTAAGCAGAGACTAAAAGAAGGCAGGGATCGCCAAAAAAGTTATGCTGATACAAAGAGAATTGATAGAAACTTTCAGGAAGGAAGCCAAGTTTTCATTAGAATCAAACCCTTTAAAAGTCCCTTTAGGATGGGTAAGGGAACAAAGCTATCACCTAGATTTATTGGGCCATTCACAATCCTAGAGAGGATTGGACCAGTTGCTTACAAGCTCGAGTTGTCGTTCCATCTAAGAAGGATGCATAATGTGTTTCATGTTTCTATGTTTAGAAAATATGTACCCGACCCATCCCATGTTTTGAAATTTAAAAAATTGCAGGTTTCCGAGGAAGGAGCCCTTCAAGTCAAACCATTCTGTATACTGGACCGTCGGGTTTGTCGACTCAGGAACCGTGAGTTTGAGCAAGTCAAGGTCCAATGGGACCAATATAGCCTAGGGTTAGCTACCTGGGAAGATGCAGCTGTTATTTTTCAAGACTTTCCTTATTTACTTGATTAAAATGTGTGATGAATAGTGCTCCTTAGCTAAGACAGATACTTTTATGGAGAATCTAAATCATGTTTTATGATACATACACTATGATTTCTGTTTAGTTAATTAACTGTTAAGATGTTGAGTATAATGGTAGGGGAATAATGATGCACATTTGGTTCTTATAGCAATAATGTATCCTTATGATTATGATGTTATGTCGAGGTATATTGACATATTCATTTACTACATGATTATAGGTAATTGATGTTGATGTTATAACTTATGATGGTAGCATGTATTATTCATAAGGTTGCGATTAACTATGATGAATGTTCTCATGATGACATGCACGATTTTGTATATGGATTAATTTCTATGATACTATGATGGTATAGCTAATGCATTGGTTGCATGTTGAGGTATAATGATTGACAGGACTCTACAATGGGCTGAGAGGTCCGGTTTATTTGATGATCTCGTGCGAGCCCATACACACGAGGGAGAATAAGTAACATCATATGGGTTGGGGACAAACTCAATCAACACTACATATGCCAGTGGTTCCTTTGTCTTGTGTATAGCTCTTGATGGATAGCTCTAGAAGAGCTATGGGACCATCTTGAGGAGGCCGAGTGCCTGATGATCTAGGCTAGGTGCCTAGTATTGGATTGGGATGCCGAAGTCTGGAAGGGGTGTAAAGGACTTCGATGCCTGGGGCTGTGCGCCTTAGTAGTTGTGGGGGGAGTGGGCTAGCCTTGCGAGATGCCCGGGGTCATTGAGTACTGGACCGGATGCCTGCCTTGAGGCAGATGAGGTCTGAGTCAGGCACGAGCCTTGGGGCCAGCCTTGGACTAGGATACAGACTGGGTTAGGCTTGTTCCTGGTGCCGAAAGTGGAAAAAGGACAGAGATTCCTTGAGATTTCCCGGGGTGTTGGGGACTTTCGACGCCTGCTGGTTATGCTAGTTCAGCAGAGGGTGTTGGCAACATGAAGAAAATAAAATAATTAATAATAAAAACTTGACTTCGGGACGAAGTTCCTTAAAGTGGGAGAGTATGTAATATCCCTCCCTTAATAATAAATAATAAATAATAATAACTAATAAAATAATACAAAAATAATAATTAATAATAAAATAATGATAATAATAAATAAATCACTTAATAATAAATAATAAATAATAATAACTAATAAAAAAAAAAAAAAAATAAGTATAATAAAAAATAATGAAAAAATATATAATAAATCACTTGATAATAAATAATAAAAATAATAATAATAATAAAATGATATAAAAAATATATAAAAAGAAATAAGTAATAAAATAAAAATAAAATAGTAATAACCATATTAAAGCTCTAATAAGAATAAATAGAAATAAAATAAGAAATATCAAAAGAAGGAAATAAAACAAGAAAGCTAAAATCAAAAGAAAAGTAAAGAAATAAAACAAAAGAAAAAAAGTTGCATGCAGACACATGGAGTGTGTGCATGTGGTTCCCCTTCCAATGTTTTGTTCTATTTAATAGATGGTGAGGAGGATGAGAGGTATTCCATCATTCCGAGATTCTATCTTTCATTCTCTTGGGAGAATGGTATACTAAGACATAGGAGCACTGGCAGTAGTCGTTGATTGAGGGCTCAGGGGTGGCCAGTTGTAGTAGAGTCCTGCACAATTGAGCCTACGGTTGGGAGGAGAGTCGTCCCCAAAATCTTGTGATCACTTGGCAGACTGCAATTACAGGTAATATAGGTAAGTTCATTTGTAAGTATTTGTTTTCCATTAAGACATTAATTTGAGTTTTACTTTGTGCGGTTACAGACTATTTCACTAGTTGTTTGACGATTCATTTATATGTTATGCTCGTGTGTATTTTCTAGATTAGTACTATTACGTGTCTTTAAAAGGCTCATGTTTCTCTCCCCCTTCAATATAAGAAATTTGATACATTCTGCAATTGAGCAACCACAAGGAAAAATCACCTGCTAATTCAAAATAATCTGTGTACTACTCTCTCATGCTAAACGCTGAAGCCAAGGTATACCTTTAAGAATATGGTATCCAAGCCTTATTTCCAGAAGGGCTCCCACATCAAATGATACAAAGTCTAATTGCGACCTTTTTTTGGGGAGTCCCCCTTCCATGTTGGCGGTATCCAGCACCATCAACATTCTGGCACTAGAAGAGGGGAAACCACTTTTTTATGGCTTAAATTTCTTCGCATCCTAATAGAAAAAACTATGCTCAAGGAAGCAACATTCCCATTTCCACTCATATCCATACTCCTGAAAATGAAGAAATTGTTTAGTCTAGCTCAGGACAAACCTTTGAGTTAACTTACGATCAACTATGGACTATACGACCCGCCACTTGTCAATTCATGAAATCTCTTCATTCGCTCTTGGTTGATGCGATTCTACCTCATAAGCATGTAAGAGAAGAAGTAACTCCTAGTGGCGTTCTTGTTTCATCAGTGGAATATTTGGTTATCGTGGCCCTCGAAGAGTTGGTTGAGACTATAGAGAAATGATGGGAACTTCCACCTATTGAGGAGAATCTAGATAGTGAAGGATAAAATTTTCATTTTTCTGATGAGGAGTACCCTGATCACATCGCAAATCATAAAGGTGAGGGATAAGATTCTTTGGATTCAAAAGAAGAGGAGGAGGACCAAGACATAGACATGCTTGATGCAGGTTTGGATTGGATGGCCCAAGGGCCACTCACTCTTCCAGGATATATTCATAATTTGCGCAAACATCTAGAAAATTTGTTGTAAAATTTCGATCAGGACAAGAAGGCTAAAGTCGAAGATCATATAGATGAATTCTACATGCATATACAAATGCTTGAGGTACATTTAAATGATGTCGCTTGCTGACTCTTTCAGTATACATTAGAAGGTCGAGTGTCTTTACAGTATAACAGTCTTCCAACCAATTCAATCTAAGGAGAAAAATATTTGATTCTGAGTAGGATATCAAGAAACAATTGTTACGTAGAATTTTGTCACCTTCAAATCCTACTCAGAATTCATATAACAAGTTTGGAGGTGCTCTTGCTTCAAAAAACACTTCCAACAACAACAAAAAATAAGTCCAAAACTAATGCAGTTGTGGATAAATCTATACCACCTCACTCATCAACACAACCCGTTGCGATGGTTAGCACAGATTAAAATATTATGGAAGATATGGAAAGAGCTCATACAAAAATTTCGCTCATCGAGCTCATAAGGATAACTTGATTATCCAAGTGCTCTCATTGCACATTCTGATAGGAAAAGAGGGTTATGAATTGCAGGTAATGTATGGTAACTCTCGTGATAACCTTGAATCTATTGTAAATGTTGTAAATTTAAATTCTAACACTCTTTGCACACCTTTTCTATTAATTTTTGAAATTGAAATTATAATGTTCATAATTTTTTAGTCAGTTCTAGTGCATCTACGAATGTGATTCCATTGCTAGTCACTAAGAAAATCAAAGCACAATGGGATAATACCGATGCAAAGATTATATGGTTGGATAGATCATTTTTTCTGGGCTATAGGTGAACTCAGGAATGTTCTCATCTATCTTTCATCTGATCACAAAGTTCATCAGTGTATCAATATTGTGGTTGTGGACATTTGGAAGCATATGGCTTACTGTTAAGTAGAGATTGGTCCAACAAACTTCATGGATACTTTGAGACAGACTAGTCTCACTTATGGCTTCCGTACAAGGGAATAAATAACCAAATTCGAGATGATAGTGAGCCCTACATGAAACACATCGTGACATTAATTGAAGAGAAAAATGAACCGATGGGATTTGCAGAAATAATTTTTTGGAGGTCGATCACGAATGCTATCTAGCTTAGTCTTCACCAGTCCCAATAGATGAACAATCATAACTCCTTCTTAGAAATCTAATTGTTGATAATGAACTTTTCACAGTAGACGTAGGTAGTACTAGTGTAGTACATAGCTTTAATATTTCTAACTTTTGGACTTTATATTTTGGTGGTTCGAAATAATAGGAGGGCTATGGAGCTGGTTTTGTTTTAGTATACCTGCAATAGAGTAAACATTTGATCTCTTGTTGCTTGGAATTTGAATGCACCAACAATGTTGCAGAATAAAACACACTAATCTTGGGTCTAAAGAAATCCATTGACCTCAAAGTTGAGGTACTCAAGGAAATAGGTGAATTTGATATTGTCGTATGGCAGGTATGGAATACAATACACATTGTGTCACCTAATATTAAAGGTTATGAACAAGAGGTATGGCATTTAATTTCACAATTCCAAGCTTTCAATATTATTATGTGCCTATGATTCATAATGCTGTTGTTGATACACTGGAAAATTCTACTGCTAGGTTTTCACAAGCTAAGGGATGGATTTTCTATTTAAATTATTTATAAGCCATACGTTCATCATAATATCACTAAATTTCATGTTTTCAATGATGATAAACAAACACTGGAGTTTATGGTGAACTGTTATGTATATAGTGATGCAACCATTGATGAGGACAAGCATAATAGAGAATTGCAGGATGCATTACAAGCAAGCAAAGAAAATCCATGCCCAAGGGCATGTTGTCACTCAAAAATTTGTATGATTTGTAAAATCGCTTCAAGGGTCCAATGAGTGCAAACACTCATAGTTCAACTCTATCGCGTGAGAAAATTAATATTGGTATAGAAAAAGATCCAAAGTATGTCAATCTCAATACTTGTTCCACACACTAGGAGCAACAAGGTTTCATCCACATTTTTAAGAAGTACCAGGATGTATTCACGTGGACATATGATGATCTCAAAATTTATGACATGTAGATAATCTAGCATGCGATCCCAATCAAGGAAGGGGCCAAGCCTTTTCAACACAAGCTACAGAAAGGTCATCTAACACTTGGGCCTCTGATTCAGAAAGAGTTGTGGAAGCTTTCAAATGCTTGGATCATCTTTAAAGTGCGACATTCAACATGGGTCTCAAATTTAGTCCCTGTAAGAAAGAAGTCCAGGGAAATAAACTTTTGCATATATTTCTGCAATCTTAATCATCCCTCAGACAAAGATAACTACCTAATGTCATTGATGGAGTAGATTTTGCAAACAATATCGGGGTCAGAAATGTTTTCCTTCAATTTTTTGGGTTACATCCAGGTTCTATTAGCAGAGCCTGACAAACATAAAACAATGTTTATAACTAAGTGGGGCACATTTTCTTTCAAAAGAATTTCATTTGGATTGATTAATGTAGGCACAACATTCTAATGTGTGATAAAGATCACATTCCATGGTCACTTTTGGTCAGATTTTAGTGGTCTACCTTGATGATGTAACTATCTTTTCCGAAATAAGATCAGATCACTTACGCCATTTGAAACATATTTTTGAGCGATGTCATAAATACGATACATCGCTTAAACCTAAGAAGAGAATTTTCGCAGTGTCCAAGGGGAATCTCTTAGGCCACATTAGTGCCAAAAGTAGGATTAAGGTAGACCCTAAAAGGGTAATAGCTATCACATAGACTTCTTTCGTTTTGAACAATAATGCCATGCAGTCCTTCTTAGGGAAAATCAAATTCCTCTGCAACATATCTGACTACACATAGATCGTAAAACTGATGCAGTAGATGGTGAAAAAGGATGCGTATACAAATGCGATAAAAAGGAAAAGGACACATTCTCCTATATAAAACGGGCTATCATAAAAGCACCAACATTGTTCAGTCCATACATCAACAAAAAATTCCTACTCTACACCTTTGCTTCTGATTCTTCTCTTGTTGTTGTTCTTACGCGAATGGATGACCAACATAATGAATGACCTATATCATTCATGAATGCCATCTTACAAGGACCTAAACTCAACTATACCTCCACTGATAAAAAATCCTACGTAGTCTACATGGAGGTGAAACAATTTCGGCCTTACATTCTAAAGAATCATTGTGTTATATTTATGCCACACCCAACGGTCAAATTGTTGTTCATTCAACAAGAGCTGGGTGAAAGAAGGGTGAACTAGATGATTGGCTTACAAAGGTATGATCTAGAATTCAAACCATTTCACACCTTTAAAGGCCATGGTATTTGTCAGCTAGGAGCTGAAGAGTTAATCAAACCAAAAGATGATTCTTATGGATGGAAGCAAGAGATCAAAATGTACAATATCAAATGTGTTGACCCCACTAACATACCAACCTCTTGGTATGTAAACATGTGACAATATCTTGAGCATGGTACTTTTACCTCTCACTTATCTACATGATAGAAGAAGGAAATCATATTGAAAGCTCTATCTTATCTTTTTGATACATGGAGTGCTTTTCAGAAAGTACCACAACAGAGACCTACTCAGATTCTTGGAAGCACTAGATTCAAAAAAAATTCTACATGACCTCCATAACGGGCCATCCAGAGGACATTTTGAACATGACACAATGGCACACAAAGACATTCATGTCATTATTTATAGGCCCACACTTTTCAAATATGCTCATGCTCATGCCCGCAAGTGACTAGTCTGTCAGAAGTGTGTTGACTGAGAAAAGAAGTCATTTTCCCCATTAGAACCCATCATTTTAGAAGAACCATTTCAACAATAGGGCCCAGATGTTATTGGTGAGATCTTTCTACACTCATCAAAGCAACACTGCTATATTCACACTGCTACATACTACTTCATGCAGTGGATAGAAACAATTACCCTCAAGCAAGTGAATGATCAGGAATTCATTAGTTTCCTCAAGAAGAATATCATTACCAGGTTTGGTGTTCTGACTTCACTTGTTTTTGAAAATGAAATGTATTTTTCATCAATGAGACTCTGTGATTTTTCATTAGAAAATGGTATGGTATCGAAACACTCACCTAATTATTACTCGTAGGGAAACGACCTTGTTTAATCAACCAACCAAAGTATTATATTCATGATAAAAAAGACCATCTTTCTAAACGAAGGAACTAGCATTCTTATTTGGTGAATTCCCTATGGGCTGACCATGTCATGCCTCAACCTTCTCTGAATACCTCACCTTACTTCCTCGTGTATGGAAAAGGAGTCATCCTACCTCTGAACATCTACATGCCTACCCTTCAACTTTCGTAAGAATCCCAAGGTAAGTCTTTCCTCTTGGTCCAGAGTAGGATGGATACCCTAGTTAAGATACAGGATGAAAGAACGAAAGAAAAATAAAAAATTTATCTTCACCATAGTCATATCAAGAGATGGTTTGACAAGAATTCTATAGGGAAAAGTGAATTCAGTGTGGGTGACCTTGACTTGAAGTGGGATAAATCCCACAGGGATAATGGAAAATGCACTAAGTTCCAATCCCTTTGGATCGAACTATATGTTGTTCTTGGTAAGATTGGGCATTACACTTATCGTATCCAATATTTGGATGGGAATATTGACACTCTTCCTTTAGTTGGCCAAGATTTGAAATAATATTTTCAATAAGAGTCTAGGGTTGTGCCCTACACTAGTCTAGGGTGGTGCCTTACACTCTGTACATATTCTTTTGTCTTGTTTTGGTTGTGTTTAATTTCATGTTTTCTTTTTTCCGTTATATGAATAAATTTCATGTGAGTGTGTTTTATTTCCATGTATGTGGTTGGATTGAAAAGAGTTTTGACACTGCAACATTTGTCTAACCTTTAATCCTTCTTAGTTTTCTTGATTATTCATTTTGGTCGATGATGTTCTAATGGAAAATACGATCCTTCCATAAGGAAATCCTTGTGTCAAACCATGATATCCATGTCAATTCTGGAAACCTCATCCCTATACTTGGTTTTTTTATGTTTTGGTGTTTTCCATGCTTATAAAGTCAAGTAGAGAAGGGCAATGGGAAAAACTAAATGAGTAAACCAATATCATAGGTCTTATATATGATTCTCTGAAGGGACAACCTCTTGTTCTATCAATAAGTCAGGATCCCTCTTCTTCCCATGAAATGAATTTCGATGGAAAGTCTTATAAATAAATTAAGGGTGAAAAAGAGAGAGGCTTAATGCACAAGGAGGTGAAGCAGGCAACTATGTCATGGTATTATTCAAGCTCACTGGTAACGGAGCAATGTTTCTGTTCCTGACATGAATCCACCAGGGTACTGTCCAGGTCTGTTGGCAGTGAAGCAACACCATAGATGAAAAAAATACTCTAAAAACATAAAACTCGTGAACTATATAACACTTTCCTGGTTTGAAACATTGTGATTTCGTTGGTGTTATGTTTGTGTTTAACCAATAAAAGGGATAAGGGGGGCTATGTTTATGCATGGGATAAGTGAGGAAGCCAAGTTAATTTGGAAAATGAATCAATAGTCCCTTAATAACTAGACCCTGTATGAAATAATTAATTAAGGCAGAGAGCTTGGAATTCTACTAGTGTGTCACCAAGTGTTGTCGTTGCTACAACACCCTCAAAAATTTCTCCCTACATCCAATTTCAAAGTCTACTTTGTCTTTGCATGTTGTTGTCACAAACATTGAGTGTCATCACACATGTTTTCTCTAAGTATTATTTTTCCTTTTTGAATAAAATCAAAGTGTCAGCTTATAGCATAAGAAACCATTGCACATTGCACAAATGTCATTTTGGTTTGTTTCAAGGGTTGGTTTTCATGTTAATGGATTGTTCTCATTATGTAGACATGTATCGCACCCATTTCCAAAATTTTAAGAACTATCATATAAGTGTCATCACCATAGTCACAAAGTGTATCCTTGGTATCGCACTTGGGGAAAGTCACTACAGTGTCGCCGCATTGAGGAAAGTATGTTTTTTCGTGTGTTCTAGGTGATCTATTTTGTGTTGTCAAGTATTCAAAGTGTGTGATCATACTCAAGTATTATCATTGTTTTCTTCGGTTTTATTGATCCCACACTTATTCAAACCTGGAAAACTTCAATACTGAGCAACCTGGCATCACCTAGCCCTCTTAAAATACAAAATGTGGAGTCTCAATCATTAAGCCTCAGCCTTACCTCTTGGCACTATGCAATGTGAAATCCTTGCCTCCTAGAATTACACATTGTGCAGTCACAATGCTCAATCTCGACCCTTGAGCTCTAGAATTGCACAATCCTTATCCTTAGCCAGTCTATTCTACACACTATAGAATCTCAAGCATCAAGCCTCATCTTTGAGCCCTTTAATTATGCAACTATGCAATCCCTTAACATCTTTCCCTCTAGAACTGCACAGTGGGTAGTCTTAGTCCTCAATTCCTCATCCTGGTCTCTTTATCCCCTCAACTGCACAAATGACAAGCTCTGGCCTTCCTAAACTATGCACTATGAAATCTCAAGGCTCAGTCCTTGACACTGATATCATGAGTTACACAACTATGTAATCCATGAGCCTAATTCCCAGCTTGTCATCCCGTTCTAGGTCAGTTAATGGATTTTTATGTATCATATTAGACTATGTATTTTATCGGCTTGATTTCGTCTTTTCATGAGTGGATTTCAATTGTTGGTATTCTATCATCTTATGACATGATGATGATGAAGGAGATGAATAAGGGTTCCTTACTGGGAGACACCTTTGAAGCTGCAAGAACAAGTTGATAAATCAAGAGAAGACAAAGGGACATTAGCTGCAATGATAGTTGGAGATAAAGTTCGCATTGAAGAATCTTATCTTCAAGCCATAAGGGGGAAGAACAATACTATGCTCATATTTCAAGAAGATACAAAGAAAGAAACAACAAAGAGTGACCTTACACTACCATGTCAGCTTGAAATCCATGTCATTAATGTCATGTCATGTCATGTCATCATGCGTCACATCATTTTGTCATTTTGTAAATTAAATATTGAAGTAATGTAATGTAAAGTGGAATTCCAAGAGTCATATATGTGATGTGAAAAGTCATGTAGGAAGTCGAAAGGTCATTGAGAAGTCAAATAGTCGTGAGGGCAGTCCAAGAGTCACAAGGGAGGTCATGGATCATCCCATTTGTAATATATACACCCTCATCGCACCTGTAAAGGAATTTTCACCTTGGATCCTCCTACTAGGCATTAGAGAGGGAGATAGTTGTTTTGGAGGAGCAAGTGTTTTCTCTAATGCTACATTACTGGGACTAGTGGTATTCACTATCTTTATGTATCTTGGAAATTTTACTTAATTCATAAGCTCGCTGAGCCAACACACTTTCATGTGTATGTCGTAAATATTGTAAGACTATTATTTGAATATTTGCGATGTATTTTATTTTAATCTATATTATGAAATTAAAATATTTTAGTGGCTTTGGTACTTATCTTATTGAAGGTGTGTTTTATGTTTTTTAACAATTGTTGCTTCTAAGTGGACAATTTCACTAGTTCATTTATATGTTATACTCATGTGTCTCTTCCAGATTAATACTATTACTTGTTTTTAAAAGGCTCACTTTTCTCTCCCCCTTTAGTAAAAGAACCTTGATACATTGTACAACTAAATAAACACAATGGAAACTCACCTTCTAGTCCAAAATAACATGTTTACTAATCTCTCATGTTGAACACTAAATATGAGGCATATCTTTAATAATATGGTAGTCAGGACTTATTTCCAGAAGGGATCCCACATTAAACAGTGTGAAGTATAATTGGAAATTTTCATCGGGGATACCCCCTTTCATGTTTGCGGTATCCAACACCGTCAACACTTTGATGCCACAACATATTATTTTCTCCAAATATTGTAGGAGTTTTTCCTTCTTCAAATACACTCTCATGAACAACATAATTGTTGCACCCATCACAAATAATGCTTCCTAACAACTTTTACAGAGTTCCAATATGAAATCCCATCAATAATACCATTACTCCTCAAACCATCTATAGGTATCCTTTTCAAGCACTGTTTTTACATATGCATCACTCATCTTGCTTAAAAAACTCAAATTTCTAGCCAATTCTGGGATGTGAAAAATACCAGGGTATGTTTTAATCCTTCCATCCATGATCTTCAAATTGAATTTTATTCAGCCTGTTATGTTGGGATTCACCACCATCATATCTTTCATACACATAATACCACTCCTCGTGATGATTCATATGAAAGTATGCACCTAATTCATCTAGTGATGCCTTGCAATTTACATGTTTACTTGAAAAATTAAAATACACATCTCGTCTTTCACCTGAGGAGGTTTTTACTTTTATAGAAGGAGCATCATCAGATCCCTTCCTTTTCTCAACAATTTTGGATCTACAACCTTTCTAGTGATTTCTTTCTTCTCCACATCTCCAACATACCTTTACAATTTTTCTTTAAGATTTACATATTTCTCTAGATTTAGATCTCCCACTTGATAACTTATTTTTATTTCTATTATGAGAGCATCCTATTATAGATAAGGTATATGTATGTTGACTTTCCATTTTTCCTATCTCATCTCCTCTAATAACAAGGATGTGACTATTTCATTTAAACTTAAAGTAGTTGCATTACTACCGATGACAACAACCATAATAGCCCATGAGTCTGGTAAAGAACAAAACAAAATAATACACTTACCTTCATTTAAAATATTAATATCATTAAATAACAACTAACTTACTACAATATTGAAGGTTTTTATATCCTCTATCACTGAGTCTCCATCCTTCATCCTTAGGTTATACAACTTCTTCCATGGGAAGAATTTGTTCACTAGGGACATGGACTTATACAAAACCACAAATTTGTTCCATAAAACCTTCATTGTAGCTTCTCCTGAAACATTCAATAATACTAAATCTAAGAGATATGACCTTATTGTGCTCTTAACCTTCTGATCCAACTTGGTCCAGTCTTTTGTTGACATCCCTATTAGTGTTCTTACATTATTATCGTTATGTAGACTCTTATTATATTTTGACCCTTTAGACTCATATATATACCAATGTGGTATTATCATTTGAATCATCCAAGAATTGTTCATTTATGTGATGTAAAGGGAGGTTTCCCCATTGAAGTGGCTTATTATCTAGTCATTGATCTATATTTTCTTATGTTTATGTGTTATTTTGATCTAGTTGATACATAACATTTGGTATGAGAGCTCTTGACCCTAGGGTTTTGTTGCTTCAAACAAGTCATTGTGGAATTTTCACTATAATTTTTTTTTATGTAAAGCTTCATATCGTGAAATTGTTATCATGTGAAGAGGAAATATTAATGAACATCTTGTTAAAATTTCAAACCATGGTTCACTACATTTTCGTAGATATGGTCCAAGGAAGTTAGGGTTTTTGTTTGTTGTAGAATTTAGTTTTAAATAGGTGTCTCGGGAAAAACTGCCTTAACTTTCTCTTAGAGCATCGTATTTGAATTCCATAAAAAGTGACTGAATTTTAATAGACTACAGTTTTTCACATGTGACTTTCAGTCTTGAAGGTGAAAAAAATGACACATGGCATCCCATATAAGTTCACTATACTAAACCAGTCCATAATCAGGTTATTATGGCAGATTTGGCATAGTTTTACGTTGAAGAATGCAATCTTGGTCCAATGGGTAGGGTCGGAGAGAAGACACATAGGGCTACCATAAGATGCAATTTCTGACCTTTGGATGCTGAAATCACAAAGATGCAATAGTTTCAAGGTAAGCTTGATCAACAAGCTCAAAAACAAGATCTTAAAAGGTGCGTTTTTTTAAATTTACATAACTTTTGTTTGAAAATTTTGTTTGAAGTGATTAAAAGGGCATAGTGAAGAATAAATATCATTAAATGGTTCCAAAATTCCTCCTAAACAAAAAAAAATGCTACACCCATCAAGCCCCTAGAAAGGTCTATTATGACACATGAAGAAGATGAAGAAATGCAACATGATATATCAAAATTACAGGACCAAGGCAACAAATGTTTCTCTCATAAAGAGAAACCAAATATGAACTAGAAGTGATGATGAAGGGCATAAAATCATGCATAAAATTAGAAATAAAAGGGGACATGGAAGGTTTAAAAGAAAACATGGAAGGTTAGAATGAAGGTTTGACAAAGTTTTCACAAGAAAAAATTCCTAGTGTGTTTGGTAGACAAATCACTCTTGTGGACAAGATCGATCTCTCTACACTTAGAAACCAAACACTAAAACAAAATAATCAAATACATAAAAACATTTCCTATATTCATTAACATCATATGATAGTGTAGGATTGGATAAATGTTTCACACCTTTTTCAAAATGCTTGTCCTCGTTGTTGGTTTTCATATATTTTGGTCCTGTTCTTGATGTTCCAAGCAAAGATCTACAAATACACAAACATATAAATTATAAAATCATGTGATAGATAAATTATTTAAAGAAATCTATACAAGTGATCAAGGAATCTCACAACAATCACCATAGAATGTGGGAAATAAATATGCATTTGTATTAATAAGGAAGAGGACGGAGTTACAACCAAATCCTTGATGTTCATAGTTTCTTCCCAATAGTCCTCAATTCCAAACTTGCATTCAAAATCCTTTAATGGATACTTCAACAGAGTGAGAGTACAATTTCAAGAGTCAAAAATCCAACCCCTTTTCCTTTGAGTGCATTGTATTTGTAAGCCAAGGATGGAAGTTTGAGATCCACTTAGGTAGGAGTTAGATTCACAATGGAGGAGGTAGGATCCACTATGGTAGGGATGATATCCACTATGGTATGAATTCTAGCCCATATCCTCATAGATAAAAAATAATCCTTCATAAGGCTTCTATAATGGAATCTTTGTAACTTCTTTTATTTTTTACCCTTGTAAGAAGATCGACGCACCTTTTATGAAGGCAAGTTGTCACAATGTCGCAAGATGTTAGCTATGTGAGGTGTGATGTCACATGTTGTAATAATGACACCTACAATGGTATCCAAAAATAGGGTTTTTAAGGTATGTAATCAAATATTCTTACATTTTATGGAGAGATATTTCCTCCATCCTTCTTGGGGATTGATGACAATAGTTCTTTAGACGGTGAAATATCTAAATTTGACATCAATTTCCTAGATGTGACAAAATGATGTGTAACATAGTGGTGACAAGGCATTCCATTAAATTCGTGACGAGAACAAAAGGAATGTGAATGATGATTTTAGAGACCCTAACTAGGAAGTGAAGACCCACCATATTCTAAAGATCGATATAAGGAAGTTCTATGGCAAGGATTAATAACATAGATACTATAGATGGAGTAGTTTTTTGATCTACATGATGTGTAACACACACAAAAGGTACGCATTTCATATTTATATTTGGAACCCAATAAATTTGTGTGGTATCGAAGGCTTTGTTCTCGTAAATCATTTGTCACTTGGAAATTTTTTACAGAGGAATTAATAACACATTATGAGGATACAATGAGAAATATATTCTTAGCCACTTGTTAAATCTCAAACAAAGGGGTACAGTTGCAAATATCATTGAGAACTTCCAAGAATGAATATGAAGGTATCTGATATTCTAGGAGTGTCTAATTGATTTATTCATAAATACTTTAAAGGATAACATAAAACATGAGGTTCACATTTTGGAACCTAAGTCATTCGAGAATGGGTTCAGGGTGGCAAGAAGTGTTGAAAGAAAAATTACGGAAACAAGGAGGTCTAACACTCACAACTATAAAGATGGAAGTGTTTCCTCTCCTAGCCTCCCACAACCTTCAGGGTTGGCAGCACAACAACTGGAGGAAAAAGAGCAAAAGGGATTTTTTAAAGTTGTGATAGAAAATACACTAAACGTCATAAGTGTGTTAGGAAGAATTTTTTTTGCATAAATTGTGAAGAGGAGGAAGAAAAGGAATAAGAAACATTAAAAGAAGAATATATACGCTAGGAACCAAGCCTAGGGGTTGAAAAATAAGAAATAAATCAAACCATATCTTGTAATGAATTGGTGGGAATTACCACTTCTCAAACTCTCAAGATATAAGGATATGTCAACAAGAAAAGATAATAGTGTTTATTGATTCATGTAGAACCCATCATTTTATTCATTGTAAGATAGCTAAGGATTTGAATTGCTTTCTATATCTAACACTAGATATTCAGTTAATGATTACAAATGGAGGAACCATAAATTTCTTAGGGAAGTGTCATAATATCAATCTAACCATGGGGGAATATGTACTGAATATTCTAATGCTCTCCATTCCAATGGGTGGTTTTGATGTTGTATTAGGAGTCTAATGGTTACAAACTTTCAAGGTGATAGCTTTTAATTTTTAATAATGTTTCTTGAAATTTTTCTAGGAAGGAAAGGAAATTGAATTAGGGTTTATCATAGGAAAACCTAGGAAGATAATTAGCTGTAATAACATGACAAATATTTTGAAGAAAGATCAACGAGGGGTAATTTCACATTAAGCTCATTTGATGTTCAAACATAGAAGTCATTTATTTCTCTAGATCTCCAAAGAGTTTTTGACAATCATTCCAAGGTATTTGAGACTCCCAAAGATCTCCCACCTATTCATGATCATGATCATGCTATTCACTTGATTCCAAGATGTTTTCCTCCAAACATTAGAACTTACAAATATCACTATGCCCAAAAGAGTGAAATTGAAGTTATAGTTGCAAATTTGTTAGAGGAAGGTATAATTCAACCTAGGTAAAGTTCTTTCTCTTCTCCAATAGTATTGGTGTGAAATAAGGATGGATCATGACGTATGTGTCTAGATTATAGAGAGTTAGATAAGCTCACTATTAAATATAAATTTCCCATTCCTTTCATTAATGAATTGTTGGATGAATTACAATGAAAAATTTACTTCACCAAGTTGGATATTTTCTCAAGATATCATCAAATTAGAATGAAGGAAAAAGACATTTTGAAAACAATATTCAAAACTCATGAAGGTCATTATGATTTTTTGGTCATGCATGTTGGCCTTACTAATGCACTTTCCACATTTCACGGTTTGATTAATTCCACTTTAAAACACTTCCTTAGGAAATTTATGTTAGTAGTTTTTGATGATATAATAATCTATAGAAAGCCTTGGAAATATTATGTTCAACAAGTTGACATGGTGCTTAAACTATTGGACGAGAAACAATTATATGAAAAAACCTCCAAATGTTTCTTTGGGGTATAGGAGGTGGAATATTTGGGTCATATTGTATCTCATGAGGGTGTTAAGTATAACCTAACAAAATTAAATCCATAAAGGAATGGAAAATCCGTACAACGGTACAACCTTAAAACATCTTCCAATATTTATCAATTTGACAAGGTACTATTGCAATTTTGTTAATAATTATGGGAAAATAGTGACACCTATAATAACATTACTGAAGAAGGATACATTTTCTTGCACTCTAGAAGAAACTAAGGAGTTTGAAAATCTTAAAGAGGAAACGTGCTAAGCTCTAGACTTAGCTACACCTGACTTCATAAAAACCTTCATTATGGTATGTTATGCCTTGGGAAATGGCATTGATTGTTTTAATGCAAGAAGGAAGATCCATTTCTTTTTAAATTTGTCCAATCAAGGGAAACAATTTACAAAAACCTATTTATAAGAAGGAAATGTTGGTAATACTACATTCCATGAAGAAATGATGCCCTTACCTAATGGGAAGACACTTGAAGGTAAAAACAGATCATGATAGTATTAAATACTTCTTGGAAATTAGCCCCAAGGGTTAGCTCAGTTGGTCAAAATCAATGCCTCGCCATGAGGAGGTCACAGGATCCAATCTCCCCAAAGACCTTGGGGTCAGGCCTTGCTAGTGGGCCACAGGGCTAGATTCCCTTCGGGGTCGATCAACCCAGATTTTCCGGTGGAATAGCGCCACCCGTTGACTAGGTTGTTCGTGAACTACAACCTAAAAAAAAAGAAAAATAAAAATAAAATAAAAATACTTTTTGGAAATTATAAAAATTATGTTTAGAAAAGCAGCAAAAATGGGTCACAAAGACTTTGGGTTATGACTTTTAAATCATCTACAAAAGAGGAAAGAATTTTTGTTTGCAAATCCACTCTCAAGAAGGGATGAGTATGTGGAGGAATTGATTTGTGTCATTGTTATTATCCAACCTGATTGGATAATTGAAGCAAGGGATGAATGAAATAATAACGAATAGTGTGGACACTCAGTCAAAAGTTCCAACAAGATCCCAACGCATCTGATACATTTATTTGGAAAAATTATTCACTTTGGTACAAATTTTGCTTATATCTTTGCAAGAACCCCAATATCAAACAAAAGTTTCTTTTGGAATCTCAAACCTCTAATATAGGAAAGAGAATGGCGATATAACACTTCCTTCCATACCGCAAAAAGTGACCCCATTTGTACCAACCTTCGAGGTAAATGTGCATGGAAAAAACATAATAGGAACATAAATACAATAAACATATCAGCCATCAAAATCCATATATACATCAATACATTTGCACATGAAAATCAAGAAACTTTTTCATTAATAAATGAAATGAACCAATCGGAGATGGGACTACCACATTCCACCCGACCATAGATTGGCTGAGCCAAGTCTCTGTTCAGACAATCACCCCTGTGCCATATTCCAAGCATGAATGTGGGATATCATAGAACAAATCAATCAAAACTCATCCAAGGCTTCCAGAGGCCACCCACCTCAACCCATCAAACAATGATTCCACCTCATGGTTGGACATCACATAAAATCATCATCAGATTGGTCTCCATCCAAGCCTTCAAGGGCTTCGAGAGTGTTTTTCCAACCAAGGCTTCTAGAACTGGTAACTCAACCCACAACTTATACAGGGATTCCAGAGCATTTGTCCAACCAAGGCTTCCAGGACTAGTAACTCAAAAACCACCAAGGGCTTCTAGAGCATTTTTCCAACCAGGGCTTCCAAGACTAGTAACTCAACCCAAGCTATTACAGGGCATCTAGAGTGTTTATTCAACCAGGGGTTCCAAGACTAGTAACTCAACCCAAGCTATGGAAAAATGAGAACCAACAAAAACAAAGCAGTGAAAGTAAACCCACAATCCCCATGGCTATCTAGGAAATGGCAAGTCTAGGCAATCCACTATTGATCCAGGCAATCCTCCATGCCAATGACAGATCATAACTAAGAAACCACATGCATGTGTCATGCATGCCAAAACTAGTGAATAAATCATACACGCAACTCGGTACCTACAAGCAATCTGTCGTAGTTGCTGATGTCGATGCCCTCTTGTGCTTTCCTTCTCTTCCTTTTCCTTATTTCTCCAAGAATCCAAGTATGCCACACCCTCCAAGAGTGCTTAAAGAAAAATCTAAGTATCCAAGAGTATGAGAGAGGGAGAGAATAATGAGAGAGCTCCAAAGCTAAACTAACCAAGTCTTTCCCACTAATCCTCATAAGCCTTTTTATTAATGAGGCCTCTATTTTCTTCATTTTCTGTTATTTTACTTCAATTTCCTCCTCACATGCAACATGTGACCTTTCACCTTCCTTTTCTCTTAATTTCCATTATTTTCATAAATAAATGTCCCAAAAATGCCATTTTGCCTCTTTATTGCCTTAGCCATTGCCTTTGCCAATTTCCTTAACCATAAACAACCAAATGAACACCCATTAGGATGTATTTCCCACAATTTAGCTTGGAATACGTGTCCCATCATTCATGGTATTTATATATTTTTACATGGAATTTTTACAAGGCCTGTTACAGAACCCTCCCCCTTAAGGGAACACCATTCTCGGTATTCAATCACACATACACCTTAGCAGCCTGCTGAAAGAAGACATACTTCTCATGGAGCTTTATAACCTAGCTCGATTTAGTATTTAAAATGGAAGATCTGCTCAAGACATAACATCATAATGACATGACAACATATCGCATAGTGGAGCTTTATAACACAGCTCATTATGGTATTTACAATGATCATCGTGCTTAAGAAAACTCATATGACATCATAACATCATGATAACGTAACCACATGATTGCATAATAACATAACACCCATACTGCATAGTGGAGCTTTATAACATAGCTTGTTACAGTATTTACATCCATACACGGGTGTACATATAACAACATCATCAAAATATATATACCAAAGCATATGCCAAATCATATACCAAACATATATCAAAGATATACTAACATCATATAGCGCATAACAAAACATCATAAGGCATCTATCAAAACATCATATAGCATGTATCAACCAACATAAAGCATGTATCAATCACCATAAAAAATATACTAGACAACATAAGGCAAATATAAACCATCATAAAGAATATACCAAGCCATCATAAGCAAATACTAAACCATCATAAAGAAACTACGAAAGCACCATAACCAACCACCAAACCACCATATCAATCTGCTAATTCTTGTAGTTGATTTCAACTACCCAACTGGGCATGTTCATGATTCCTGTACCACGCACATAGCTTCCATCAGTTTTAAAATAAATTAAAATAAATTCACATCATACCTCATTAGTAGCTCATAAATACGGTACATTTGCAATCATGTTCGCTTCTTGTCACAACAAGTCAAACTAACATATTTGACCAAGTCAACATGTATAAAAATATCACATCAGGTTATCTCAAACATAACCATCAAAATCATAAATGACATGTAACCATCATAAATAAAAATCATAGATCACATGTAATCATCATGGGCAAGAATCATAAATCACATGCATATTAAAACCGAAATACAGTACTGATACTTATCCTTCATCGATCCTTACTTCTAGCTTGGTTCTTTCTGTAACACATTGGATTGGTTGTCACAACCGACAAGCATCCAGTGCCTTCTCCTCAACCATGTGAACATATCCATAGTGTGCATCACACACATACGACCACATCCGACATGAAACTCCATGAAACACATGCATCTACACCTGACATACAACACATACACCTACACCCAGTGTATACGATACAATGCATCCATCTATACCCGATGTGAAATACCACCTAGTGCATGTACCTACATAGAGTACTACATAACGAGTACACACGCTGCAATACCATGACTACATGATGCATATACATAATACCACATGCCCTCAACACGACATGTATGACATACACACAATACCACACATGCACTAGAACCATATGTATAACATGTACATAGTACCACCTATACACTGTACCACTTGCACAACGAGTGCACAAAATCACATGTACATAGCACCACCTACACAACATGTACACAACGCCAAATGTACGCTACACCATTGTACAATGTGTACACAATACCACATGTACACAGTACCACACGCACAATGTGTACGCGACGCCATATGTAGATAGCATCACATGCACGACATGTACACAACACTGCATGCTCATAACACCCTATGTACAGCATGTACACAACACCACATGCTCACATCACCACTTGTACATTCATGCACACAACAGCATATGTACATAGCACCATATGTACAACATGCACACAACACCACATGTACAGAGCACTACATATCCAACATGTACATAACATCATCTATACACAACACTACATATCCAACATGCACAGAGCACCATATGCACACACACTGCATATACATCATTAAGACAATACAATATGTATACAACACCCCATATGCAATAGTCACACAACCCTATTTGTACCATCATGTACATAACATTACATAAATAACATGTACACATGCTATGTATACACAACACCACAAGTTCACACATCATAGATGCAACATGTACAACATATACAACATATGCATAATAGTAGTGCCACACATCCAAAACCATATTGTCCTTACCAAGAAACCTTGCTTCCGATATCTCATCCATGCTTATCCTAGCATGCCGCAGACCACATTGCTTTCACTTTATTTATGTATCCTTCAACATTACCTGTCATAACATAAACATAGGCATAATACAAGTATACAATACCAAATCATATCCACATGATACTGACCTCGTATATTTTTCATGACTACTCTTCCCAATTGATTTGTCGTAAGACCAGGAACCTCTTCATGTCGTTCTCCTACATGAGCAATCATTCCTCCACAAGAATGATCCTTGACAACCTTGTCATACAGTAACATAGATACACGTACACATACATACACCATAAAATAATAATGATCTTGTCAGCCAACGTCATACATAGATGCATATGTACATATAAACATTAACATAAAATAATCATGATTCATGATCACCCTGTCAAATATGACATACATACATACATGTATACATATATAAACATCAACATAATCACGATCATAGAATAATTACTAGATATCAAGGTCAAGGTTAAGAGAACTTCCTTTATTCATGCACAACATGCATGATATTGAGAATAATAATTCCCAACATAGCCAAGGCATCTGACGCCTCAGATCCATTTACTTTACCTTTTCTGGTTACCTTTCTTGTGTTTGCACTGCTACTATCCATTTACCACAATGGACCCAACTAGTCCAACCAACAGTCATAGTCTTACCTTCCATTGTGCTTATTCATGCACAGAGCTTCATCTAAATCTTACATTACCTTTCAAGTTCCACACAGATCTCCTCGAGCTCCATCAACTTTCCTCTTTCCCGACCAATTCCCCAGACTAAAAACATAAAAGGCAAGACAAGAAACAAATAATAAGAATACCGTAAAAACCAATAACAACATGGCTCTGCAAACAAAGTGGCATAGCTATGCACCAAACACAGTCAAAATTGCAAATCAAGATCAAAATACCAAAAGCACAAGACTAAAAATAAACACCATGACTCAATCCTCATGGTTCCTAGGGAAAGCTCAACTCAATCCTTCTTCAAGATTTCATGGAAACCTCTCTTGCCATGTAACTCCCTACATCATGCTCACACATGTCAACCACATGTTCCAAATATCAAGACAATCATATCTATCAATTTGAAATCAACCTTTACCAAGACTAACCATCATGTCATAATCCATAGTCAACTCACAGTCATCAGTCATAATACTACAACTATCACCTACTATACTCAAGTACATATCAACTGTCTCAACACATATATTTTAGTACAATCATCTTAAAACAAGATAATTTGAACACATACTCATTTTATGCAATTCATCAAACATTCATACCAACTTGCAAACATACCATGTTAAATAAATCAACTAGACACCAAACACTCAAACACCAAATAGATTTCATAATCAAAAAGTCAAGCACCAGGTAGATGACATAAGCAAGCTCATACCTTAATCCATCTCAAGGGAGGTGATATTTTTTGCACAATCAATCGAGGTTAGCATGATAAAACTTCACAACATATTAACATAAATCATGATATCCATAACAATAACTAACTAACATGTTCACATTATAAGCTCATAAGCATATGTTGTTCATGCATAATAATCACATATGTATGATCATTCTAGATTAGTACAACACCATATCACAAATATGTCAGCTCATACCTGAGTATCACACTCATTTTTATCTGCATAGGTCAAACCAAGTTAACACAATACATATAACATCAAGATCTTTTAGGAAATGGACATAACCATCACTCATATGACCAATCCAAATTATAACATCAATATCTCAATGAAATAACCCTAATCATCAAGTTAATAGCATATAACAACAATAAGCTATATATCATACTCATCAACAATGTACAACATAATCATCAGTTTATCTAATATAAAACAACAATAGAAATGCATACAACTACATGTTACTATCATACTTGACTATCCGACACATGTGCATATAGCTACACTAGTCAACTATATTCTATCATGAATGTAACCATAACATCAAAAGACATGTATGTAAACCTAATGTATATAACCCTAATGCATTAACAATCCTTAGTCTACATACCTATGTGCCAAACTTATAATACATGTATGACTATCTTCTCTTATCCCAAAGTCTAATCCTGCAACCTCATTATGATGATCTGCATCCCTTGCTCTATCTCAACTAGCTCATTAGCATCATAACAACCAATAGCATCATGATGACCTAAATTGCATATAATGACTTCACAAGGCATGTTTGACCTACTATACATGCATAAAGATAACCACGACCATACATGCATAACAACTACATATAAACACATAACAAATGAGTACAAAACCATATACACATCATTCTAGATAGAGTCCAACCATCAATGCATGACCATACCAAGTACACAAACCATGACCTCATGTATGACAACAACCATCACTCAATTGTACATATTGCCACATGTAACCAACAATATGCATAAGCAATGCCAAATAAACTACACCTATGCATAGACCTATGTAGTCGAACATAAGTGATCAATTCTTGTAATCAACCTACAAGACTGATACATGTAATCAAAATATTCAAAAATGTAACTTAACATACAAGGATGTAAGTAGGTATCATGAAATCAACATGTAAGAGACATATAATTCATACACAGTTGTCAGTCAGTCACATGTTCCAAAAATCAAGATATCATGTCTATTAATTTGAAATCAGCTTTCACCAATACTAACAACCTATAAGCATACCCCCTTACTATCCATGGTCCACACTAAGGTAGAAGGAGGAAGCTACTATAATGGCATGATCTCCAATGTCTAATTATGGAAATGGGATCCCCAAAGCTCTAGTAAATTTAACCACACTTGAAAAGAAATTGATATTTATTTCTCAAACATTTGTATGAGCATTGAGACTAAATCAACAACATTGCACTTATTCCACTTGTAACATAATAACTAAAAACATGCCACTTTTCCATTTCCTTACATATAACTTTTCAAATTCCTTACATGCAACTCTTCAAATTATTTGCATGAAAATACGCATAGATTGGCTACATCCATATTATCATACTATAATACTATCCCATCTAAAAAAATAAAAATAAAATAACATTTTCATCAAACAATTACCATACTATTACATTTGCATGTAAGCATTTCTTCAAACACTTTACATGAAAACTAATATAGAAAACTATTTGCATACAAGTAAGCATATATCAACTATAGAAATACTATTATGCATCAATACTATCCCCAACCACAAACAACACTCATTGGGGCATTTTATCAAACAATTTGTATGCAATTAATCATTGAACCATTTAAGCATTTCATCAAACACTTTGCATGCAAACTAATATAGAAAATGATTCAATGCATATCTCATAAATTGTAGTAGTACAAGTTATGGAAGCTGAACCATATGATTAGTGGAATTATTGCTGACTATGGCTCAAGATTTAGCTTCTGAAATTTCATAGATGAAAATTTATAGCAAAATACCAACACAATCCTATTTGGTGCACAATTCTAGGAGTATCCAGAAAGCTCTATTTACACTAGTCATATCTCCTAAAATATAGCCAATAAATGTCTGAAAATTTTATCACAATATAAGTGGTATTTCCTCTCATTGTGGAACAAATTTCAGCTCTTGAGAGAGCCCATAATAAAAGTTATAACAAAAATGTTAGTGTAACTTGTTTGAGACCTGATTTTAGGACTATCTAGAAGGCTTGACTCCCTTTGCTCATATCTCCTAAAATATTACGACAAAATATCTTAAATTTCTACCACATAATCATTGGTATATCCCCTCAATGTGGACGAGTTTTTAGCTTCTGAAAGCCTATAGAAGAAAAGTTATTGCAGAAATTCCAACATGGCCTATTTAAAGGTGCATTCAGGAAGGTCATATTCCTTAGATCATAATTCCTAAAGTATTTGTTAGGTCCCTATAATACTAGTGATTCCCCCATTACTATTGTAGTTATATCCCTTATTAATATTGTTGTGCCCCTATTATCCCCATACTGTTATTACTGTGCCCCATAGAATCTCTCTATTGTTATTTTTGTGCCTTTATATTATTATTTTTAGTTCGGCTTGGTTATATTGTGACCCATTAGACTCTTATATATAGAAAGGAGGTTTTTTCATTTGTATCATCCAAGAATTGTTCATTTGTGTAATGTAAAGGAGGTTGCCCCCTCGAAGAGGCTGAATTCTAAGGCACTGATTTGTCTTTTCTATCTTTTTGTGAGTTGGTTTCATAACATTTTGTATCAAAGCTTTGGATTCTATGGTTTCGCTGCTCCAAATAGGTCATCATGGAATTTGAGATATAACTTGTTTTTTGCAATGTTTCAGATGCGAAACAAAAAACCCATTTTTTCCAAAATCGTTCTGAACCTCGGTTCCGAATTTCGGAACTTTTTGCTCTATATTTGCAGAGATATGATCTGAGGAAGTTGGCCTTTTTGCAGACTCCCGAATTAAATTCCAAACAGGTGACCTGGGGAAAATCCTCATAACTTTTGTTTTGAGCATCAGATAAAAATTTCTTAAGAAGTTATAAAAAGAGGATGGATTGTAGTTTCTTGTGTATATTTTTTAGATCTGAAGATCAAAACAGTGACACGTGGTACTTCATACAAGTTCACTCTTCTGAAAAGGTATATAATCAGGTCATCTTGGGAGATTGTGCATAACTCTTTCTTGGAGAATTTAAATTTGATAATACTTGTGGCATTGGAAAGAGGACGTGGAGAGTTACTACAAGTTGCAATTTTAGAACTAGATGATTTGAAATTACAAAGATACATCAGATTCAATATCGAGCTCCTACAAAGTGAAAAAATGTGTGTAGTTTTTTTTTTTTAATTTTTGCATAAGCTTTTTTTGAAAAATTAGTTTGAAGGAATTCAAAGGGCATAGTAAAGAATTATTATCAGTAATCAATGCCCCAAGGAAAGAAAATGCAAACACCTAATAAGCAACTTGAAAGCTCCAGCATGACTCATGAAGAAGAGGAAGAAATGCAACATGATATATCAAAATTACGAGACCAAGTGCAACAAATGTCACTTGCACAAAAAGTAACAAAATCTAAGATG
>APFE030777587.1:0-13509 GCA_000404065.3 Pinus taeda
GGAACCTACGGAAGAGAAAAAAACCATCTTGATCGTGCGTAGGATTTCATATAAGATCACATAGAGAATCCTACATGACACAATCAAGCAGTCTACACAATTGGGAGTGAGCAGTTTCATAGAAGGAAACATACAGGTTGGCTACAACAAGCACCATAAGGAGGTAGGCTCTACATTTCCTTCCATTTTTCCATGTGAAACGAATAGAAAAAATCTCCCAATTTGATTGAATTTGATAGTTGTGTAAGCAAATAGTTCCACAAGTATTGCAGTCCCATTTCTTCCTTCATTAAAATTTTTATCATACATCTCTTCTCGTCAAAGTTCATGAGACAAAATCATAGGGGGATTTAATAAAAGGAAGCCCATCAACACTATGAGGATTCATGAACACCATCCTCTCCTAGAAATATTCCCTAGGCATAATTGGATGGGGTATTTTGAGAAATTAAGAGGGTATGATCATGAAGTAGCCCAAGATTTTGCTCTCTCCATCATTACACTAACAAGAACCCATGTCACTCTTGTCGTGAGGGGCCCCTCCATAGAGTTCTCCACTGAACTCATAAGCGGAATTACCACACTTCCCCTAGGGGTGCATTGGAGAAAGGAAGACAAGGGTAATAGCCAAACTGCCAAAAGGAAATTCTTTTTATTGGGAGAGAAGCACATTGAACACAAGAATGGAGTAAGGAGAACAAGCCTACCATACCCCTGGAATGAGGTAAGCTACCACCTTATAAAATACATATCATGTGAAGGTAGGTATAGTGTGGTTTATGGTTATCACTTTAGGGTGCTTGAAGAATTGAGGTTTGGAGTAGAAACACCTCCTCACCATATGCTTAGTGTACCATAATTCCTTTTGCAATCACTGATAGATACAAGCATAAAGGTGTAGGAAGGAAAGTACCAATAGTTTTCGCACCATGGGTTAATTAGAATTATATAAAAGATGCCTTCCAAAACCTCAAAATTCCTATCCAATGGGAAATTTTTAGAGACATGTGGACCAATGAGGATATCAAAGCCCTCACATATGATATTAGCCCTACTGTGAGTGAAAAAGAGAGAGAAGAGTCTAAAATAGTTCGAGAAGAAGTAGAGAAGGATGAATAGGATATAGATGAGGATGAAGAGGAAGAGAAAGAGAAAGAAGGTGATGTAGAAATAGAGGAAGATGTTAAGGAGGACATTAATAAACAAGATGAGCATCTCGAAGGAGAGGAAGAGGGGAATACAAAGGTGAGAAGCGAAATGGAAATGAAGAGGAAAAGGACAAGGAGGAGTCACCTAGGGTGTCTCTAGAACCCACTCACAAAGAGACAACAATTGCCCTCAATGCCGTCAGCACCGGTATCAAATAAGAAGGAAAACAACAGAGGCAAACCCCCTTATACTTTAGAACAAGAAAAGCCCAAACTCCAAGCAAGGTTTAGGATAAGGCAGGGAAAACCCAAAACTCCAACAAAGGTTCCCATTGCTATTGAGGACTCACCTAAATAGCAGGAGAATATGGCTCCTCTTATAAAAACTCAACAAGAAGGATACTCAGTACAAACCTCACCTAAGCCTCCTATCACCTATGTGAGAAGGCCTATAACTAGATCCACTTGATCTAAAGGAAAAGACATCCTACAGGAGACAGAGTGGGACCTACAAGAAGCAGAGGTAGTCCTACAAGAAACTCTATTGAACCTACAAGAAGCTTAAAAATTGGATGAGGAAGGAAGTAAGTAGCTAGAAACAAGGAGAAAGGACCCACAACTAAGGGAACCTAGTGCTCAACCTAACCTTGACTCCTACTATAGATTTATTGAGAGGGGGAGGGTATCTCCACAAATATTTTCCATTCCATTATTCTTTTAGATTGAGAAAGAAAGAGACAAAACACATAGATGGATGTACATTACCAAGTTGAAGGGAGTGCAGGACATTGGCCACATGGAGGAAAAGTCAAGGAGATGGGTAGAAAACTAGGTAGCCTGAGGGACATTGAGGCCATAATGAAAATGCATGGTTCAAAGGACAGATACAACAAATAAAGAATCCTTCGTTATCCATGGCCACTCTATCTTTGGAATCCATCCAGTGCAGGATGCCAACTAAGTCCTATGTACTGTACCTTAAGGAACAATGGCTATTGTTCTAAATCAAGATCCTTGCATAGACAGGCACTATGCCATAGTAAGATTATAGATATTTCATTGATCTCTATGACAAAAGTACATTAGAGTATATGTATAAGATGTCTAAGCTCTAGTTGGATAACATGGCTTTGACAGATATGAATGTATGAGATGCTAATCAAAAGTTGGGGGATTTATAGTTGGTAGGTTTGGCATCATGGATGAACCATGAGGAAGCAAAGGCTATAGAAATGAAGAATATATTGGCAATGGAACAAACTGTGCCTCTCATTATAAGAGATAATTAGTCCAGTCCAGTGGATGTCATTAGAACATATAATTTAATTGCAAAGGATCCTCAACTTGCAGCTAGGTATCTTCCTGCCCCACAGCAAGCAATTACACATTTTGGGGATATGTTCAGATTATTAGGGCATGATAGCATGCAATATTTCCAAAGGAGATGGAATACTTTGCCATATAATTTGAAAACCAGAGAGTACCATTCTCCTCAAAGGATTAGAGAAGCATTGAACATGACACACATGTACAAACAAACCATCCAAAGGCTCAAACTCAATTGGATTGTCTTGAGACTCAGCCCACCACTTCTCTTGGGAATGTTAGAAGTAGAGAAGGAACAGAAAGAGAGAAAGTAGTGGGAGGAGGTGGAAAGGAAGGCAGGATTCTATGCATAAGAAGAGGAAACCACAACAGAAACATGGGATTTCATGGAGGCCACTAGAGCTATGAAAGACATGGATATTGATTGAGTTGCTTAGAGGCTGAGAAACACCTTCAATATTGGGGTCATGATTAACCTCATCATTGGGTAACTATATGGACCTTAAGTCACCTCCTAGCTTAGTCAAATCAACTCTTCTCACAATTTATTACATGTTTTTATTATATTTTGTTTAATGACATGAGTTAAAGTGTGATGTTATGCATAGTGGACTAATATGCATTGGATGTAGGTTTGAAAGAGAAAATCGAGGAATTTTGGCAAGATTAAGGTTTGTAGCCTAAATGGGACAAGGAAGAGAGATTGTAGGAGGTAAATCCTCCTCATTTACTCCTCCCTCATCTAAATATTCCTCCATTAATCACACCAACTTAGAGTACAAGCAGCCAAGTCATGAAGATCAAAAGGCAGCCGAGCAAGTGATAGTCAAAGACTTAGTTGATCTTGACTTTGGGAGTCGAGCCTCCCTATATTTAAGGAAATTCATTGGGGACTTCAATTGTATAAGAAATAGGCCTAGAGACTCAGTAGGATTCGAATTTGTTTTTTAAAAACACTCGTTATTTTTGAGCTCTAGACTTGTGGAAGAGATTGCTATGGAAATTTCTGTTTTGTTAATGAGAATGAGTTTTTTTATGGTCAAGTATTGATTTAACTCACATGGATGAAGCTCTTTGGTTAGGGCCCAACCGTAGAAGGAAAGGCTACTCTTATTGTATCTGTATGCTTAGATTGGTTTCATAGATTCATGATTAAAGTGTTCTTAGAAGTACTTCATTGCAGGCAATGTAGATTTGATTAATTTTTTATTAGTTTGATTTCCATTTGTTCTCTACTTTAGTAGCAGGCTAGAAGGGGAAAAAGAATCAAAAATATGCTAGTAGGTGTCTTAACCTCACCTCTTCCTTCAAGGATCACGATTTGAGGAAAGGACCCCTATGCAGCCCCAAAAAGACAGATTTCTATTTTCTCATCGAATTTACGATTTACTGTACTTGAACCAGAATTTGATAAGCTTGCAAGTGTAGGAATTAACTACCATCTCTTCCATCTCTAGTATTACAATAGATATCATCAATGATTCCATTTCATTCTGAAATTTTCCTCATGCATGAAGTAGAGAGTTATCTAATTAAACTTTGTTTTTTTAGCTTATTATAATTCTTCTTGTTTACATGATTTCTTGGAAAATAACAATGTTTCAAGTAGAGAAAGTGTTTCATAACTAGAGAGATACACCATAGCAAGAAACCACCTTCCAACTTCATCCATCCATAATCATTCCTTGCTTCCACAAAGACCTTCACCAATTTCATCATTTTACATAGAAACTCCTCCAAGCATGATCAACAAACAAAACCATCTCCTAACCTTGGTTTTGAGTTCTGAGTGACCCTAGGAATTTTCTCACTCCATTCCACCTATCAACCACCTTCCCTAAGCCTTCAATCACATCTAGCACCAATCATTCTCCTCTCTGCTATATCGTGTAGAAATAGAGTGAATCATGTAGGTTTTTAGTACATCCAGTACATTTTCCTATAGTGGACTGTTTTAAGGCCAAAATTGAGTGAAAATTGTAGGAAGCAACACAAGGGTACCTGAGGGTCTCCCAAAACTCCCAACCATTCTTCAACATCCATAATCGTCCTGCCATATCATCAAAAGAGATTAGGGTTCATACTTGATTTTCCATAAAAATACTAAAAAGAAAACAACGAATTTATTTCAGTCTTTTACATGCACAACAATGGTGTTTGATGTTTTGAACTTCCATGGTTAGGATAGTAGCATTTCATACATGTTAGCTTCGCATTCTTGTAAAGCATAGTTTATCAGCAGTTAGTTATTGAATGGAGTTTTTTTAGCATAGGATTTAAGTCATTTTCCTTATTACAGTAGACAAGCTTTCTCTTAGAGTAGATTCCTCTTTCATTGATTAGTAATCAGGATTCTTTTCAATCCATAGAACTCTGACTTGAAAACCCTAATTCTCTCTCACGAGTTGAACAGTAACAAAAGACAGAACCATCAATTTTACTTGTGTATACAACACTGTCACCTCGAAGTTTGTACAAACCCTAGGTTGATAAAGTAAAGCTTGTAGCACTAGGAGTTGCATCATTCTTGTTGCAATACTCTTTCTCATCAAAAGGCAAGACCAAATTTGATGTCCTAAAACAAGACCCTCCTAAATCTTCTATTGATGATGATTCTAGAAGAAAGTAGAATTATCCTTGCCTCATCTGTGAGGAGGATCATTACAGTAAGGATTGTCCACGATAATCTGATGTTAGTCACTTGCTAAAAGAGACTCTCGCTATCTTAAAAGAACCCTTTCCATAACCATCTATTTTTTGTCTTTGAAAACTTGGTTTGGAGTTGTCATCAAGTCATGACAATTTTTCTGTTGATGGTACTTATTGTAGCACGCAAAACCCCTCTTCCACAACATGGGTACTCTATGACCGTAATGACAAGCTGATTAACTTAGAAGGTATATTCCTTGTTTGAACAACCAATAATATTTCTAAATATAGTGGAGTTATTGAACTCTTGTGAGAAGTAGTTTCTCTTGGAATTAGGGATATAGTTGTCAAGTTGGATTCATAGCAAGTTGTGTTACAATTAAGAAATCATTACATAGTAAGAAATCCATAAATATTGCATATGTATCTATGTGTTAAATTTCTAGAAAGAAGTTTTGATTATAGTACATATCAACATATTCCACATAATTTAAATACATTAACTAATGCATTGGCAAATTTTGTTCTTGATAGACATTTACGTCATTTGTAAAAATTGAATCATGTTATGAACGCATAAGTAGGAATAAAAAATGCATATATATATATATATATATATCACATCTTCCTTAGTGTTACATCAAAATGTGAGAAAATAGAGTGTTCTCACACATTTGGCTTTCAAACCCTACAAAATGTGTAAAAGACTAGATAAACTATCAAACTACATGGTGCTCATGATAGCACGAGACCACTTTGATCACATGGCCTAGCAGTCGATGCAGTCTCACAGAGACTCCCAGAGTATATCGCTACCAATGTAGTGAAACATTGTTGATAGTGGCATAATCTAGAACCCCTCGAGTGATTCCCTCTAGATTACACTCCATATTTTCTAAGGGGTCAGCCCCTTCCTCGTAGTCTTCACCCCCTATCGGATGGGCACCTCAATGTATTATTGGGAACATGTCTCATGGTCTGTCTCGTCCCACATCTGCACATTTATCATAAGTTGAGTCTTATCTTACACATTTATAAAAATCATAAAACTTGAAAAAATAAAAAAATGAGTTTTTACCTGCGTCGGTCCACTATTCACCTAGTGGTAGAGGCAGATCTCAATCCTCTCTAAAATTTGAGTCGCATTAAGTGTAACCATCTACCACAAGCAGTTAGCATTCAAGCCAAGTGAATAATTATGGTGGATAATGCATATGTTGAACTATGCCTCCTCGAAGCATGAGTTGGCTCCATATTAGGAGCCTCACATCTTGTGGGATAGGATGTGGTACTTCTGCCCACTGATACTAGAAGAGGAGCACTCACTCCAAGAAGAAGGTGACTAGTATAGAACAAGACTCGAACTTCTTTAGGTGTCTATGCTTACCGTTGGACATTTGTTGCTTCATGTTCGCCAAGGTGCCTCTGCACTAGTGGAAGATGGTTGGGGTCAAACATGTCATATCATATTGAAATTGAGACTCGGAAGCCTCATGCACATCTTATGTTCTAGATACATTTTCCATGGTGAAAAAAATTATTCTGAGAATGAGGTTGTTGGTGATTTTTGCAATCTTCACCTTTCCTCCATTGGTTATCTCGACACTAGGATAGTATCTCTAGACTAGACTCCTAGTACTCTCACCTCCTTAGCGAGATCCAAAGAATTGAATTGCTTCTCTTCGGGAGGATAATCTGGTGATGAATTAGATGCCCATTTCCTCCCAATTGTTGCCCTTGGATGATGAAGATATCTTGATCTACATCCCAAAGGCTCATTAGATAGGGTAGAAACTCGATATGAGCTCTCAACCATATGGTGCTAAAGAATAGTGAACAAATTGATATGTTAAGAGTACAAAACAAGAAGAAAGTTGAAAATGTTACTTTTTATATTTTCTATCCTAGATGTAGGTATAAACATTCATTATGAGAATCTTCTGTTGAGAATATTGATTTTTTTTATATGTGCAGAGATTCATGCTATAGAGGACTTCACTTTAATATCAACACTCGTGTTTATTTTCCAAAAGGACGTTGGGATAAGTCAAACAATACAACCTTGTTATTTTGTTCATAGAAGACCTTAGGAGCCTTGTCAAATAGGTATGGCACACTATCCTAATGGAGAAATTCCTTGTTATGCACAACCACAAAGTGATTGGAGCACAACCCTACTATGGAAGACATGGCCACGTGAGCCACAAAACTCATCTTGGTCAAAGGGATGGCAACGTTATTATGGTAGAAACACCGACTACCTTCAATATTTCGAATAATATCCTCAATATCAAGCTCAAAATTATTCTGCACCCGAACCTCCAAAACATGCCCATCCATAATTCCAACCTCAATTGACTACAAGTCAGCCCCTTCAATTACCATGTACTTAATTTCGAAAATTAAACGAATTACCTTTTTATCTACTCCCTAATCCCAATAATAAAGTGCCTTAACAATTGATTTATAATATTCAAGCCGAAATGTTTGAAGCTTATATAATAGCTCTTCTATATTTAAATAATGTCCAAGTTAGATCTCCTCAATTTCTATATAATGAAATACCCCTTGTTGTCATTCAAGAATATAAAGAGGATAAATCTCGTGAAGAGGAGGAAAATCCTCAACAAGAAATTACTCCTTAGAAGGAATATACTCGTACACAAATAGATGAAAACAAAATAAAATCAATTCCTACAATTCGTATAGCTAAGCAATGATCTATTTCCTTACAAAATCTCGCCTTTTCGAAGAGATTACAAATTGATGAAGGTATAGATAAGAAAATAGTTTTATGTGATTATAACATGTTAGATGAATTGGAAAATATTTAGATCAAAATTCCATTGCCTCAACCTTTAAAGGAAATCACTATTTTTCCAAAAGAAGTAAAGGAGTTATGTATTGAAAATCCTATCATAAAATGAAAATAATTCTAAAGAGTGCAATTGATCAAAAATATTGAAAGCATTGTGATGCGAAAACCAAAAATTCAAAAATACTTAGATCCACTTAATCCAATTGTAAAGGTGCATACCAATGGAAATAAAATTCCAAACACTTTGACTATATTATGTGCAAATATGAACATGAGTTCAAAATAATACAATTGATAAGGTGAAATTAACTAATATTCAATATAATCATACTTTACTGGAATGAGAAGATATAGATGTTCTCAAGTGTAAGGGTATATTAGAATATGTATAAGTACTCCTATATCCATGGGAGTATCCTATTTATTTTATGATACTAACACCAAAAACTAATCTATGATGACATCCGTGATTCTTGGTAGGCCACGGTTAGCTAATATTGATGCATTCATATGTTGCAAGTCTAGTGATATGTTCACTTCAAGTGGAAATATCACTAAAATGTTCATAGCATATGTGCGAGTAAGAAAAATAATTGAAATATAGAATGGGAAATGAATTGAAGGAGATGATGTAAATTATGAAGATATTAAACTAGTTTTAACTATCTCACAATATTATGAGGAAGATTAATTAGAGAATTTAATGAATAATCATTATTTTTCATCATATTGTGAACAAAATTATTGTGTCCATATATTAGAGCAAAAATTTCAAGAAGAATTCAATATTGAATACTTTTCATCTTCACAATCTAAAATGTTATTAAACTCAATGGAAAGGTTTGGCAGTTCTCTTATAGAAATTTATCCACTTAAAACATTAAACATTGACAATAACTTAGAGGAATTTCGAAAGAAATAGTTAATAAATATGCTATCAAAACATTCCTCTATATTTGCATGGGAATTTAGTGACATGAAAGGAATTAATTCAAATAGATGTATGTGTAAAATTTACATTCAAGAGAGTGTCAAACCTGTAGGACAACCTCAAGGAATGATGAATCATAATATGACGGAGATTGTTAAAGATGAGTTACAAAAATTTCTCAATGTGAATTTTATTTACCTAATCTGAGATATCCAATGGGTTTCACCATTACTTGGTGTGCCTAAGAAAACTTAAAAGTGGAGAGTATGCATAGATTATGGATAATTAAATAAAGTAACTCTAAAGATCATTTCTCATTACCATTTAATGATCAAATATTAAATTAGAAGGGAAGAAGTATTTCTCTTTTCTTGATGGACTCAGCACATAAAATCACATTCAACTTGCATAAGAAGACGAATATAAGATACGTTTTACTTGTCCATAGGGTATGTATGCTTACATGGAATGCCCTTTTCTTTTGCATAATTCCCCTATTACACTTCACAGAGCAATATTAGGTATCTTTTCTCGCTTGATCGATGATTTTGTAGAAGCTTATATGGATTATTTTACTCTTTATCGGAATAATTTTGTAGGGGATATGGAGAATATGGAAAATTCCCTTATTATATGTAAGGAAGTTAATATTTCATTATGTCATTAAAAAATCATTCTGATTTTTAGCAAAGGAATGTTCGGGTGTTAGAATCAATGTAGATTCATTAAAGGTTGAAGTTATCTCTAAAATTTCAGTAGCAACATGTTAAAGAGATGTTAGAAGTTTTCTTAGATTCACGAGTTAATATAGAAGTTTTAGAGAAAACTTCACAAAGATTGTTTCCCCATTTTTCAAATTACTCACTAAAGATTGTGAATTTCATTGGAATTATATTTGTTAAAAAGCTTTTGAATTGTTGAAACATAAATTTTGAGACACCAATTTCAAGAGGGAAAAATTGGTCCCGTCCACTTGATATTTCTAATAATGCTTCAAATGCAACCATAGGTGTTGTATTGGGACAAAAATACTTAACTCATTATGCTATATACTATTTTAAAATATGAAAGATCTGTCCAAAAACTTCAAAGTCCTATGCAAAAAGTTGAATGTACTTTGCATAAAACTGAATAGAAGTAAATTTACTTTTCAAAAATATAAATATAATAGAATGTACTTTACATTGATTTGAATGCAATTTGCAAATAACTAAATGTGCTTCCGAGAAAATTGAATGCTCAATGTTACAATTACATAAAATGTGGATTTCTTCTTCAAAACATTTGAGATCAATGATTATATATAGAAACGAAAGTTAAGGATCATATGTAGAGAACCAAGAACAAATATGACACAATTATATTTTCTTCCAATGACCGCGAAAAACGCCTAAGGGGGAAAACCTGAACAATTCTTCTTATATTATATTTCTTCAATTTTTTAGTAGAGTAGAGAGAGAATAAGAATGCATAAAGCCACCAATGTCTCATCTACTTGATGTTTAAGTGGACATGCCTTTTACTTGAATATCTGCTCCTTCTCTTACATATCATGTGGTTCACACATTCTCTTCCTCCTCCATCACTATAGTCCACACTAAAAAATCTTTCTTATTCACATTGAACATGCTACTCTCAATTCTCACTTTTTTCTTTATTAAATAGATGAGAAGGAGAGGAGTTACAAAATGTATTTATTCCTTTACCCAATAATAGGAAACTCAAATTCCCTGAGGGAGGAGTTACTTGAGGAGAAGTGGAACTCATCCAACAATAGAGAGAAAGGTGTTGGAAATAAATACTCAGAGGTGGGGTGAATCAGTATTATCAAATTCTTTTCAATATATCTTCTTTATTTATACTTTGAATTATTCTTTGTATGTTAGTACCATAAAATAATCACCATGAACAAGAAAAACAGATAGTCACACCAAAGAACACCAGATATAAGGTGGAAACCCATTGTGGGTGAAAACCACCTGCTACAATATGTCTCTATCTTCTTTCAATTAGAAACTCCTTTTACAATGATCTTGTACTGGTGCAATCCTTTACGAGTACTTAGGCTGCAACCTGCAAAGAGCTACAAATCTCTCTTGTTTTCCAGTTTCTCCTGGAAGGGAGCTACAACCTCCTTGGCTCTTTTAAGGACCATGTTTCATTAATTTTCAAACTGGATCCGTGAACATCAAATAATCATCAAGTACATGAAAATCACTCAATCTACTTGTACAATAAACCAATGAATTACCGACTCTTCAGAATGTTGTAAACAGAAAAGAATACGAGAAATCAAACCCCTGGACTCTACTGTAATAGATAAAAGACAATCAACAATTGTTTCAAAATAAGACCGCAACATCACTAACAGGGGCCTGCGTATGTCCGCAGCTCTTCTGAGACGGAACTGCGCAGATCCGCATTGGTTTTTCTTCCGCTCTGCGAACTTTTCTTTAGATCCGCACCTTGACTTCTAACTTACTGCGTAGACCCGCACTGTGCCTTCTTCAAGCCTACGTACCTCGCACTTCGCACTTGACTGTGTTGTGTGCGCCCGGCACTGTGCCTTCTCCTTTACTGCGTACCCCGCATTGCGCTTTTTACCGCGCTGCGTACCCACGCACTTCACCTTTGACTGCAATGCGTACCCACGCACTGCGCCTTCGGATCGCCTGCGGACTTCTGATTAGGGCCAAATTTTTCAGTCCACCAATGTGCCATAATCAGTCAGATCCATAGATCTATTCATGCACGCGAGAGATCACGACATGCCAATAGATTCACCTTAAGTTAAGTTATCTCCTTGAGTTAGATCTAGCTTCTAAAATCAATCATCCAAAATTTCAGATCTTTAAGATATTCAAATGAAAGATGCCAAAAAACAAGTGATCTCCTTCCCTATTTATAGACAAGCCCTTATTCACACCATGGGGCAAAACCATCAATGACAAATAGAAGGGATCCAAACCGGGGCTAAAATAGATCCTATACCACAGCGCAAAACCATAACATCAGAAAAAGGCGGGCTAAATACCACGAGCCAAACATAAGAAACCCCATGTGAGTGTGCTTCACTGCCTTGAAGTGTGTGCACTGGGGTCCACACCTTCTCAACGGATAACCTGCATGTATGACCACACCTCCTGCATGGTGAACCTGCGGGTTCACACCTTTTCAACCATTCACCTGCGAGCCTCTTAATTTCCATCATTTTGGGAGCCTGAACAGACCAATGCCACTTGAGTGAGTTGCCATCATGTACAACACTTGTATCATAGAGCCATACGAGAATCATAATGCCAACAATCTCCCCCTTTGGACTTGATGGCAACCTCAAGATCCTCAACTTCATTCTCCTCCTTTGACATCAAGGGAAAAGGGTTATGCTCCCCCTAAGAACATGCTTCCCCTCACTATAAACCAGATCTGCAAAGAAGAATCATAATCCACCAAACACCATAAACGACCATGAAGGAGATAGGGACATATTGCAGCCATGTTTAGATCAACATCCATGTTCTCCTTCTGTACTACCATAATGCCAACAATGCATTATATGCTCCCCCTGAACCTGTACCATTCGATCTTCGAGCAATCCGCAAACCAGCACATGTACGCATATACCGTGATGAACCTTGCGTATAACCAACACTCAGAAGAGATTCAACAACAAGATGATGCATCAACAACCCCCAGCTTTTTCCTGAGGTATTCAAAGGTTTCCCTGGGCAGTGGTTTGGTGAGTATATCAGCAACTTGTTCCTTAGGAACATACTCCAACTTGACCTTTTGTTCAAGGACTTGTTCCCGGAGAAAAGGATACTTGATTGGTATGTGCTTGGTTTTTGAATGCATGACAGGATTCTTTGAGATGTTGATTGCACTTGTGTTATCGCATAAGATAGAGATAGGTGGTGTACAAGTGATTTGAAAACCCTGCAAGGTCTGCATCATCCAAAGGAGTTGAGTGCAGCAAGATGCAATAGCAACATATTCCGCTTCCGCTGTAGACAAGGCAATTGAACTTTGTTTCTTGTTGAACCAAGATACTAATCTGGAACCCATAAAGAACACACCACCACTTGTGCTCTTCCTATCATCCACGCTTCCGGCCCAATTTGCATCTGTATAAGCATGAAGTGTGAGATCTGTATCTCTAGGATACGATAAGCCATAACTTTGTGTCCCTTGAAGATATTTGAAAATTCTCTTCACTTCCTGAAGATGCGTCTCCTTTGGATTTGCTTGAAATCTTCCAATTATTCCTACTGCATGCATGATGTCTGGTTGGGTACCTGTCAAATAAAGTAGACTTCCAATCATAGATCTGTAGGTTGGTTGATGTATTGCTGCAGATTCATCATTTGCACTGAGGCTACATCCTGTGACCATGGGTGTACATACTGGTTTTGCATCTTCCATGCCATATTTCTTCAAAATCTGCTTGAGATATTTGGTTTGAGACAAGAAGATTCATCCTTCATTTTATTGGATTTGTACACCAAGAAAGTATGTCAGTTCTCCAAGCAAGGACATTTCGAATTCTTTTTGCATCACCAAGGCAAAGCTTTGACTCATAGCTTCTTCATTGCTGCCAAAGATAATGTCATCTACATACACAACAAGTATTAGCAATT
>APFE030777588.1:9085-73243 GCA_000404065.3 Pinus taeda
CCCGTCCCTTATCCTTTCGCCGCCTTCTCTGTTCTGCCATCCGTCCGATTGCCCATGCCCTAGATGTACGGTGGGCGGGTCTGTTCCCTTCCGAACTTGTCGATGATTAGCATACGGGGTTGGGAGTTTTTCCCGTGCCACGTCACCCTGCCACGTCACCCGCCATATGGGGTCCCACCGCTGACGTCACACTGACGTCATCCGCTGAAAGAAAAGCGAGCAAAGGCGAAATCGCTGCTTAGGAAGCCCGGAATGAAAATCTAAGCGCTAATCGCCCATCGCTAAGAAAAAATGACCAAAATGGAAAAGCCTCAGTCCAATGCAGGTATGTAGCATTTATTTTGCCCGAAAGAAAGCAGAAAGGATCCAATTGACCTGTGAAAGAGTATCAGAGGAGATGAAGCCAAATTTCATGTCAAAGAGTATCAGTGAAGCGGCAAAGAGTATCAGATCAACAATATCAAAGCAGGTGAACATTAAAAGCCTCCATCAAAGTCCAAGAATGTGGTAAAGCCACTTGAGACTCTCAAATCAGAGTTAATGCACATCAAAGCCACTCAAGAGCAGTGGAGCAGAGACCAATGCGCAGTTATGATAAATGGCCAGTGCATAACAGCAAAGAACACGTTCCTACTCATTTTGAAGCAACTGCCCCAACGCAACACTTAGATAAATATTTCATGCATTTACTTCAAGATAAGATGAATTAAAGCACTCATTTCCCTCAGATCTATTTAAGATTTGCTGTAATAAATATTTCTTAGATATTTTCTCTATATATACGACCCTCTGTATTGAGAGGTGGGGGGTTGGAGGGTTGGTTAATGCACTCCAAGAGAGACTCGCTCTGTATCTGATATGTTTCACTTAATCAAAGATTGCTGAAAGCTTGGAGAATGGAATGTTTGATGTGTTGTTGATGTCTCTGAAGAGTGAATGAGGGAAATCTTGTGCTGCTTTCTGAATTAATAAGTGTTCCTTACCTCTGTTATTTCAATTTCACATATGCTCAATTCACAGAATGAAAGTTTGGTTTAGAATTTGCTTACCTGCACTCTATGCTCAGTTTCTGTGGCTTCTTAATGTTTTCCTCTTGATTTAGGCATAAATATGGATTCCTTATGGCTCATATTTTCTCTATTTCACGTATGAATGACTGCTAACTAGGAATTCTTAGCTGCTCCTAGGTAGAGCTTGTTCATCTTCCTTCTGCTAACTTGATTGAGAGATTCTTTGTTGCCTCTCATTTCTTAGCCTGCAATCCATCTTCATTTACCTTAAGTATTGTTTCATGAGCAGCTACCTTGCCCCTTTTTCCTCTTGTGACCAAGAAACACACCAACAGTCTTACTCGATGACTCTATGCCCAATGGTTTGAAACTTGTCACACTATGCATTGCCTCTCTACTTGAAAGCATCCTCCTTCCACCCAAACACAAACAAAACCCCTTGAACCCAATAACTAGCCTAAAATCATCATCAACAAAGCTAAAATCATTAGGAGAGAGCCCTCTCTGATTGCAGGTGGGCTAGAACCTGTAATCCAAAGATTTGTTTGTGGTTACCTCGGCCGTATCCCTTTCAGGGGCTTAGGGACAACCTGAGTGCTAACATAATGGCGACTCCGCTGGGGACATCCTCAGATAATCTCACAAGTCCAGTCCAACAGCTCCGCTGAGGAAAAATCTGACCTTTAAGAAAGTTTTTGTTTAAACGATAGTCTTAGAAAACTCCTCAACAAAACTAGCTAGAAGCTGGCTCCCAAAAAGAATTTACGTTATACAAGGTCAAATCCAGACCCAAAGCCCCCAGCTACTTCTGAAAATCCAAATTTAATCTCAAGAAACCTCAGGAAGCTAGAGCGAAGAGAGGATTTAGCTGATTCTAGTCCTGAGAAAGTTCGGCCAAGCAGTGTTCCGACCCCTATCAAAGTTCTATTCCGTTCATCCCCTACTTCATCATTCACCTCTCCAAGCACCTCGTCCACACCCCCGTTCATTACTCATACCACCACTACTACTCCTATTATCCCAGTTTCTCTAGTCTTTCTGCTTATCCCTGTTGTTCCACTTATCCCTGTGAATATGGCTAATAGATATGCCCCTTTACAACTACCTGCAAATCCCGGGGCTATGCCTCAGGATTACTAGATTAAAATAACTTATTTTGATGGCACAAGTGCCTGCATGACACTTCAGCATACAAAGAAAATGCAGGATTACTTTGAGAGCTATGAGATTGACGATGATGCTGTGAGAATGAAGATTTTTGTCCAAAGTTTGACAGGTGATGTCAGGCCTTGGTTTAGAGCACTCCCAGCCAACTCCATAGCAGACTCAGAAGCCTTATACCAGTCATTTATCAACAGAGGGGAAAAGAAGAAAGACCCCTTGCACATACTCTCCGAATATGAAACCATTAAAAGAGGCCCTCTGGAGGCTGTGTTAGACTACTGCGCAAGGTTTAACAATGTTTACAATGCAATCCACTAGAACCTTAGGCCCCCACCTGATCTTGCTTTATATAAATTCCCTGATGGCTTTGATACCAATATGGCTTATCAGTTAAGGGAAAGAGCCCCTCAAAGCCTTGCAGACATGCAAAATGTTGCTGTTAGTGTGGAAGCAAACCTAATTGCCAAAAGAAACAAAGCTAGAACCAAAAGAAGAACCACCTTCAAGGAAGAACCCTCAGCCTTAGACCACAAACTATATGCTATTATCAATGGCATGCACAGGTTGGGAGATAGAGTGGAGAGCGTTGAGAGGAAATCACCATGGGAAGGACAGCAACCCAACACCATAAGGAACCCAAATTTCAGGAAAACTCAGAACACAAACGCTGGTAGGTCTAGCCCCGACCGTGATATAAGACCTCCTTTCCAAGAAAACTACACAGAAGCATCCACATCCAGTGAGCCAACAGAGGAGGCTCACATGAACATGATAGATTTGAAAAATGAGCAACAATTTTTTTGACTCAAGAAGACCAAGACTACCATGATGTAAATCAATTTCAGACTCATACTGGAGAGTCTTTTGACTTCAAACAAGGCTATGATTCTGCTGTGTATGAGGTGCACAAGCAATATAAACTGAGGACTAGAACAATTGATGTGCCCAAGCTCTCAAACAAAAGGAAACAAAAGAGCCCAAGAAGATTAAAGGCAAGGCTGTTATTACAGAACCGGCTGATGAGATTGTCCCAAACCTGCAGGAAGTAACTATGGAAGACATAATAGACATGCAACCCTCTAATGATTAGCCTTTGCTATCTTCTCCCTCAAATGAAGATTTGAACAATATTCCACAAAACCTTCCCAAGACAGAAATATTGCCAGGTATCACTCACCATAACACTGATAACCAAGAAGAAAATGCAGAAAATACACTTGAAAGGGGAAAATCTGCCACAGCCAACACAAAGACTCTATTGGAGAAACCATTTAACTTAGAAGCAGAAATAAGTAAACTTAAGATTTCCATCCCCCTCTCTGAGCTTGCCAAACATGATGTGTATAGGCAACAAATCCAAAGATCACTTCAGATGCCAATGATCAAGGATGATGTCAATGTTTTAGATGATACACCTGAGTTGTTATTCGATCCTGAGGCTAATGGAAAACCAACATATGGAGCTGTTATGCCCTTCTATGTAAGCCTACATATACATGAAAAAGTTTTGCACAATGCTATGTTTGATTCAGGGGCCTCACACAATCTTATGCCCAAAGCTGTAATGGAAAAGCTAAACCTTGACGTCACAAGATCCTACAAAGACCTTTTCTCCTTTGACTCAAGTCAGGTCAAGTGTTTAGGCTTAATCAAATATCTATGTGTGTCTTTAGTCCAATATCCCAACAAAAGAATTCTAATGGACGTGGTGGTTGCTGACATTCCACCAAAATATGGATGCTCTTATCAAGATCTTGGGGAGCAAAACTCCAAGGATCCTTTCAATTAGACCTCTCTTACGCCACTGTTTCAGTCTTTGGGCAACCAAAGAGACTGTATAGAGAAACACTGATGAAGTATGTGGTGAGTAGTGAGGAAAAGCCCCAAAACTTTCCCATTTACTCAATCCATTCTGATATGGATTCCTTTATTTTGTTCAATGATGATGATCGTCCCCCAACTGGTGATAATCCTTCGGATTTAGAACAAGGAGCATGTGTAAGTGAGGAATCGGTTACCCATACCCAAAAAACTAGCAAAACAAACAATGCAACCAGCACACGAAGAGAACCTCCCGAAACAGGAAATCCAAATCTGCCCACTCCGATAATGATTTCAACTCCCAATGCTAGCCAAGACCAAGAAATCCTATGGTATTTGGAGTTTGACGATTTAGTAAATAAGCTAGGGGCAGGGGCAAGAGTTTGGATCCATAATGCCCAAAACAACCATGCAGAGGGTCATGCCTATAGATTGAATTTCAAATGCATCAACAACATGGCAGAGTATGAGGCCCTCCTTTTAGGCCTTAAGCTCCTCAAAGCTCTTGGGGCTGCAAAAGTTTCCATTCTAGGTGACTCCGATTTAATCATACAACAAATGAAAGGCAACTTTGTTACCAATGACAATAGGCTTAGAGCTTATAGGACTGCGGCCACAGAAATACTCAATTCCTTCACCGAATCTAAGCTTGCTAAGATTTCTAGAAACCATAACATAAATGCACATAGCCTAGCCACTTTTGCTAGTACATGCAAGCTTCCCTTTGAGCCAAATCACCATTTCACTTCTGAGATAAAACATAGGCCCGTTGTCCCTAACAATATTAAAGATTGGCAAGTGTTTGAAAATGATGCTCAGATTAACAATTTCCTCACTCTTGAGCATGAGTTTTCAAATTCAAACATTGACATGGATGCCATGAACGATTCCCAGCAGCAAACAAATGAAAATCAGCAGGCTGTAACAGCTGCAACAACAGAAAAAATCTTTAACCCGACTGTTTTTGACAATGCAAACATAGAAGAGCTGAAACAAATGCATTTAGATGAAACAGCCAAAGTAGAGGCTGAGTTCATTGATCTAAAGGATAACTTTTTGCCCACTGGCCTCACTCCATTAGAAGACATGTTTGATAATAATGATGTGCCCAAAAAGCCAAAAATGGAGCCGTTAAATGCTGCTATAGAAGAACACAATATAGGTACGACAGAGAAGCCCAAAATGATTAAATTGTCCACAAATATGCCACCTGATCAAAAACCAAAGTATGTGGATTTGTTCAAAGAGTTCCAAGATGTATTTTCTTGGAGTTATGAGGAATTGAAGTCCTATGACACCTCAGTGATCCAACATACCATTCCCTTAAAACCAAACCAAAAACCATTCAAGCAGAAACTTAGAAGAATTAACCCTATGCTTCTTCCCCTTATTGAAAAGGAAGTGAAGAGAATGTTTGAAGCAGGTATCATAGCACCCATTAGATTTTCCGAATGGGTATCCAATCTGGTTCCCACAAGGAAAAAATCAAGTGAGATCAAACCATGTGTAGACCTAATAAAATTAAACCAAGTCTCTCTAAAAGACCACTATCCTTTGCCCAAAATGGACCATATCCTACAAAGAGTAGTGGGGTCATCCAGAATCTCTTTGCTAGATGGATTCTTAGGTTTTAATCAAATACTTGTTCACCCGGATGACCAAGACAAGACAGCCTTTACCACACCGTGGGGAACATTTAAGTATGTTAAAATGCCTTTCGGGCTAAAGAACGTTGGTGCCAACTTTCAAAGGGTAATGGATATTGCATTTGCCAAGGAAATACATGATTTCCTTGCTGTCTATCTTGATGACTTAACCCCTTTCTCCAAATCTAATCGAGAGCACCTCAGACACTTAAGGCAAATCTTCATGACATGTAGGAAATATGGTATTTCCTTGAACCCCAAGAAGTCCTTGTTTGGCCTTGAGGACGGTAAGTTGCTAGGCCACATCATTTCAAAAGACGGTATCAGAATTGATCTAGAAAGGATCCAAGCCATCCTCCAAATCCCCTACCTAAGAAACATAAAAGAGTTGCAAGCATTCCTTGGAAAGATCAATTTCCTAAGGAGATTTATCCCAAACTTAGCCGAACTGATAAGACTGTTAAGCAACATGTTAAGGAAGGATGCCAAGGTAAAATGGTCTCTTGAAACCAAGCAAGCCTTTGAGAGTATCAAAGCTGCCTTGACTCAAACGTCTATCCTCACAAGTCCACAGTTTGATAAGGATTTTATCATCTTTTCCTTTGCTTCAGATCACACGATAGCTACTGTCCTTTTGCAAAAGGATGGCCAGGGAAATGAGAAGCCAATTGCTTTCTTCAGCAGAGCCCTTAGAGATGCTCCTTTGAAGTACCAAATCATGGAGAAGCAGGCTTATGCTCTTGTGAAGGCCATTAAAGACTTCAGAGTTTATATTTTATATTCACATGTGATTGCCTATGTCCCAAACTCTGTTGTAAAAGACATATTAACTCAAGAGGGGCTGGAAGGCAAAAGAGGCAAGTGGATTGCCAGTATTATTGAATATAACATTGAAATAAAACCCACCAAGCTGATAAAGGGACAGGGTTTAGCCAAGCTAATGTCCGAAACAAATTTTCAAGCCTTAGACATTAACCAACTGGACAATGAATGGGAGCTGGCGACTCCACAGATCAGTCAAACCTTTTTTCAATCCCCATGGTATGCTGATATTTGCTTTGTATTGTTAAACCTATGTGCTCCCCCAGGATTGTCCAGGACCAAAAAAAGATTTTTAAAGATGAAAGCATCAAAGTTTTGTGTCTTAGATGGTGCCCTGTTTTGGAAGAATCATGAAGGTATTTTGCTTAATTGCTTAACTGCTTAACTTTGGATGAAACTGACAAAGTCCTCAAGGAATTTCATGCAGGAGATTGTGGAGGGCACTTATATTGGAAATCAACAACCGATAAAATCCTAAGGGCTGGGTTTTATTGGCCTTCTCTGTTTGACGATGTTAAAAAATTTGTAATGTCTTGCCATAAATGCCAAATCTTTGAAGGGAAAAGAAAATTGTTGCCTTTTCCCCTTAAGCCCATCTCAACCGAAAAGCCTTTTCAACAATGGGGTCTTGATTTCATTGGAGAAATCCATCCCTCTTCTTCAGGCGAGCACAAGTGCATTTTAACAGCCACCGACTATTTCACCAAGTGGATTGAAGCCATCCCATGTAGGCAAGCCAATGACTCCACTATTATCCAACTCCTTGAGGGCAATATCCTTTCCAAATTTGGCTGCCCTGAGAAAATCATCACTGACAACGTTGCTGCCTTCAAATCCAAAAAGATGATCAACTTCTGCCATAAATTTCACATTACCTTGGGCCACTCTACAGCCTACTACCCTCAAGGTAATGGTTTGGCCGAATCATCCAAAAAAAGTCTCATCAACATCATAAAGAAAGTGCTAGAAGAAAACAAAAAGAACTAGCATAGGAAGCTCACAAATGCCCTGTGGGCAGACAGAATTTCAACCAAAAGATCCATTGGGATGAGCCCTTATGAGCTAGTATATGGCATGGAGGCCAGATTTCCTTCATCTTTGGGCATTCCTGCTATCAAACTGTTACAAGAGATTCAGGCTGAACCAAATGACATTCAAAGAAGAATTAATCAGACCATTCATCTTCAGCAAACCATAGAGAAAGTGTATGACAGAGCTCAAACTTTGCTAGAGAAGCTCAAAAGGATTTTTGATAAGAAAGCTAAGGCTGAGGATTTCTGTGCTGGTAGCAAAGTTCTAAGGTGGGACTCGTGAAGAGAAGACAAGGGCAAACATGCAAATTCAACTTTCTTTGGAAAGGTCCATTCATTATCAGCGTTGTGCAAGGCAACAACACATATTTCCTAAAATCTATAGATGGCAGCACAGCTGAAGAGGGCCCGGTGAATGGTCGAATGTTAAAGCATTATCATGATCCCTTTTGTTGAGAATCACTCGGCGACATTATTTCTGTATATATCAGCACTTTGTTTCATTTTTTGTAACAGTCCGAATGATAGAGCACGCAGAAGAAAGCAGGCAGTGCTTCACAGTTCACAAGCAATTCAGTTGAGGGAAAGTGTTGTTCTCACTCCAAAATTTTAACTATCGAGCAGTCAACACTAAGAAGTTTCAATCTACAGCAACAATGGAAGATCAAGGCAGTCTGACCTGTTGTTCTTGGCTTTTCACAAGGAAAAGCCATCCCCAAGTGGAGCCACTGTTAGCCTCCTGCTACAGCAGGTTAATCATCTTTCATGATCGACATTTTTACATGCCAAATATGTCGTACTATGCATACTGCAATGCTCCATATTTGCTAAAAAAGGCCAAGGAAGGATGCCATGAGAGTGTGCTAGTCTAAGTGCCACTGCTGTATCCCAATTTTGATGAGTTATTCCATTTTTGAAGACTTTTCAGTTAAAAGGAGGTCCAAACAGCTTAATCTTGGCAGATTCTTAGATAAGTAGAGAAGCAAGGGTGCTCAACAGAATCTGAGCCCTTGGATGAAATAAGTGTAGATGTAGATAGGAGGACAAAGAGAAAAAGTTGAAAAGTTGGGTTTGCTAGTTCAGGTGCACCCAAACCAACAGAAGAAAAAATGCTAGGTAAGTAGGCTGGGTAAGTAGCTTTGTGGTTGCAGAAATAAAGTTATGTGATCTATTTCATGTTTTCAAAGTGTCATATCTATTCAGATCACAAGTTGGAGGTAGTTTTCCATTTAAAGGACTTCAAGCGAGGCATGTCTAACTCCCCCCTTCTTCCTCCTCCCCAAATCACTCACTAACTTCCCCTAAAGAGGTCAAGATCTGCTTGATACCTCTCAGATTCATCATTCTTCATTTTAGTAGCCTTGGTAAAGATCTGTTTTACTCAAGGAAAGTCCATACTTCCCCCACAACTCTTACTTCTCCTTGATAGCCCAAGATTTACATACTTAGCGGTTTTCTCATCATTGTCATGTTGACTACTAACTCTACTATGTAACTCCCTATCTATTTTCCCTTCCCCTACTAAAGTTATGTTAATAACCCCCCTATATACTTATCCCCTCCCCCTGGTTGAAATATAACCATAAGTACACTTGGGAATTGCTAAGTTTATCTGAAACTCAGCAAGAACCCTCATTTCCCCCCTCAAATCATCTTCTCATGCATATCGGACCTCTTTTCATGCCTTGAAATCCCTTCAAACATCAAAAAATTCTGCTTCCGATCATAAAAAACCCTCATCACTTACCTTGGGCCTTGCTCCGATTGCAAAAAGGTTCTATTGGACCCCCTCCGATGCGATATCGCAGTCGGGAGGGGAGTCGTGTATCAAAGCAGCACATAAAGTGTGCCCCCGATTGGTTTGGCCGACAGTGATTTCGCCGATCGACGTATCGCTATGACAAAACAAAACATGCATGTGCGCTGCCGATATGGTTCATCGCCGATGGTCTGTTGCTGATCGCATATCGGCGATCGGCGTTTCATATGAATCCACGCCATATATATATATATATAATATATATATATATCTACTATATATATATACTATATATATATATATATATATATATATATAGTATATATATATAGGCCCCGTCCCTTATCCTTCTGCCGCCTTCTCTGTTCCGCCATCCGTCTGATTGCCCGCACCCTAGATCTACGATGGGCGGGTATGTTCCCTTCCGAACCTGTCGATGATTAGCATCCGAGGATGGGAGTTTTTCCCCTACCACGTCACCCGCCGTACGGGGTCCCACCGCTGACGTCATGCTGACGTCATCCACCGAAAGAAAAGCGCGCAAAGGCGAAATCGCTGCTTAGGAAGCCCGAAATGGAAAAGCCTTAGTCCAGCGCAGGTTTGCAGCAGTTATTTTGCCCGAAAGAAAACAGAAAGGAGCGAATTGACCAGTTAAAGAGTATCAAAGGAGATGAAGCCAAATTTCATGTCAAAGAGTATCAGTGAAGCGGCAAAGAGTATCAGATCAACAATATCAAAGCAGGTGAGTATTAAAAGCCTCCATCAAAGTCCAAGAACGCGGTAAAGCCACTTGAGACTCTCAAATCACAGTTAATGCACATCAAAGCCACTCAAGAGCAGTGGAGCAGAGACCAATGCACAGTTATGATAAATGGCGAGTACATAACAACAAAGAACACAGTCCTACTCATTTTGAAGCAGCTGCCCCAACGCAACACTTAGATAAATATTTCATGCATTTACTTCAAGATAAGATGAATTAAAGCACTCATTTCCCTCAGATCTATTTAAGATCTGCTGTAATAAATATTTCTTAGATATTTTCTCTATATATACGACCCTCTGTATTGAGAGGTGGGGGGTTGGAGGGTTGGTTAATGCACTCCAAGAGAGACTCGCTCTGTATCTGATATGTTTCACTTAATCAAAGATTGTTGAAAGCTTGGAGAATGGATTGTTTGATGTGTTGTTGATGTCTCTGAAGAGTGAATGAGGGAAATCTTGTGCTGCTTTCTGAATCAATGAGTGTTCCTTACCTCTGTTATTTCAATTTCACATATGCTCAAGTCACAGAATGAAAGTTTGGTTTAGAATTTGCTTACCTGCACTCTATGCTCAGTTTTTGTGGCTTCTTAATGTTTTCCTCTTGATTTAGGCATAAATATGGATTCCTTATGGCTCATATTTGCTCTATATCACATATGAATGACTGTTAACTAGGAATTCTTAGTTGCTCCTAGGTAGAGCTCGTTCATCTTCCTTCTGCTAACCTGATTGAGAGATTCTTTGTTGCCTCTCATTTCTTAGCTTGCAATCCATCTTCATTTACCTTAAGTATTGTTTCATGAGCAGCTACCTTGCCCCTTTTTCCTCTTGTGACCAAGAAAACGCACCAGCAGTCTTACTCCACGACTCCATGCCCAATGGTTTGAGACTTGTCACACTATGCATTGCCTCTTACTTGAAAACATCCTCCTTCCACCCGAAAACAAACAAAACCCCTTGAACTCAATAACTAACCTAAAATCATCATCAACAAAGCTAAAATCATTAAGAGAGAGCCCTCTCTGATTGCAGGTGGGCTAGAACCTGTAATCCAAAGATTGGTTTGTGGTTACCTCGGTCGTATCCCTTCAGGAGCTTAGGGACAACCTGAGTGTTAACAACTTCAATCCGAAATCAACTTGTAATAGATATGTATGACATGTTATTGTGGTTTCCATGTCTAGTTCATGCCAAGGAACTGTCGTAGTGCATAAATTTCATCCAGTAAATATGTAGACATATAAAACCTTCCTCTCTCACCATTGGGAGGACTCCAAGCCTATTCTACATGAGCCTTCAACTATCGAGCCAATAGATCTAACCAGTTGAATGCTTTCCCCTCATTCACTACTTGGTCCAATAATAATTCCCACCCTTCAGGAAAGATTTTTGTTCTCTACTGACGATGGATCCTGCAGGCTAAGATAGCCAAGAGCTGGTAGGCCTTTTTGAGGGATTTGTGTTGTATACGTGGGTGGGTGTTTGTCAAAACTTCGATGGCTTTTTCACCCAGCCTTTGAAAATGTATCTTGTGTTCACATAGCTGTGGGTGGACTAGAAAAGTGAGTCCATGCGCTCTACTAGCTCGAGAAAGTGATACATGCGTTGATAGTCTTCTACCCAGAAGGTGGCAAGCTTATGTTTGGTGGCACTGCTCAATGTCATCATCTTCCCATCATTGTGTGAGACAATCCAGCAGATGACATCTGCACATGGGAATCCTGGATACTTGCATGCAACATTGTATAATCCTAATTTCCAGATGTTGAGATACACCCGCTGATCCTCTAATCTGCAACAAAGTCCTTTGCAAAAGCATATTTAACCTGCTTCCATGTCAATGATGATCCATTTTCTATAAACAACCGAGTATTCTCATACAATGGCAAGTCTACTGGCGCTTGCTCAAATGCTTCCCTAGTACTTCTTTCAGTGGTTTCTTTGAAGAAACTCTCTTAAGTGTCATGGCAACAATGATTGCTGGAGAGGTTCTCAACGACTATTGTACTTGTGGGACACAAAAGACATTCATGGAAAACAAACATCAATCTTTGCCAAATCTACTTTCAAGGAATGTTCAAGTAACAAATCAGGCATTTGATGGGGAGGATTGCACAATTCTCATGGACAAGAGGGACTGGATTCTTGTGGGAAATGTGCACTATGCAGTCCTAGTAGCCAGGGTTGAAGCTTGTGGCTTGAAACTGCACAATGCACAGTTCATCCCAGGCAATGGTCTAGGAGAGACTGCACATTGCGCAGTCTCAGTGGCCAAGGTGACAGGTTGGCTCCTAGAACAGCACATTGTGCAATTGAAGCTAGCTTGTACTATGCACTACGCAATTCTAGAGGCCAACCTTGTGGCTTGAGCCTTAGGATTGTGTTGTGCTCAACTGGGAAAAGTGAAAACCGGCTAAGGAAAGTTCAAATCTGCCCAAGGGAAGTGTGAAAAATGAGCAAATCTTATATATAGTGTGAGTTTGAGTGCAAATCTAACTAAGTATGATTAAATCCATGTATATCAAGGACATAAATTAATCAAACAGAATGAAAATCAAGTATGTGAGGGGAGTCACCGCAACGACGACCATCAGTACAAAAACAGGAAAACAAATGTGACACTTGTGAAAGGCAAACCAAAACTTTAAAAAACACTTATACAAGTTAAAACAATTTGAAACAACAACAACTATGAAGATAAATAAGTAAAACAATACTCGTACAAGCAAAACAACAGAAAAAGAGGCAAAAGACGACAAAAGAGAAACTCACACATAAAAGTGACGACGAATGCACCGAAGGTTCCTCAATATTCTCAGGAATGCTAGAGATCCAAGATAGAATGTGAACATGAGCTCTAGAAGAGTCTATTAAATAGATTTGAGTGAATTAGGATTTATGACACACATACCTAAAATCAAGGAAAACGCTACACTTGGCAAAAGTTTCTAAAAATAATGAAAGTGCCTCCTTTGGGATACTAAAAATAAATCCCTATTTTTGGGGATGTTTTTTTAGGTTTTTAGGTTTTTTGTTTTTTTTGGGAAACTTGCCATGCACATTGCCGACAAATATTGCACAGTTCTGGGGAACTAGGAAACTTTCCAGCTCAGTGCACTGTGTAGTTTCTGAGCTCAGTGATGGATTGGTTTTTGGGCTCAATGTTAGGCTTCCTTCCATGGCTGCGCAATTTCTAAACTCAAGGTTGACTCTGAGTCAGAACTGTGCAATTCCCATCATCAAGGCTACTTTCCCTCAAGCATTGCATAGTTTATGGAGGCAAGCCCAAAACTACTGCGAGACTAAGTTGGGAGATCAACTTGTGACTTTGAAGGATCAACTAAGTGTGAAATCAAAAAAGCACAAGCACAAATGAAGGGATAAGTCTCAGTCGAAATATGAATACCTAGATCAGTGCAAGACAAAAAGCTCCAAAATCGAAACATATGCAAAATTTTGGAAAGTGCTTCTAGCTACTACAACATTGTGTTAAACAACTACACAAATCCATATCAATGCAACTGTCCAATTGTCATTTAAACAATTTGCTCTCCGTTATTAGCTTAAAAAAAGGTACAACAATACTACATGTGGTTAAAATTTAAAAACAAAGTGACCTTTCCATTGGATATGTCATTGTTTTGACAATATTTTATAATCAAAATGTCTTTACAATATTCTAATGCATACATAGTTAATATTATATTTAGTCGTTGTCTGCACATGCATATAATTATTAATGTTATCACTATGTAATGAAAGCCTGGTATGCATACATATTTAACAATATTAAAGACTTAATAGTTATAACTAATATTAAGATATATTTAGTTAATATTACCATCAACATAATATTAATAGAACTATGCCATGATCGAGTAGAAAAAGAGTAAGTACCACCACGCTGAACTGGAACTAGAATACATAAAATTAATATTATATTTAGTTATTATGTCTATACAATATTATAATGCATACGTAGTTATATGTCATTTTTTTAATTATAAATGAGAATGAAAATGCTCCATAACAATACCTAGTAATACCTATGTGTACGGAGGAGTCAATGTGTAGAGGTAATATTTGTGTGCAGAAGAGCCCATGTGCGGCTGCGCAAATGTGTTAAGGCAGAAACTAGGGGCGGGGCCTCCTCCGCACTCCATACACATAGTTATATAAATGATATAAAATAGACTAATTATAATAATATTCATATGATGTAAAAGATAGTAATATGTGTGTGTGCATAGATGCGGAGCTCAAAGGTAGAAATGAGTGGATGGGGCCTCCTCTGCACATGAGTATTCCATGATTGTACATCCCTTTTCCAGGGAGGAAGCTGTGAGTTATTTAGAAAAGGAGATTTTACACCTGGGGTTGTTTAGGAGAGTAACATAGATGAGGTTACAACCAGAGAAGTTGCCTTGGAGTGCAAAGGCTTGTAGTTGGCTATAACTATAGTAGATGCAACGATGAGTTGCAAAAAGAAAAATGATGAGTGGAGACATGCTTTAGCTATAATGAAAAATGTAGACCCTTCCTTCTTAACCAATCACATAGGATCATTGATGTAGAGCTTTATCACTTGTTAAGATAGAGTTATAACGATTTGTCTAATCCTAAGCTACATATTTTCTTCCTATATTGTGTTGCATTTCTTGAGGATACATACATTCCTATGAATGATCTCATGGAAATGTGGAGTGAAGAAGCGTTGATCATTCAAAGAGAAAAAACCTATTTCATGGATATTGGGCGCAAGTACATAGATGTACTATTAAGCAGGTATTTGGTTTAATGTAATGAAAACTTGGGTAATAAGTATAGGTTTTTACATGTAGATGATGTTCTTTGTGATATGGTAATTCATATCGGTCAAAGGGAGGCACAATGGTTACTTGAAGCAGGGCACAAATTGAAAAATTTCCCCAATGGAGAAAACATTGGGGGATTGCAAAAGAATATCACTACATAGCAACTATGTTTGTGATCTACCTACCCACTGATTTTAAATGCTCGCATCTTCTCAGTTTGATATTAGCCTACAATGAAAATTTGAGACAAGTTCTAGATGGAGAGAACATCACATCCCTCAGTGTTCTCGATCTGTCATGGACCTCCATAAGTTCATTGCCAACATCAGCAGGGTAGCGATAGTCAATCTTGGTGGACCAGTAAAATCCAATAAATTGCAGATGTCACTTCCAAAATGAAAAAAAATAATTATTTTAATGGATTTTTTTTTGGAAAAAGGTTGCTTTCTTCGCATATCAACATGTTCATTGTGTGGAAGTCCTTGTGCGGAGGTTCTCTGCATAATAAACCTCCACACAATGAAAATGTTGATGTGCGGAAGAACCATTTTTTTTCAAAAAAAGTAATTTATAGAGGAAGCAACCTTTTTCCAAAAAAAATAATCCATTAAAATATTTGTTTTTTGTTTTGTCACGACCAATGCCAATTTTTGTTTTTTTGTTTTTTTGTTTTTCATGGAGAAATGAGGCCCGAGTTTAAGATGGAAACTCATTTAAACAATGGATATTTTTTGTTTCAAATAAATTGCAATTGACTTTTCTTTTCTCTACAAATGAAATATATTTTTTTGCACATAATATACTAAAGTTTCCTCCCCCTTGCCCACGTGTTAGAGCACTCAACAATGGAATGACCACTCACAAAATTAGTTTTTTTTTAATGAATTGTCAAGTATAGAAAAATACAAAAAATAAAATGCCCTCCACCAGGGGAATCATGTCCCATCATAGCTCTCTAATCTAATAAAAAACTAGAAATCATTTTTTTAGGAAATTAGAAAATTAATTTTGAATTTACGGAAAATAGAAATATTCAGCATTTTCATGAAACTTTGGTTAAAATTGCAAAAAAATAGTGAAATAATGCATAATCAACGTATTTTGACCACGAGGCGAATGCTATAGTCCCTGATGAGGCAATGACTAATAAAGTAAAAATTATTTAACATACAAACTTAAACATATATGCATATGTAAAAACTCGAGACTGTACAAGGTAACAAATATATAAAAAGAGATGCAATTCAAATTCGAATAATATATATATATATATATATTATAATATATATATATAAATTATAATAAACCAAAATGCCAGAAGAAATATCGAGGTAGGGTATGACCAACAAAACAATTCTTTTTATTATGCTTTAAATTCTCAATACATTACTCTACGAGATGGTATATGCATGTATGAGAGAAAGTGATACAAATTCAAGTTTAACCTAATCAATAACATGAATAAAGATCACATCCCTACAAAACCATCACATAGTTAATACTAGTTTAATGATACAAACAATGGAAATAATGAAAAAAGAAAAGGATCTGCACCTTCATCTGGATATTAATTAATAGAACTCTGCATTCACATCCTAGGAAGCACTCAAAAAGAACACTTGCAAACCAACAATTGATGTCACACACGTATAGATCAATGCACACAAAATGGATTTAGAAAATAAAAAGGGAAAACCTCACTGATTGGTTAGGCCCTCTCTCAAAAAAATGGGCAACATTTGGATATGTAGGCTAGGAATCCTTTCTTCAAAGTGATTGTTTTCTTTAATAGATTTTTAAAATTGATGGATGGCTTCGATCCGTATTGAGAAATTGGCTCAAAGAATAGATGAACTAGATTAATTGCACCAATTAATGTCTTTGGTAACTATTTGGGATTTTTACTAGACTTTACTTGATTCCTCATTATTACACAAAGTATGCATATATATTTATTTATTATGCTACTACTTAATGTGGTAATCAACATTCCTTTCCTAGTTTGTTATAAAGAGTCATTGTTTTAACTTGTGATGCATTTGAACTATCTCCTCTTGAACCAAGGTATTTCCAAATATACATTTTTAGAATTGTACATATCAAATTCATTCCAATTTAGATTACTTTGCATATTTCTGAATTTCCCATTTAAATACCCCTCATCATTTTGCTGAGACTTCCCGGTGAAGTAATGAATCTTCCCATAAAAACGGTCTTCTCTAGATGTAGGAGCATGCATTTTTCTCTCCAAACATGATACATATTGATGTGTTGGAGTCTCGTTAAATTACCAAAGGATTCATGGCACCTTGCACATTTTTCAATGTAGTGATGAGATGTAAATTCATTCAAGGTGCTTTAGTTTTCCTATGGACTTTGGAATCCTTGAAAGGGGAGCAAAGGAGCCAAGGAGCCTGAGATTTTTCATGTCATAATGTTGTTAATGCCATCCTTTGCACATTCAAAACCTTTAGATTCTTCATTGGGGAAATGTAGCCGGGCACTTGGAATAGTGAATCCATATGAGATTTTGGTAAGTGAATCCTTCTCAAAAAGAACTTCTAAGAGATTTTCTTCAATATTAAGAGATTGCAACTTTCTGGTGCACATTAGGCTTTGATAGTAATAGAGTTATAAAATAATGATAATGCCAAAGGGTTTGAGAACTTGACAGGAGAGAGAATATTTTACCACCTAAATTGTATTTCGATAACCAATACTTTGAATACATTTCCCAATTTGAACTAAGAAGCTCATTTCTTTTCGAATTGAGCATATTTTTCTTTTCTTTGGATAAAGAACTTGTGATATGCATCTTTTCTTTAACTGAGAAGACATTTTTCTTGTTTTTCCAGACTTAAATATATACTCTTTTCTTTTTCTTTTTTCTTTTAAAAATAAAATTAGGTGCCAGCTTCTTTTTTTCCATCTCTCATAAATCACATGAAAATATATTTGTCAAGCTAGGCCATGATTATGATAACGGGGCTGGGACATAGTGGATGTAAGAGCTATGAGGTGAAGAGGGTAGATTGCGAAATTGAGGTGAAAATTTTAGATCATATGAGTTGAGAGATGTTAGTCGAGCTCAGATACATAATGTCGACAAAAATAGTCATTAACAACTTTCCAACCAACATAGCTCATCACTTATAGTGGTGTGCAAGAAAATATTTTAAAGAAACCGAGGTGTGCAAAACCAAGAACATAGAAAGGATGAAGCAAGATGGTCAAAGTATAAAACATCACGAATGAGGACAAAGGTCATCAGTGTGGCAGAAGACAAGTCTTTAGGGGTCAACACATGGGCAAGCCAATATGCTCATAATGAAAGAAATAAGGAGGAGGTAGAGAAATCCATCAGTTTGACAAGGATTGCTTTTAAGCGGTGGCCTCCACATGAGAGAATCAAAATCAGTTCCAACAGGCTTTGTAAGGATGAGAACATGAGGTATTTAAAGTTTTGTTGTTCTCTTGTTCTCATTAAAAACTAGTGTGTCAATGATAAGTAATGCATAAATATGTCTTCCTTTTCACCTATGACTCATCTAAACTTGGCTGATGTTTCCACTCCTTTGTGACGACAGGGAATGAGGTTGAAGATAATGGAAAAGGCGAGCTAAAAGGAAAAATAAAGATGATGATAACTGCAAGGATTAAAAAAAAAATCAAAACATGTGACTAAAGAATGACAAAACCAAAAATAAATAAGGCTCAAAATCATGTCAAAGCAAAGGAAAACAAAACTTAAAAGGTAACAAAAGCATATTTTTTTACTTGGTTTTTAAGGATTTTTATTTATTTACTTAATTTTTTATTTTAATAAGGTTTTATTTATCTACATGATTAAGACTCAGGACATACTCATGTTTAAACGGGACGAAATTTAGCATAAAGGAAAAAATCTCGAGTCTTACATGCAATGATCGTGGCTTGATGAGCACTAATTAATCAAGGAAAATCATCCTACCAACCAACAAGCGTGTATAACAATGACACGGGCTTAAAAAGAAGCCAAAAATAATGTTCGTCGTCACATATGACATGCCAACCAACAAGCATAAGCTTCTATACCAACTAAAAACATAAGTTGATACAAGACAATTGCATTCAAGGCTCACATCAAAAGCCACATCTAAGCCATGTCGAACATTCCTCCTATCATGAAAAAAATAAGACCCACATGCATGAGATGTTTCAAACCTGAACACTTCATATTTAATACACATGACTGTTGAAACTTCTCTAAAGTCAAAAGTAAAGTTTTCATTCTCAAGTCCATCAAATAATGTTTTGTCTTCCATTTCAAGAAAAAATTTCTTAAAATTAAGGTGCAACCTTTCATAAGAAAGGACTTCTTTCTCGAGTTTGTAAAATAACAACTCATCATTCATATCAAGGAGGCATTTCCCATATTCATGATTTGACCATTCATCACTACAATCATTATACAAGACATCAAACATAAGGTAGAAGAGGTTGGAATCAATCTGGGAATGAACATCATGGCATGAAAATGCATGAGAGTTGATGGGAAAATCACAATCTTGAGGTTGAACTTGATCACCTTTGAATGTAAAATAATCTAGGTTAGGAAAAACAAAATGGTTGTCATGTGCGATGATTCGATTGTGATCATAATTCAACTCGCACTTTTGATAATTAAAAAATGGCATAAGAATCTTAATCATGTTTCGAAATGAAAGGGTTCATTGAAGGACTCAGGTAGAGACAGGCTAGAAACACCATGCTCAATATGACACATGTGGTCCTTCATATCTTGAATGATAAGCACCAAATAAGAGGGATCAGGATACACATCATTAAGATTAAGAGAGGACCTAGTTCTATGGATATACTATTTGTATTCAATGAAAAGTGATCAAGGATTGTTCAAGGTTTTGAATGTTCTTTTCCTTCGGCTGCCATTGGTAAAGAGGAGGTATGAGATCATAATAATGTAGATAGGAAACCAAATTGGTCGATTGAATAAACTCATGGATAAGATTGTGAAGCTTAACAAAATTGAAATTGAAAGCACAAACACTTTCACCATTTTCCATGCATAACTCGTTAAAGTTTCTAAGATGATCATAGGGATCCTCTAGCTTACCAAAGGCCCAGGTAAACCAATAGGAAATTTCATGCCAGGTGGAAAAGCATTCATTAGGTAGGCCAACAAACAAGGAAGAAACATGTCCTTGAAGGTAGTTCAAAAACAAAAGCATACAATTGTCATTTTCATTGACCCTAAGTATTATACATGCATTGGAGAATGTGCAAAAATGCTCATTCACGGTAACATTTCCATCACCATAAAACAAGGATAGATGTTTTTTGAAGTTGCGAAATAAAGTCTTAACCGAATGTGAAAGCTTTAAAGGTGAAGGTGTAAGCCAAGGGTACATGTTTTTATCTTCCTCCCAAGTAAAGGTTCCATGGCAGTGAATAATCTTGTCAGGATTAGAAGAATAAGTGGTTGGTAAGGCATGACAAGGTAAAAATTAGTTAATGACAATCATACTTGACTAAAGAAAATGAAATGAAAACCAAAAGGGAGTGAAACTAAACACTCTCCAGTATGGTCACCAAGAGGATGTTGATGTCTCAAAATGGACCGCTCTAGACACCAACACATTGAACTTCTCAATGGCTAGTGAGAAGTAATGGGAGAGATATCCAAGGGTTTATATCCAACCGAGTAGGGATTGAATCCACGCCACGACTAGTGTGGACTCAACTCTCTCATTTGTCAAAAAAGTTACAGTTTGCTAGGAACAGTCCTATAGCTTGCAACCCTAACAAAAGGGAGAAAAGTAAAACAAATAACTAACCTAACCCTAAACACCATATAATAAAATAGACTACAATGTTTCTTATGTAATAAAAATTAAATAAATTATACCCCTCCTATTTAAAAGTAAAATATTCTAGGTACTTGAATTAATTGATCAAATAGGTGGAGAAATATTTTAAATATTAATTATTTCTTGTATAGTTAATTGTTGCTTCGTGTTTTTATATTGTGAAATTAAAATCTTAAATCAACTATATTGAATATATAATTAAATTTTAGTGAGTAAGATTTATTTAAAAGCAATAATAAAACATTAAAAAATATGATAGCAATACAAAAGTTTTAAAATTAAAACATAAATAAATTATGTGCAAAAGATAATACTAGATTAAAAGAAATAAGGCTATGAATGAAATTTAAAATAGAATAAAACAAAATATCATACAAAGCCTAAAAGTTAGTTGTAATGATTTAGCAAATTATATAAAAGAACAAAAAAAAAGTAAAATAAAATAAAATTGATTTAACATCACAACTTAAACATATATACATATGTAAAAACTCAAAAATGTACAAGGTAATACATTTATACAAAGATTAAAATAAATTTGAATATTATTATTATTATTTAAATAAACCAAAATTCTAGAAGAAATATTGAGGTGGGGTATGACCAACAAAGGAAATTTTTTTATTATGCTTCAAAATCTCAATGCATTGCTCTACATAATGGTATATGCATGTATGAAAGAAAGTGATATAAATCCATGTTTAAATTAATCAACAACATGAAGGAAGACCAAATCTCTACAAAACCATCGCATAATTAATATCGGTTTAATGATAAAAACAATGGAAATAATGCAAAAAAATGGATCTATACCTTCATCTGGCTATTAATCAATAGAACTTTGCATTCATGTCCTAGGAAGCACTCAAAAGGACCACTTGCAAACGAAAAATTTGTCATACAAGTACATATCAATGCATGAAAAATGAATTTAGAAAATAAAAAGGGAAAACTCACTCTTTGGTCAAGCCCTCACTCAAAAAAAGGGGCAACATTTGGGTATGGAGGCTAGGAATCCTTTCTTCAAAGTGGCTGCTTTTTTTATAGATTTTTTGAGATGAATGGATGGCTTCGTTACTTCTTGAGAAATTGGCTCAACGGATGGATGAACTTGGTTAGTTGCACCAATTAACATCTTTGGAAACTATTTGGGATTTTTACTAAACTTTACTTGATTCCTCACTATTATACAAAGTATACATATATATTTATTTATTACGTTGCTACTTAATGTGGTAATCAACATTCCTTTCCTAATTTATTATAAAGAGTCCCTATTTTGACTTGTGATGTCTTTCTCTTATCTCCTCTTGAACCAAGCTATTTCCAAATATACATTTGCATAATTGTACAATATCAAATGCATTCCAATTTAGATGACTTGATATATTTATGAATTTCCCATTTAAATACTCCTCACGATTTTGCTGAGAATTCTCAATGAAGTAATTAATCTTCCCATAAAATCAATCTTCTCTGGATGCAGGAACATGTATTTGTTGCTCCAAACATGAGATAAATTGATGTGTTGGAGGATTGTTAAATTACCGAAGGATTCATAGATTGACAACAAAATGACACCTTCCGCGATTTCACTGATGCAGTGGTGAGAAGTAAGTATGTTCAAGGTGCTTTAGTGTCCTTATGAAATTTGGAATCCTTGAAAGGGGAGAAATAATTTCCAACTCCCGTAACTGCAAAGGAGCCTGATATTTTTCTTGCCTCAATGTTGCTAATGTTGTCCCTTGCACATACAAAACCTTTAGCTTCTTGATTGTGGAAATGTAAGGACACTTGGACTAACGAAGCCATATGAGATTCAGTGAGTGCATCCTAAATAGATTCTCTTCAGTATTGAGATCTTGCACCTTCCTGGTATGAATACCATGGAAAAGGGTATCATGCAGTCTATTACAAAAATTCATCATGCCATTTCGCAACAACTCATGAATCCTCCTTTGGAAATAAGTCAAATCTGACTATAAGGATGGATTATACTTGAAATCATTATTTTTCATAACACTAGGAAACATCCTAATTCCACCCACTTCATTGATGATTAGATGAATATTGCACCAATAAATAATCAATTTTCATATTTTCCATGGGAGACCAAAGAAGGTGGTCATGCATAAGTATACAATTTTCATTGTTCACTTTGACAAGAAACTTGTTGTTTGTTGACGAGAGGATGAGTAATTACTTCTACTCAAATCTCAAGCGATGGTCAATTAAAACATGAAAACTAGTGTATTTTTGCACCAGAGACTAACACAATTTTTTATACAAAATAAAATTAAAGATTATTTATATTGAATAACTTCAAGGGCCCATTAGATTCACAATATCTTGGTTTTGATAAAAATAACCAACATCCCAATCCTCAGTGGGGGATGAGAACGTCATGAGTACAACCATTATTGTTCTCATACTGGACCAGAGTTGAGGATTCTCTTGAGTACAAGCTCTAGCAAGTTGCACCATCTTCCAATTTGAATCGAGCATATAATTGTTTCTAAGTATGGGAACAATTAGACTTCGAGCCATTTCACATCTATTAGGGTCCTTCAATTGAACCAAAATTTATTTTGTGGCCTACATATCCATTTTCTTTATGGTTGCCTTCAAATGTGCTTCTATCCTTTCAAGCATTTCATGTAGAATCTCTCCATATGAGAGTGTTGAACTCCAAGATAGAATGATTATTTCACAAGAGGATTCCTTTTGTTTCCTTCGAGTATTCCACCTTGTTAAACATATTGTCAAAAATTGAGTTAAATTTGAAAATCCAGTGATATTTACAAAAAGTGTGAAGAATGATATTGTATATAACCAAACTGCAGTTCACCCATTTGCAATCATCTAATTGAAAAGCATAGAAAATTCATCCACTCATCCTCTCATCTCTAACATACAAATAAGGATTGTATGGGTATATTCATCCAGCTTGCAGTGGCGCTTCTTCATTATCATGAGGAGCTTGAACACATTTTCAACCTGCACCCTCCCACAACGTTCCCTCCTTGTAAAAGAAAATTTAAAATCGAAACCATACATCCCACAATTCATACGAGCGAATCAATATATTGTATATATATAATTACCGATGCAAACAGTTTTCGATAATGACAACACTCTCGTGGTGCACACTAGACTTTGGTAGTAATAAGTTATAAAATAATTCCAACACCAAAATGTACGAGAACTTGATAGGAGATACAATATTTTGCCACTTAAATTGTATTTCGGTAACCAGAACCTTGTATACATTTCCCAATTCGAACTAAGAAGGTCCTTTCTTTTTGAACTAGGCATCTTTTTCTCTTCTTCTGACATGGATTGAGCACATTTTTCTTTATCAAACTTTTTCTCTTCTTTTGATATGGATTGAGCATATTTTTCTTTTCTTTTGATAAAGAACTTGTGATTTGCATATTTCTTTTTGAACTGGATATCTTTTTCTTTTCTTTTGATAAAAAACTTGTGATATGCATATTTCTTTTTGAACCGGGTATCTTTTTCTTTTCTTTTGATATGGATTGAGCACATTTTTCTTTCCTTTTGATAAAGAACTTGTGATATGCATATTTGATTCAACTAAGAAGACCTTTTTTTGTTTTAGAATACTTAAATATAGACTTTTATTTTTCTTTTTTCTTTTTTTAAAGAAAATTAGGTGCAAGTTCTTTTTCCATCTCTTGTCAATAACATAAAAATATATTTGACAAGCTAGGCCATGATTATCAAAATAGGGTTGAGGGCCATAGTGGATGAAAACACTATGAGGTGAAGAGAGTATATTGTAAAATTGAGGCACATAATTTAGATGATATGAGGCAAGAGATGTTAGTCGAGCTTGAATACATAATGTTGACAAAAACAATCATCAACAAATAGTATATGGCTAAATTATAAATATGTTTCATGAATTCATGATTGAACTACGCTCTTTATGTACTTATGTATTGACATATCTTTAACAATAAAATTTGGAAAATCAATTCCATTGTTACAGTCCTCTTTGAGAAAGGGAAAACCTTATTTAATTTCATGGTTAATTGTGCTTTACTAGAATTATCAATTATACGGGCTGCCAAATAACAAGGATAATAACCATTTTGTAATTTTGAAAATGTTAATGATAATGAAGATGATGATTACCATCCACTAAGACTAACTTTGGTTGATAAATACCTAAAGAAATGTAATGAATAATCCATTTGCTATAACAATTTATTTCTATGACGAAAAAATGTTATAGAAAAACTTTCGTAGCTCTCTTTGGTTTTCATGACTTAATCATTTAAGAAGATCATTATTGCTCCAACTATTGTAGAATTGACCCTAATATTTGCAAATGAAGGAAACTATAAGATAAATTGTTTTTCATCCTCTACTTTCATAGTATCTTAAATGTTACAAATTCTTTCTTCACATGGTGTTTTAAGAGCACCTCCATTACGCAATATGTTTCATCTTGTTAAACGGTTGGTCTTACAATATTTTTTCCCCTGGAGAAAAACATGTATTTCTATTAAAAAAAGACATAGAGGTTATGTTTATAAAAGCTTATAACATTGCAAAAATATCTAGAAAGATTCAATATAGGTTTGATAAACCACAATTATGCCTATATGAAAAGATAAAAGTAGTACTCTACCATATTTTTCAAAATATATCCTCTAAAAGCTATGCCAATTCATCTGTTGGAACCAATATCACCTAGTGTAGCCCCTTATTATTATAATTGCAACCCCCTTATTGTATTGTTGTGCCCATGTAATCCCCATGTTGTTATTATTGTGCCCCATAGAAGCCCATTATTGTTATTTTTGTGCCCCTACAATATTATTGTTATGTAGGCTCTAACTATATTGGGACCACTTAGACTCCTATATATAGAAAGGAGGAATGATCATTTGTATCATCCAAGAATTGTTCATTTGTGTAATGTAAAGGAGGTTTTCCCCTCGAAGAGTTTGGTTTTGAATTTGTTGGTGTATCTTTTCTATCTTTTTGTGTGCTAGTTTCATAACATTTGTTATCAGAGCTTTGAATTCTAGGGTTTCGCTGCTCCAAACAGATCATCGTGGAATTTTCGCTATAATGGTTTTTATGCAACATTTCAGAAGCTTAAAAAAACCCATTTGAGCCCAAATTGCAATCATTCTCGGGCCCGAATTTTAGATCTTGTCTCACTATATTTTAGGAGATATGATGATGCAGGAGCATCCGAACACCTTAGTGGAAAAAAATTAGAGAAAGAAGACAGGTGGACAACCACATGGACAACCAAGCCAACCATGAACCGAATTCAGTTAGTAAACTAATTTCAGTTAAAAATTTAGTTAAAATTGAATGCATGTGTAACAAGATATTAAGAATTCATTAGCGAATCAAGAAACAAGGAGAAAAAAACATGTGCATGTGAGAGAGAGGAAGGAAGAGGATACAATGTAGCTGCTGAAGAATTCGTGGTTAAGCCTAAGATGCCTTAAATTGTAATCAAGTTTGTATATAATGGAAATATGTCTTTGAGAATTTACGTCTGTGTATTTTTTTTTTTGAATTGTTTTCTAGCGATTTGGATTTTCTGACGCCATGGTGTTTTTGTCAAGTCAGCCGATGATGTGGAGAAGAGGAGCAGCTAGACTTGAAGCCCTAGCAGCCTTCGCCCTTAAACAATGCACATCAATTCTTCATAGATGCAGCAGCGACAAAGGAGGACCCATGCGCAGAGGAGGAGGGTTGTCAGTTCAATCTACGCCATATACAATTTCCAAGTCTTTTGGCAGAGCCAAGGGTTTTGTTTGGAAGAATGATATGTTTGAGGATAGCATGGAAGCCTTTGGCATGCAACTTGGATTTGAGACTAGTACAAAATTATACGTCTCCAATTTGGATTATGGAGTCTCCAATGATGATATGAAGCAATTGTTTTCAGAGGTTGGCGAGCTTAAACGGTGTTCAATCCATTATGATAGAAGTGGTCGTTCCAAGGGTACAACAGAAGTGGTTTTTTCAAGGATGCATTGGAGAATTCTTGAAGAAAAGACGATGGTGTGGCAGAGAAGTCAGATTATTCTTTAGACCATAATTAGAGATTGTTAAACATAGGAACTTGCAAGAGTCTTCCGGTAATGTGCTTCAACAGAGTGGTGATTCAGAGTATCTGGAACTTCAAGTTTAAGCAGGTGGAAATGATACTGATCAGGCCATGGATGGAAACCTTTGTTTAGATGATCGTAGGTGTGGTTGTTGAAATGGAGAGCAAGACTATTGAAGATGAAATTCCTATAGTGAAGTTATTAAGGGAGGATGATACCTCTGATGCCATGGCCATAGATATTTGCCAGGCAGACTGATATTGGAGGTGGTTAATGTTCTTCTCTGTCTGAAAGTCGGAGATCAGGCAGCAGATATTTGTTGGGCCTTTGGGATGTGTTTTCCTACTGTAAGAGGAGGTGGTGTTTGTCCACGGTTCAAAGATAAATGCCTAAAGAAAAGGTGAGAAGCATTTTTGATAGGCTTCGTGGGCCCATAACCCACAGGCTTCAAGAACGATTTTATTGGGGAAATGGGATTTTGGTTCACCCCAAAATCTTGTCCCCATCATATGATCTAAGGAATGTAGGGTTTTTGCAGGCTCCCGAATTACATCCCAAATCGGTGACCTTGGGAAAATCTCCATAACTTTCTCTTTGAGTATCAGATTAAAATTTCATAAGAAGTTACAGAAATAGGGAGGAATTTAGTTTTTGTTGCATCATTTTTAGGTCCGAAGGTTGAAACAGTGACACATGGCACTTCGTACAAGTTTTCTCTACTGAAAAAAGTGTATAATCAGGTCATCTTGGAAGATTGGACATAACTGTTTCTTGGAGAATCCCATTTCAATCAGACTGATGGCATTCGAAAGAGGACTCAGAGGGCTACCACGTTCAGTAATTTCAAACCTTGGAGATCCAAAATTTCAGAGATACATCAGATTCAATATTGAGCTCCTGCATAGTGAAAAAATGTGTGTAGTTTTTTTTTAGTTTTTTTTATTTTGCATAAGTTTGGTTTGAAAAATTAGTTTGAAGGAATTCAAAGGGCATAGTAAAGCATAATTATCATTTATTGATGCCCTGAAGAAATAAAATGGAAACACTTAGTAAGCAACCTAAAAGCTCTAGCATGACTCATGAAGAAGAGGAAGAAACACAACATGATATATAAAAATTACGAGACCAAGTGCAACAAAATTCACTCTCACAAAAAGTAACAGAAGCTAAGATGGATGGTTTAAAGAAAGACATGGAAGCTAAGATGGATGGTTTAAAGAAAGGCGTGGAAGATAAGATGAATGACGTGGAAGCTAATATGGATGGTTTAAAGAAAGGTGTGGAAGCTAAGATGAATGGCGTGGAAGCTAAGATGAATGGTGTGGAAGCTCAGATGGGAGGAAAAATGGAAGATTTGAAGATATATTTGACAAATTTGCTACAAGATATGTTTACTAATGGTGAAAGGGTAGTAAAGGAAACTCATGATGAGAAAATAAATAAATGTTAATCATGATTTCATAGACTCTAATGTTGGATTGAAGACCCAATGTGTTCCAAAGATCGATATGAGCAAGTTTGATGGCAAGGATCCCTTAACATGGATACTACAGATGGAGCAATATTTCAATCTCCATAATGAGCAAAACACACAAAAGGTATGCATTGCAACTTTATATTTGGAACCAAATCAGTTTGTATTGTATCGATGGCTTTGCTCTCGTAAACAAATTGTCACTTGGGAAATTTTTATGGAATAAATTATAGCACATCATGAGGATACAAAAAGAAACACCTTTTTTAGCTAATTGATAAATCTCAAACAAAAGGGTTCAATGATGGAGTAAATTGAGGACTTCCAAAAATTGAATATAAGGGTAAAAGATATTCCAAAGGAGCATAGGATTGATGTGTTCATAGGAACTTTAAAGGATAAAATCCAACATGAGGTTCACCTTTGGGAACCTGATTCATTGGAGAAGGCATTCAGGTTGGCAAGAAAAACTATGGAAACCAGGAAGCCTACCACTCACAACTATAAATATGGAAGTGTTGTTTCCCCTAGCCTTCCACAACCTACAAGGTTGACACCACAACAATTGGAGAAAAAAAAAAAGCAAAAGGTATTTGTTAGAGTTGTGATAGCAAATACACTGAAGGTCATAAGTGTGTTGAGAAGAAATTATTTTACATAGATTGTGAAGAGGAGGAAGAAAAGGAACAAGAAAAGTCAAAAGAAGAAGATATACACTAAGAACAAACCCTAGAGAAAGAAGAAATGAATCTGACCATATATTGTAATTCATTGACTAGAATTACCACTCCTCAAGATGAAAAATGTAGTAGTGTTGATTGATTCGTGCAGTGCCCATAATTTTATTCATTGTAAGATAGCCAAGGAATTGAATTGCTTTCTATATCCAGCACCATAGTATCAAGTGATGGTTGTAAATGGAAGAACCATAAATTTCTCTGGAAAGTTCCATAATATCAATCTATCCATGGGAGAATATGTTTTGAATAGTCCAATGATTTCCATTCCAATGGGTGGTACTGATGTTGTACTAGGAGTCGAATGGCTACAATCTTTTGGTACGATAACTTTTAATTTTCAAGAACTTTTCCAGAAATTTTTTTCAGAAGGAAAGGAAGTTGAATTAAGGGGCATCGCAGGGAAACCGAGAAATATAATCAACTCTAATGGCATGACAAACTTCTAAAGAAAGAACAATGTGGTGTAATTGCACAATTATGTTCGCTAGAGGTTCCCACATCAAAATTATCTATTTATCTAGATCTCCAAAAACCCTTGGACAATCATTCCAAAGTATTTAAGACTTCCAAAGGCCTCCCACCTATTCAAGATCATGATCATGCTATTCATTTTCTAGGAAGTGTTCCTCCAAACATTAGGCCTTACAAATATCCCTATGCGCAAAAGAGTGAAAATGAACATATGGTTACAGAAATGCTAGAGGATGGTACAATTCAACCTAGTCAAAGTTCTTTCTCCACTCCAGTAGTATTGGTGCACAAGAAGGATGGATCATGGTGAATGTGTCTAGATTATAGGGAGCTCAACAAGATCACTATTAAAGATAAATTTCCCATTCCTCTAATTGATGAATTATTGGATGAATTGCATGGAGCAATTTACTTCATCAAGTTGGACCTTCATGTAGGATATCATCAAATCAGAATGAAGAGTGGAGACATTCTGAAAACAACATTTAGAACTCATGTGGGTAATTATGAATTTTTTCTCATGCCTTTTGGCCTTACCAATGCACCTTTTACATTTCAAGGTTTGATTAATTCCATTTTCAAACCCTTCCTTAGAAAATTTGTGTTAGTATTTTTTGATGATATACTAATCTATAGAAAGTCTTGGAAGGATCATGTTCAACATGTTGATAGAGTTCTCAAATGATTGGAGGAGAAAAGATTATATGAAAAAATACAAGAGGTGGAATACTTGGGTCATATTGTATCTCATGAAGGTGTTAAGGTAGACCCTAAACAACAACAAGTTCTCCAACTGTTAAATGATAACCTCACTTTGGCATAGAATAGAATGAAAAAATAGGCAGATCAACATCGCAACAAAAGAAGTTTAGATGTAGGCGACCGGGTATTTCTACGGCTACAACCATACAAACAGATGTCCCTCAAGCAAGCTAAGAAGGATAATAAATTATCACCAAAGTAATTTGGTCCTTACAAAGTGTTGCAAACTATTGGTACTAAGGCATACAGATTGGAGCTTCCTGCATCTTCCTGAGTGCCCCCAGCTCTCCATGTTTCATGCTTAAAGAAGGTTATAGGTGACAAGTTCCTAGTTCAAACAATATTGTTAGAACTTGACGAGGAAGGAAAAATCATATTGGAACCCGAAGTAGTCACGGAAACCAGAACACAACATCTACGATCAATTCCAGAGTATCTTATCAAGTGGAATAACTTACCCGCTAAAGATTTCACATGGAAGGACGAGAATTTTATACAGAAGCATTCAAAACTACTCAAGTGTTGGGGACAACACTTTTTGAAGGAGAGGAGTATGTTAGGTCCCTATACTACTAGTGTAGCCCCTTATTGTTATTTGTGCAACCCTCTTATTGTATTGTTGTGCCCATGTAGTCCCCATGTGTTATTATTGTGCCCCATAGAAGCCCATTATTGTTATTGTTGTGCCCCTACAATATTATTGTTATGTAGGCTCTGATTATATTGGAGCCACTTAGACTCCTATATACAGAAAGGAGGTATGGTCATTTGTATCATCCAAGAATTGTTCATTTGTGTAATGTAAAGGAGGTTTCCCCCTCAAAGAGGTTGATTTTGAAGTCATTGATCTATATTTTCTATATTTTTGTGAGCTGGTTTCATAACATGCAACTTCAACTAGAATCAACACATGAGAGCCATAAAATATGAAATAAACATGCATAATGAGACACAAATCATCACATCACATAGGAACATAGGATATCTTGTGGAAAACCCCCTCCGGGTCAAAAACCACCTTTGTTGTTGTTGCGTTGTTCAATATATTTTATTATCTGTCAAGTAAATCATTACATAGGGAGTACAATATGGAAACTATTTGAAATGAACTTTGATCTCCAGCTCACGACTTTACATACACCCATCTGATCAACAATCCTTGCCCAACACCCATTGGCCTTATGAAGAAATTTGTTCTCATCACTTTTTTTGTCGAAGCACCCACCCCACTTCTCTATGTGGCTCACATTTCATACATTTTCAAACTATAATCCTTGAGTTGCTCAACATGAACATCACAACAAAAATATATTTATAACACATAATAAAAAACTTTCAATACAAAACATGAATAACTGAATCAAAGTAAAATCATATCCATCTCTCAATTTCATAGATCATCCTCAACTCACATAGCCTCAATACATTTTCTACAAATAAACTAGATGCAGAAACTCAATGATGCAATATATAATTGCCATATAAAAACATGAGACACTATTGCAGCCAATATATCACAATCATATGAGCAACATATATAAACTCAAACAAAATTTATTCCCTTACAATCACAAATGCATTACCAAACTCCTTTGTGACCCTGCCACTTTTCTTCTGCATATAAATAGTCTTCATCCATGCATACTTTTGTCTCTGCTACAACTATACCTCCATGCACACTTTGCTACAAAAAAATCACACTCCTTACCACTAGCTCTCCAATACACTATGACAATTTTCTTACACAAGAGAACAACCAAATGAGCAACCTTTCTCCACATATTTGTAATTTCTGAAGATGATTAAATCAAGAAATTCCAATTCAGTAGTGGAGCATTTTTCATATTATGGAAGTGGTTTGGTTCATCACTTCTTGACTTGATCTAGCCACCAACTTCAGTTACTAATGAATATTCTCTCTTAATGATCTTCTAAATGTTCAATAACCCTCTCCAACCTTTACATGATCAGCCCTGAACAAGACAAACCAAAAAAATAAAATAAACACCTAATGTGCGCAAGGAATGCAGAGAAATTTTAGCTCTAAGTCTTGGCCGCACGCATAGCCTTGTACAAACTCGACTGGAGATCCTCAGTCTCTACCACAAGCCTTCCTTCCAACGATTGTAAATTTTCAGTCGCTCTCATGAGCCTTCATCCAAGTGACTGGGGCAAGAGATGACCAAAATTAAATTTCCTTAGATCATAGTCTGCCCAAAATTCTTCCGTAGATTTATTATCATCATTAAGTCCTTAGGAAGCCACTGTAACCTCTACAACACTTCATAAAACCAATGCCACATCACCACAACATTACAAGTCAAAATAGGTTGACTTGAATGTCATCCATCAGTTGTAATAACACCTAAGACATCAAACTACTCCACAACTATTCCAACACCTACATAACCTTCAAATCATCAATGATAGGCCCAACAAGACCCTACAATCATACAAGTCAAATACATGCACCAACATCTGAAACCACTTAACTGAGGTCTGCAACCAATGCATAAACCAAGTACCTCTGCAACATCAATGCCACATCACAACACCAATGCCAACAATATCCCCCTTCGGCATTGACGGAAACCCCAGTTGAATCATCCAAACAACCTCTGAAAATATGAACTCTTCATCTTCTCCCCTTTTGACATCAATGAAAAATGAACAAACCACAAATCAATAAAATTCTAATGAAAAACCAAGGGATACATATTATATCAACAACAAACACTCTCACTCCTTTGTGAGTGCATGATAAAAGGTAGCATTAATAACTCACTTTCTCTTGAAGTAGCAATAACAATCTCAAGGAATAAGTCCATCTAGATCAACAACACTGTCAAGGCAACAATATGCTATGACTCTCAGAAATAGTAATATAGAGTAAACAATAATATTAAACTCCCCAACAATATCACTCTAAACCAAGGCAATGATAACATGAGAAACACTTTCTCCATCAACATCACCATCAACAAAAACAAAACAAATGATAACCATCATGCAACAAGAATACACTACATCCATTAGTAGCTTATAACATAGTGCAGACAACAACAACAACATCCTCGCAGGCAACAACATATCATAACTGACAACAGTAGTAGTAAGGCATATGATGACCATCATCAACAATATAGTGTGAGAAAAAACACATAATTTCCTCCATGTGACAACTAGGAAGCTATTCCAAAAGAACCAAGAACTATGACTCATAAATATTGCAATGAAAGTACAAAGATTCATAATCCTATTACATAGCTACAAGAATGATAGATTGTGACTATACAATGCTTCCTCAAGGTTGAAATATGACTCCTCACTTATACATGAACATCACTCATATGATTCCACCAGTGACACAAAAAATGATACATGATATTACATGACTACATATTAATTCTGAAAGCCCACACATGGATGCAAAACACAACATATACGAGATGACATAAGGCTTAAATAAATCTCATGATTCTTTCTCTCAAGACAATCTCGACTCATGACCATACATACAATCCATTTCATGGATCACTCAATCAACACAATGAAGATAAGCAATGATAATACAAGGCTTTGGCCCATGATCAAAATCTAAAAGTGAATAACTACATGCCAAAAAGAGTGTGCACAACTTTCTCAAAAAAATTGCTAGAACATGTCTTGAAATAACAGTCCGCAACATCAATAATTAGCAGCCCCAACAACACACGCCTTGTAACAACCCTAGTTAAAAATCCATGTAATAAAGTTAATGAAGTAAAAATAAGAACTATGGTAATGGGACACATATTCCAAGCTAAATGTTGGGAAAAAACATAAGTGATGGGGATCACTTGTGATTAATTAATGGCTATGGAAATTGGTAAAGGTAATGGAAAAGGATTTGAAAAGGCAGAGTGGCATTAATTGACATTATATATATGAAAATAATGGAAATTAGGAGAAAAGGAAGGTGGAAGGTCATAGGTTGCATATGAGGAGGAAAATGAAGGAAAATAGAAGAAAATTGAGGCCTCATTAATAAAAATGCTTCTGAGGATGAGTTTTTTTTTTTTTTTTTTTTTTTTTTTTTTTTTTTTTTTTTTTTTTTTTTTTTTTTTTTAGCTTGAAACTCTCTATTCTACTTTCTCTCTCTCTCATACTCTTGGACACTTATATTTTTCTTGGATCACTCTTGGAGGAGTGTGGTATACTTGGTATTTGGAGCAAGAAGGTAAAGGAAGAGAAGGAAAGCGCAAGAGGACATCGAGATCAACAACGACAATGATTTTTTCTTGTAGGTACCGAGTTGTCTTAGGAGTTGGTCACCTAAAAGGGTTGGTTGGCTCTTGAAGGTTTTGTAGCATGTGTGAAAGGTCATATTGGTTTTGTTTTGCTGGTTCCAATTCCTTAACTGTACATGGGGAGTTGAATCACATCATAGTAGCCTCTCATCACATGCTTACCCAAGTGGACCATTTAACTTGTGTAAATGTGGGAGAAGGGTGGTTACAGAGTGGTATCAAAGCATGGTTCACCCCTTTGACTGGATGGGTGGTGTGCGTTGATCACCTAAAAGGGTTAGTTGGCTCTTGAAGGTTATGTAGCATGTGTTGAAGGTCATATTGGTTTTTTTTTGTTGGTTCCAATTTCTTAACTGTACATGGGGATTTGAATCACATCATAGTAGCCTCTTGTCACATGTTTACCCAAGTGGACCATTTAACTTGTGTAAATGTGGGAGGAGGGTGGTTATAGAGTGGTATCAAATCATGGTTCACCCCTTTGACTGGATGGGCGGTGTGCATTGGTCATGCATACATGTTGGTTGCATGCATGTTATTTATGCTTGTGGTCTACGTGTTTGTTGCATATGCATGGTGATGGGAATGGTATGTCCCGATATGGTCATGCATTACTAACTGGTAATGTCTAAAATGATGTTCATATACTTTTGTGATTATGATTACACATACATTATGCTAATCTGGTTGGTCTTGCAGACGAGATATCCTTCCTGAACTAAAATGAGGTACATTGGTTTGTTTATGATTTGGTTTAGATGACATGATATACATTACATGAAGAGAAGATCAAAGATGATTAGCAAGATGGTAGATTACAATTCACGAGATTCTCTCTATAGATCAGATGAGCAACATGTTGAGGGATATTATATTGGCATAGCAGAAACTTTGAGAAGCTTGAAGGAAAAAACAAGGAGTTAGAAAGAAGATAATGACCGAATCATTCAATCACAAGAGAGACTTGTCAGGGCATATGAGAAACAAGTAGAGGTCAATACGATGATTCTTCAAAGCTTTTCATACTTGCAGATATAGGGACCACTTAGAATCAGTCATGGACAAGAGGATAAGACTAATGGAGCATATGGTAGCAGGTCACATGGTGGGCATAGGTTGGATAGAGATGGAACTATCATAGATGACAAATTCTTAGATACATCAGATCTAAGAGGCAGTGGACATGGACTCTACTCTAGTTCTAGTTCAGATAGGTATCATGTTCGTCAACGTTATCATCCTTACAAGAAGAGTGATAGGGGATATTTTCTGGATGAGTTCAAGAAAGCAAAGCCACCCACATTTGATGGGGAAATGAAGAAGTCACAGGATGCCTAAGCATGGTTGCTTGGGATGGATATGTTCTTCATGTTGCATGATTACTCAATGAACATGAAAGCTAGGATATCGACATTCAGTATTAAAGGTAAAGCATATGTTTGGCGGGAAGATGTAAATAATGTCAGAGGTATTCATGAAGAGGATTTGACCTCGAGTGAGTTTGAGAGACTATTCAGGAAGAAGTATCTATCAGAGAGCTACTATGATGACATGTAAAAAGAGTTCTATGAGTTGAATATGGAAGCTATGACCAATGAGGAGTATAGTAGCATATTCTTGGAGCTATTGAGATATGTACCTTACCTCAAGGAGGAGAATACCAAAATCTAATGATTAATCAATGGGTTACTGGTAGAATTCAAGGGCGGGATTGAGTTTGATGAGCCTAGATCAATGGAGAAGACAATTGGGAAGCTAAAGCATTATTTTGAGCAATCAAAGTGCAGATCTGAGATGAAGCTATACTAGAAAGGTAATGCAAAGAATAAAGGAAAATGGGACAAGAAGTGAACAAGAACTCAAGATACAAGTAACGAAGATAATGTGACACCACATAAGAAGTTCAATGTGTTTGATAAAGGATAGGGATTTCGATCTGAGGAGTAGAAAGAGGATGTAAGTTGGAAGCCTTTCCAATGTTGGACTTGTGGTGGAGAACATCGTAGGAGAGATTTTCCACGACATTAGGGTGGTAGACGCAGATCTACAGTTCGTAGGAGGCACATATAGTGGGGGATGCTGGAAAAAGTGTTCAGTAGATCTATGCAACATTGGAGAACAGGCAGGCAGATCACCATGTGTCTACTATCGAGATGGACAATAATATTTGTGATCAAGTTATTTCTATTTTGATTGACCCTAGATCTAATTATAGTTATGTTAATTTTGACCTGGTGGATAGTTGTGGTTTGAATAAAGAAGTGCATGCAGAATCTTGGTTAATGAAGTTGGATATAGGTACAAAGAAGAGAGTTCAACATTGGATAAGAGCTTGTGCATTTGAGTTGAATGACATGCCTACTTCAACACATTCGAACATACTTCCATTGGGATCATACAATATGTTGTTGGGTATGGATTGGTTATATCTTCATAGGACCAAGGTGGATTGTTATGACAAGGCTATTGAGTGCTTGTATGACAATGCGGAACAAAGAGTATTGCAGGGCAAGAAGAAGGCAACATCGGTTAGAATGGTGACAACTATGCAGGAAAAACACAATTGCAGGAAAGGGTGTGTGTTATTCATAGTGCATATTTCTTGTGAAAAAGGTAAGGAAGAGGAGGATGCAGATGTCTTGCGCTAGTACCCAATTTTACAGCAATTTCAGGACATGTTTCCAACAGATATTTCAGAGTTTCCACCTCACAGGGAAGTGGAATTTTCTATTAAGTTGGTACCAGGGGTAGCATCAACATCAAAGACACCTTACAGAATGAGCACACTGAATTTAGTTGAGTTGAAGTTGCAATTGAAGGAAATGCTTGACAAGGTATACGTTAGGCCAAATGTGTCACCTTGGGGTGCACCAGTGTTGTTTGTGAAGAAGAAAGATGGTATTCTCGGGTCATGCATTGATTACAGGCAATTGAACAATGTGACCATCAAGAATAGGTATCATTTACCGAGGATTAATGACTTGTTCAATTAGTTGAAGAGAGAAACAATGTTCTCGAAGATTGATATGATATTATGATACCATCAAGTACGCATCAAAGAAGAAGACATCTACAAGACTGCTTTCTGAACTGGGTATGGGCATTACGAGTTTGTTGTAGTTCCATTTGGTTTGACTAATTCTCTAGCTACTTTCATGTGCTTGATGAATAGTGGGTTTCATCCTTATTTGGATAAGTTTGTCATTGTATTCATTGATGATATATTGGTATATTCTAAAAATAAGGAATATCATGTCCAAAATTTAGCAATAGTATTGAGATTGCTAAGAGAGCATCAGTTGTATGCCAAGCTTAGAAAATGAAATTTATTTCAAACAAAGGTACACTACTTGGGGCATGTGGTTTCCAAGGAAGGCATATCAGTGGATCCAAAAAAAATAAGGGTTATCATGGAGTGGGCAACTCCTAGAAATGTGGATGAGGTAAGATCATTCATGGGGTTAGCAGGTTATTATAGGAGGTTCATAAGGAACTTCTCACAAATTTCTTATCCTATTACATCGTTGCAAAGGAAAGGTAAGAAATTTGAATGGAGAGAGGAATGTGCATCTAATTTTGAGAAATTGAAGCATTTGTTGACAAATTATCTAGTGTTAAATATTGCATATCCATACAAAGAGTTTGTGGTATGTATAGATGCTTGCAAGAGAGGGTTTGGTGGAGTCTCGATGCAGGAAGGACAGGTAGTATGATATGAATCGATGAAACTTAATTAGCACGAAAAAATATTTGACACATGATCTTGAGTTGGAAGTGATCATCCATGCTTTGAATATGTGGAGGCACTATCTTCTTGGTAGGTGGTTTATCTTGATGAGTGATCATACTGGATTGAATTATCTATTTGACCAACTAAATCTGAATACCAAACAAGCTATATGGTTGACCACGATAAGTGAGTTCAACTTTGAGATCAGGTACATCAAGGGGAAAGAGAACATGGTTGCAGATGATCTTAGTAGGAGGATACAGGTAAATCATATGGAAGCTATGAGCTCCTATAGGAGAAATCTACAGGATCAGATATTACAGATAGGACAACAAGATGATAGGTATATGGAGCTTATGCATAGGTTACAATAGGGTATAGGTGATCAGGATTGGACTATCATCTCACATCAGATGGCTTGTTCAGATTTGGGGATAGGATATATATACCAAATAGTAGTGAGCTCAAGAAGCTTATCTTGAGGGAATTTCATACTAAGCCATATTCAAGTCACCTAGGATATCAAAAGACATTGACAATGGTGAATAAGCTCTAATATTGGCCGAACTTGAAGAAATAAGTGGTAGAGGTTGTGGCTAGGTGCTTGGATTGTCAACAAGTAAAAGAAGAGTGTAAGCATCCAAGTGATCTACTACAACCGATTCTGATTCCAAAGTGCAAATGGGAGGTAATTTCCGTAGACTTCATTATAGGTTTTTTTAGGACATCTAGACAACAATATTCCATTATGGTTGTGGTTGACAGGTTGACAAAGGTAGCACGCTTCGTTCTAGTGAAGTCTATGTATTCAGCTAATGATGTAGCATAGGTCTTCATCAAATATGTAGTGAGGTTTCATGGTGTACGAAAGAAAATTGTGTCAAAAAGGGATGCCAAGTTCACTTCTAGATTCTGGAAAGAGTTATTGGCAGGTTTGGGTACATAGTTGGCCTTCAACATAACTTATCATCCCCAGAAAGATGGACAAACAGAGAGAGTCAGTAGGATATTGGAGGATATATTGAGGATGTATGTGATGCATCAACAATGGAAGTGGGAAGAGTATCTTCCACTGGTTTATTTCACTTACAATAATGGGTACCAAGAATATTTGAGGATGAGTCCATTTAAGGCATTGTATGGGTGGAGTTGTAAAGCTCCCATCAGTTGGAGTGATCCAAAGAATAAGGTGTTTATTGGTTTGGACATGTTGGGAGAGATATAACAGGAAATGCAGGTAATCAAGAGGAATTTGAAAGCAACATTGGATAGATAGAAGAGTTATACAGATAAGAACAATATGTTTAATGAGTTTCAGGTCGGGGAATAGGTATAATTGTGCATCAAGCCCAAGAAGAGCACCTTGAGGATTGGATCATGTGCCAAGATGTCACCTCAATTTTGTGGGCCCTTCGGGATTCTTGAGAGGATTGGACTAGTACCCTATCGACTTGCACTACCTCTGACAATGAAAGTACATGATGTTTTCCATGTGTCATTGCTTAAGAAGTATGTTAAAGATGTTGATCATGTGGTTTACTGGTATGTATTGCAGGTGGAACCAGAAAGAGAATTCCAGTCGGAACCTTAATGCATTTTGTAGAGAAAGATGCTCATGCTACATAACTGATCAATCGTGAAAGTTAAAGTGTAGTGGAAGCACTTTGGGTCTGATGAAGCTACATGGGAGATGGTAGATCAGACGGAGGCTATGTTTCCTTCTCTATTTGTTGGTTGAGCGAATGCTTTTGGCATATGTTTTGGTGTGATGTTTGGTGTATGTATATGTATATGGATATAAATACCTCCATGATATGTGTTATAAAGCTCCTATAAGCGGTATGGGTGTCATGTCATTATGGTTGTCATATCGTTATCTTTCTCATGTTGGTTTGCTTCTCAGTAGGGTGATCATTGTAAATACAATAACAAGCTAAGATATAAAGCTCCTTGGGTAGTATGTTTTTCTTTTCAACAATCTTGCTAGTTGTATGTGTCATTGAGCACTGAGGACGGTGTTCCCCCAAGGGAAGGTTTTGTAACAACCTTGGTCAAAAATCCATGTAATAAAGTTAATAAAGGCAAAATAATAACCATGGTCATGGGACATGTATTCCAAGTTGAATGTTGGGCAAAAAGATAAGTGATGGGGATCACTTGTGATTAATTAATAGCTATGGCAATTGGAAAAGGAAATGGAAAAGGCTTTGGAAAGACAAAATGACATTAATTGGCATTTATTTATGAAAATAATGGAAATTAGGAGAAAAGGAAGGTGAAAGATAACAAGTTCCATGTGAGGAGGAAAATGAAGGAAAATAATGGAAAATTAAAGAAAATAGAGCCCTCATTAGTAAAAAGGCTTATGAGGATCAATTTGTAGCTTTTTGTCAGTGTTGCCTTTTTGTCAGTTTTAGCTTGGAGCTCTCTATTCTACTCTCTCTCTCTCATACTCTTGGAGACTTAGAGCTTTATTGGAGCAGTCTTGGAGGAGTGTGGCATACTTGGGATTTGGAGCAAGAAGGAAAAGTAAGAGAAGGAAAGTACAAGAGGACATCGGGTTTTTGTTACAGGTACCGAGTTGCATGTATGATTTCCTTTCTAGTTTTGGCATGCATGTGGTTTCTTGGTTATTATCTATCATTGGCATGGAGGATTGCCTGGATTGACAATGGATTTTCCTAGCATTTCCATTTCATGGATAGCCATGGTGTTGTGGGCGTATTTTCTTATGTTTTCTAGTTGGTTCTCATGTTCCTTATGGCTGTGGGATAAGTTACTAGTTCCTGGAAGCCTTGGTTGGACAAACACTTTGGAAGCCCTTCATGGATTTAGTTACTAGTCTTGGAAGCCCTGGTTAGGAAATGCTCTAGAACCTTGATAACAACTATGGGTTGAGTTACTAGTCTTGGAAGCCCTGGTTGGAACAAATGCTTTAGAGCCCTGGAAAACTTGGGTAGAGACCAATCTGGTGATGGTTAGTGATTTCCAACCAAGACGTGGAATCACTGTTTGAGAGTTGAGGTGGTTTGGCCTTTGGAAGCCTTGGTTTAGTTTTGATTGAGTTTCTTTATGAGATCCCACATTCATGCTTGGAATATGGCACATGCTTGATTGATTGAAAGAAAGATTTGGTTCAACCAATATATGGTCGGGTGGTACACTTGCTTTCATCTCCATGGCCTTGTTTTACTCTTTAGAATATAGAAATCCTAGCCTAGAGGGGAATACTTATGGTCAATCTAGCTAAAGTGTGTAGAAGTAGGAGTGCTAGTTAGTGTAGATTGAATTTGAAATTTTATCAAACAACCAAAATTTGCATTCAGATGTGAGAGTTAAACTGTGCAAAATGTTTTCTTGACTAATAAGGATTTGAAACAAGCTTACTAAGAATTATTATAAACCAATAGCTTGTGTTAGAGTGTTGGAAAATATTAGAATGTGTTGGAAATAACAACAAGAAATGTTAAAAATAAAATCCAAAATTCCAATTTAATTTGTCCTTGAGTTAAATTGTGAATTAAATTTGTATTTCTTTTCTCATAGCAATTTGTAATAGTTAACTAGGTTAAGTTGAATTAGTTAACTTAGGAATTTTGAGTTGGAAGTATTTTTGAAGTCATGTATATGTTCTCCCTAAGTTTTATGGGTCCAATATGAGTTTAATTGTGAGTTCTAATTAGATAACTCAACTTGCTGAGTTATGTTCAATTAAATTAGTTCCAAATTATTTGTGGAACTAATAGAGAGTTAACAATCAGTGGGTGCACTAATGCATTCACTAGTGCTACTTGAGTTAACTAAAGATTCCCTCATCATAAATTTATGCATGTCGATTCTGAGAAAGACCTAGTTGAGACTAGAGTGCAAGGACAATGTACTATCAGTTGTATGATTTACTAAGTTGTATAGATTATGCAGGCAATCTGGAACTAGACCTAGTTTGGATTGCATAGTTTTGGATGCATTGAATTCCCATTAATATGGGCTATTCAGCCATAGAAACTGCGCAAGGAAATAGGGGCTTGGAGAGCATCAGAAGAGGCTAAGGTTTGGCTTGAGCTTGCTTATGAGCAGGGAGATTGATCATACTGAGTGCTAGGATTGTTTTTGTGAGAACAAGCATTGTATTATCATCTTGGATTTCTGATTTAATTCAATACAGATATTGGGGGTTTTCAGCTGAGGCTTTCTCCATATACTTATTGTGTTATGTGCCATTGATTTGTCTTCCTCTTGCTATTATTGTTTTCATCGATCTTTATGGGCTTCCGTTGTAAAGAGTAGAAGTAGATTATTGTTTTTTTCTTTAGTAAATTGCATATGCCTGTGAATCTATAGTATTTTTATAAGAAATGTAGTGTGACAAAGTTAGATAACCAAATTTAAATATCACCATATAATTTACTCACCTATGCCTCAAACCATTCAAGGAGAACTATCACAACAATGTTATTACATGGTGACAATAATTCTAAATGTTTAAGACTTTATCAATAATTAGCAATTTAAATCTTATCAATAATTAGCAATTTAAATCAGTAGACTAGCCACAAATATGAGATTATGACATCAAAATATTATGATTAGATTCACAAGTTACTTAGATTATGAGGAACTAAAATTTACTCTTTCCATCTACTATAATATAACACCAAATACCAATTATGAAATCCATTCATCAACACATTTGGATTTCTTAAGGCATGTGGTGATCTAAATTGTGCTCAAGTCCGAAATGCATTACTCATCAAATTATCCCAAAAATTGCACTTAAAGTTCATAAGATAATATTAAGTGCTTTACTTACGAAGTGCTTCCAACTTTTGTGTATTATGCCCAAAACACCATATTCATGAAAAGAAACATCACAACATAACATATTTAATATAATTTTTTTATTGAGTAGCACTTAAGTGAAATGATGATGTTGTAATATTTAATCCAAGTATTTTGTGATCTCTGATTTGCAGCGAAATTGTAACAATAATAATAATTATTCAAAGTGAGAGAAAATTGCTTAGATCACTTAATGTTTGAGGCAAATCCTTAAGCATATACTAGTAATACGAGTGAAATGTTAGCCTCCAAATTGTGAAATGTTAGCCTCCAAATTAGTAAGTCATTTAGGCACCTCAAGTATTAGCTTGATACTAAGAGCACAAATAGAGTGAAATATTTAAGATTTACGCTCACATTAGTATTATTCAAACGAGATAGATAATAAGAAAGTGAGACGTTGGGCTCTTAGAGTAAGTCATTATGAGTTATTATATCAAAGTGAAACGAAATACATTATCATAATCAATTTTTTAGAAAAAAATTTGGAAAATATACAACAGTTTAGCACCAAATTCCAATTCATTTGAGGGAGATGGAGATGGAGATGGAGCTATGTAACTCTAAGAAGGATTCTATGTAATTTTTCGATTACTAATACTATTTGCATGTAAATGTTTGGACGCTTCAGTTACATCTTGGTTACATTTGTGGAGGGTTACTTGTGCTATATGTGAAGGAAGCACAAACAACCAATGGTGTATCTTTTTGTTTTTTCTGGGTAGATTTTGTTTTTCTGGTCACTCCTCTCTCTTTATGGGTTTCAGTTGCCATTTTAGTGTTTATGTTGTTGGTGGTTTTCACATGTGGAACGAGGATCTTTGTGAGGATATAGACTCTAATGTGTTTTTTTTTTTTTAGTAGTTGGTTGGAACTTGTCACTCTCTAGTGCCTGAAGCGATGTCATGGTCTTTCTGAGATCTTGGTAGGTGTTTGTAGGGTTATATTTTGTTGGAACATTGCAGACTTTATCCCTAGAGTTTATCTATAGCACAATCACCACTGGACATTGTTTTTTGGAGGGGAAAGCCTTTTAAGTGAAGTTGATTTGTCTAGTTTCTAGAGAAGTCATGGTACGATGTTTGGAGTAGCGATTGTAGGAAATTATTGACTATGTTCTAGAAGGTGGATATACCTATATCATCCACCACATTGGTAACTCCATTTCTTTGATGTGTAGTTTTGGTGGATTGTCGTTAGAATTTTTTTATTTTTCTAATTGTAGTGCTTATTTGATAGGTGTTTTTCTGATGCATTTATGTTTCTCCTTGTACTTATTTAATTGTCACCTACTTCCTACATTTATATAGTTTTGAGATAGTTGGTTTCCCATTTAGGAAGGTGGCAAAGTTATTTTACTCCTTTCATGTGACCATTTACATCCTATATTGGTAGAAGTACTTTCTATTAATTTCTTGGATATATTGGTGTCACATTGGTTATTGAACCACTAGGGTTGGGGTGGTTGTTTGGAGGATTGAATGATCATTTTGGTTTGTGTTTGGAGCATCGAGATTGGGATGGGGAGTCATGAATCCATAAACATCAATGAGTTATTGGAACTGTCAGAGGTGGCTGAGAATAATTACTATAGGACCAAAAAGTTGGTGGGTGGAGATAATTCCTTAATAAAAGAGTCCCACTGTTATTCTTATTCTTCGTCTGCAGAAGGTCATGACACACATGCATTTTCCCACCAAATGCACGAAAAGTTTTACAAGTTCCTAAAGGGAAAAAGCATAAGGAAACTAAGGTTTATGCTATGATAAAAGAGTTGACTTTTGGCAAGGATATCATGTTGGACCATGTTTCAAAATTATGCAAGTAAGCACTTGTTGGAAGATGGGATTTTGGGGTGGTGGACCTAAAAGAGATGAACGCTTTGGTGACACATCTTTGGAAGTCGATTATGGATTATTGTTCAAAGGTAAGTCTGTTAATGAATAATTGGTATGTTATAAACTTTCTTCATTCCTTAGGCATGGAGAAGATTCAACAAAGAACATGGTTTTGTGGTCAAAGTTTTCTATATTTACTTAGATGGCATGTTGCCTTCAATCCTTTCTATGAGGTAATGCAAAGAAATGTTGTTTATGTGAAGCTACCTAGTTTACCCATTGAGTTTTGAACTAGGAAAGTGTTGAAACATATTGGAAACAAGATTGGAAGTTGTTGTTGTTGTTTGTTTGTTTGTTTTTTTTTGTTTTGTTTTTTTTTTCTTTTTTGTTTTTTTTTGTTTTGTTTTTTTTTTCTTTTTTGTTTTTTTTTGTTTTTTGTTTTTGTTTTTTTGTTTTTTTTTTTTAATCATAGTCTGGTGGCATTAGAAAAGAGGGTGGGTTGGTTACTTATGGAGGTAGATTTTGTAGTGGGATTGATGGTTAAGTTTGACCTTAAATGGGATGGTAACTCAAATAAATAAAGGTTGGATTATTGGAGAATACCTTTTTGTTGCTTAGGTTGTCACGAAACATGACACCTTATGCATCAATTATCACAGAGATACATGCAAAGGTCCTTGGATGGAAATATATTGAGACATTGACGACAAGACTTGGATGATAGTTCTTAAACTAGGATGCAAGTTTCTCCAAATCCTATTCAGGACTTCCCAGGTACTGATCCTAAGCCTCTCTCTTTCTCTCCTCATGTAAATTTGGAATCATATGTTGATCGTGGTAATTCAAAGTATTATGATCCAAATAATACCCCTAGGCATGAATAAATGCTTGTGTGCACGAGTCCTATTATGGGCATTTAGGATGTTCATTTTTATATAAATCCAAACACCTTTTGAATTCTTACCCCCCTTCAGTTGTCCCATTGGAGACTAAGACCCCTGAAGTATCTTCTGTCCATGTTGATATATCCTTAAATGATGAGCTTGTATCGCCTCAACCTCTCCATATACATTTCAGGATCCTTATTGCTTGATTCCCTTACACCCTCGCTCTCTTTATTGGAATTAGAACCCATTTATTTATCGCCAAAGGGGAATGTGGATTATCAGTTGGCATTGGACCATCTTCCTATATATACCATTGCTTATTATCCTACCATTAATATTACACCCCCTGACTTAAAAAAAATGCTACGTTACGCAAGAAAAGGAAGAGTAAGAAGAAGGATAGTGTTTTAACCTTCATTTATAATGTTCAAAACCCTCCCTCCCCCCTCCAAATTTTTATGGTGTCTCACCTAGGGCTCTTAGATATTTTTCCTTTCGATCTCAACTCACTTGATTATTATTTCCCATAACATTTGAGGTTTTGGGAATGCTTCGAAGAAAAATTCCTTGAGATATTTAATTTGGAGTGAAAGGCTTTCGATGATTTTAGTTCAAGAGGCAATGGTATCGATGGCTAAGACAAGGCCATACTTCTTAAGCATATGCCATGGGTGGCATTTTTGTGGTATTGATGCCCATGGCATTTCTAGTGGATTAGTTACAATATGGGACCCTCAGGTTGCTAAGTTTTTTGCTTATAAAACATGTGCATACATCTACATTTCTGGGTAGATCATGGCTCTATCTAGAAGGTTTCAAATTATCAACTATTATGGGCCTTATGGGGCAAGGAAACATTTTTGGAACCAAATGATATTGTGTGGGATACTACAGGTTGGTGTTCTACCCTTGCAGGAGATTTAAACCTCACATTATCTGTTGTGATGTCTAGGGTGGTAAAAGTTGCTTGGACCCTTTGGCAGATTATTTCTCGAATATATTTGACAGGTATAATATTTTGGATATTGTTCCCACTCTGATACAACCTACCTGGGATAATTTAAGGGTAGTGATGGAAGGTATAACTAAATGCTTAGACCACTTCCTAATTAAGGAGGATTTATTAGAAGTGTTGGGTTCAGTTAGATCTTGGGTACAACATGGTCGAGCATTTCATATCATATACTGATTTTTATTCAATGGAAAGATGACATCAACCGTAAGAACCTCGCCTTCAAATTTAATCATGCTTGTGTCTAGTCAATTTAGTGTCCTAAAATGCTCTACATAAATTATCAATCCATGTATCGTAAACTGATGAAGTGCGGTGCACTATATGTGCTTAGTTAACCTTTTTCTTACTTCGTTGTTTTATAGTTTATGTTGTTTTTGGGGGTTTTGTTTCTTATGCTTAAGGAAATTAATCTAGGAAAGAAAAGTTATGCTTCTAGATGAAAATATCTAAATGTTAATGGACAACTAAATCTAACGACTTTTAATATTAAAATCTAATTTCTAAAAAAGGGAGAAAAAGAAATGAACATTAGATAAAAACAAATCAAAACTTTGAATAGTTAGATTAATTTAGGTCGGCAAAATGTCTATGAAATGAAAGCAAAAATGATAATGCTAGTTTATAACAATACAAAAACAACTATGATCTACTGCAGGCTCAAATACCATTGGGAACATTCAATATAGGAAGATGGCGAAATCATCTTCTTGAAATGACTTAAGCAATTGAGTATATAATAGATGTGATCTTAAGAAAGCATGGGAAATGAATCTATCGCTGCTACATGAACACACACCCAAATTCATCCCAATTTAGAAAATGGTAGAGCCACTTTCTTGAGACGATTTAGTGAGCATAGAAAACATAGTTAGTTATGCTAATTTGAAATGGAAAGAAAATACAAAACATGTAAAGAAAAACTAATCTATTGTGTGCTCTAATGCTTCAAGAATCAATTGGAAAATAGGAGGACTACTTTATAGACTATTTTGTTAAGCATAGATTACACAGTTAGATAGATCTATAATCAACCGTTTGAACACACTTGCATGAATTAAACTTTCATGAATGGGAAATCTAAATTATTAAACTTGAAAACAAACATAGAAATAAAATGACATACTTGAAAGAAATCAAAGAAAAACTACAAAATAAAATATACTCTATCTTACATTCTAATATGCTCCATGACATCTCCTACTTTACATCTCTTTCCATGTTGGGAACTTCAAAGCTTTATTCAAATTCTTCAACAAGTTGAGCTAACAAAGTTTACAAAGTTTCCAAATAAAGGAGAGAGATCTCCTATTTATACAAAAATATGAGAAGTTATCTCATTAATGAGAGTCCATGAATCTCTCCTTATACCTCTAGAGTTATAATCAAAATAGGAAATGGTAAGACACATGTCTTCTTAGAGTTTCAATACAAATAGGAAATGTGACACATATCCTCATGATCCCATGATCCTCTCCACTCAAATTCGAATTTGGCCTTAGGATGCCACATAAAGGTCTTCTAGAAGCTTCCTTTTGACCTACACATGTCAACAATCTCATTCCACTTGTTAGGTATAAGTATATGCACATTATTTTCTAATTTTTAACCACAAATTCACTTAAAAATGCTAAGAATTAATAAAGTTTGGAAAAACATAAATGTGACTCAATAATGATGAAAATGAAATGAATGTAGTGACATGGTCGTCAAATGAAGGTGAAATGGAGGTGATATAATTGGCATGATCGTGAAAGTGTAATGGAAGTGAATGACAATTTTAAGACCCAACATACCTCCCAACTGAAGCTATTGCATGTCCTCATGCAATATATATTATATTAATTCTTTTGATCCTTGAGATTTGGTTTAACTTTGCATGATATCATTTGATAACTTCATACTTCTGCAAAGTGTTTTACTTGAATTGCAACATGGTTGGTTCTTGTGTTACAACTATATTTTGCTGTTGCATTCAATTTTGATCTTTGAACTTTGCAGAATGATAATTTGATTATTGTTGCAAAGTATATTTTTATTGGATTGCATCATGGTTAGTTATTGTGTGACAACTATGATTGTGTTTGTATCCAATTATCTTTTAAGCATTTTTGAAAAGCCATTGTATGCTCATAATAATAATGTAATAGTTAATATATTTTGGAAGTATGTGAGCTTATGAATATGATATGAACATGGCAAGATATGAATATCAATGTGTTCCCCCCCACATGTCCCTTGAACTGATGGTATTGGCAATTTTATGAAATGAGGAAGAGAAATGTTTTTCTAACAATTATCATTCTAGCTTTTTATGGAATTCTATGGTAAAAAGTTAGAAAATGACGTACCTTAACTTACCCTTTGGGAATGGATGAGTTGTACGTGTGGTGGCTACAAAATTCTGATCATAATGTTCTTCAAGTGGCTGGACAAAAAGAGTCATGGATAAAAGAGTCAAGATGAATTTTTATTGCTTCTACTAAAACTTGCTGAATCTGCTCCAAAATGCTGAAAATGATAGTTTTCATGTCTTCAAAACTCATTGGAAAAATTCCTACTATGTGAATAGATGTTTTGATGTTGAACATAACAGGAAATTGTTGACTTAGTGGCCATTAATGGATGCCACTAGTCAATATGAGAACTCTCACCATTGATGACAATGATAGTCAAGATGCTCAAACACATTTTGCTAGGTACGAATAAATTTGCCGATGTCGAGTCACCTAGAAGATCCGATGAACAAGGGACATTAATGTATTCTCATTGTTCGTCGGCATGAGAACTTTCCATTAAGGAATGCAAACCTCAAGGTGTTTTTGCAAGGAATTTAGACTCAAAGGACTATGGACTCAATAATTTGCATTGAAGCATAGTTTATTTGCGAAATGAAAATGATAGGAAAGAGAAATTGAAAATGGAAGATGGTAATGGAAAGTAGTAATGGAAATGGGCAATAAGCATGTAACAGAGCCTTTTGTTTTTATTTGTGAGTTAGGAGTAGACAAAAATTAATGGAAAGTGTATGTGAATGTAAATGGAAAATATGAAGGGAAATGAGGTGAATGGTTTATTATGAAGTATGGATGTAATGGAGACAATAGTATCTGAAAGTTTTGCAAGTGCTTGGATCTGATTTTGCATTAGAATGTGCTCATACATTGATGTTTCTTCTTTGTTGTTGATCATCCTCTTATGAAACAAATTGGTCTCTAAGAGAGACACTATTCACTTGTAGTCATCTGTGCTTCCTCCTAGAACCTGCAAAAAAACTAATACTTCTTCTCAAATGGAATGTAAGAATATCAAAAGAGAGAGGTGATCAATCTCTCTAGTTATGATATTTACACACAAAACTAAGAATTCGTACAAATGAAACGAGTTCATGAAGGAAAACCAAAAGAATTTATACTTGCTTCAGAATTAGTGCCTCAAGTTAATTGTTATATATTTTGAGAAATTTCTTCATTCTTGACTATTTCAAACTCTGATGACGGATTTCCCATCATGTAGATCTTGTAGATATCTTTCCAACGACACTTGAATCATCAAAATCTGATTTCGTATGAGAAAGTTAGGCTGATTTGAACAATGAGGTTTTTCAGCTGCAAAATTGATGTTTAACTGCGGAGTGGCTTTCTAGCTGCAGAATGTGCACAATTTTTGTGGCTAAAAATCTTGAACAGAAAGTTAGCTATTCATTTTTCATCATCAGTCCAAAATTAATCAATACCTTTCAGAAAAGTGAACAAATAATCTACTCATTTCATTGATCCATTTTTTTTTATATTTTATTTTTTATACCTGTGAACCTTTTCTTTTGTTTTTCATTTTTCTCCCTAAATTCAAACATGCAGCGACATAGTGATAACATACACCTCTAAATTCCTGCCCTGATGTTTTCCAAGCTACCTATGTAGTCATTTTTCCCTCTTGACACTTGGAACCTGCAAAAGCGTGAACGTAGTTGCGGAATTGCTGATTAGTTGCAGAATGTGGCTGTGTCTTGTAGCTAAAATGTAATGTCCCTTAATAATAAATAATAAAAATATAAGTAATAAAAATAATAAATAATAAACAATAAACAAAAAATATAATAATAGTAATAAATAATAAATAATAATAAAATAATTTGATTACATGCTCTAAATAAATATAAATAAGAAATAAAACAAGGAAGCAATAAAAATTAATAAAGCTATCAAAAAGTAAAAACAAAAGAATAAAACAAGAAAGCAGTAAAGTTGCATGTTGACACATGGAGCGTGTGCATGTGGTTCCTCTTCTAATGTTTGCTCTATTTAATAGATGGGGAGGAACATGAAAGACTTTCCATCATTCCATGATTCCACCATCCATTCTCTTGGGAGAATAATGTTGTGAAACAAAAGACACCCTAGTAGTAGTACGTTGATTGAGGGCTCGGGGGTAGCCAGTTGTAGGAAGATTTTGTGCAACTAAGCCTACGGTTGAGTGGAGAATCATCCCCAAAACCTTGTTGTAGTTAACATATTTCAACTGAAATCATAGGTAAGTGTCTCTACTTATAGTTTTGAAATTTGATGTTAATTAGTTGATAATTGCATGTTGATTATAAATTACTTGATTAATCTAATTAATTACATGTTTATTTTCGACTGTTACATATGGTATCAGAGCGATTCAACTATTAGGGCCTATAGTTCAACTCTTAGGGCTTATTATTCGATCTAATGACTAACCGTCGAACTATAGGCCCTAAGAGTTTAACCGCTCTAATACCATATGTAACAACCCAAAATAAACATGTACTTAATTGGATTAATCAAGTAATTTATAATCAACATGCAATTATCAACTAATTACCATCAAAGTTCAAAACTATAAGTAGAGACACTTACCTGTGATTTCAGTTGAAATCTGCTAACTCCAACAAGGTTTTGGGGATGACTCTCCACCCAACCTTAGGCTCAGTTGCACAAAATCTTCCTACAACTGGCCACCCTCGAGCTCTTAATCAACGTACTACTGTCAGGGTGTCCTTTGTCTCACAACACTATTCTCCCAAGAGAATAGATGGTGGAATTAAGGAATGATGAAATGTCTCTCATCTTCCTCCCCATCTATTAAATAGAGCAAACATTGGAAGGAGAACCACATGCACATACTCCATGTGTCAACATGCAACTTTACTGCTTTGTTGTTTTATTCTTTTGTTTTTACTTTTTGATAGCTTTACTGATTTTTACTACTTTCTTGTTTTATTTCTTATTTATATCTATTTAGAGCATGTAATTAAATTATTTTATTATATTTATTATTTATTTACTATTACTATTTTTATTTATTGTTATTATTTATTTAATATTATATTATATTATTTATTATTAAGGGACATTACATAAAAGACAACCAAGCATCAGCTTTCTGATTTAAGTTATTGGATTTTTTTTTTTTACGCAGCCAAGTATCAGGAAGAAATTCCAAGACCACAGCTGGTGCACATGACCAATCATTCATGAGCCTCTGTTCTCTGCTATTCTTCAAAATTCCCTTCATTGTTTGAAAAATGAGTGTCTGCATAAAAATGACTATGTATGTGCAGTGAAACAACTAGTAAAAAAAAATGAATATGGATATGGAATGACAGAATAGATGGAGGTAAAAACGACTGAGTATGGGATGAAACGACTGTTCATGCAGGGTTTACAAAACATAGCAGCTGCATGCATATGATGTGTGGAAACAAAGAAATCAGAATCTTGTACACATAAACAGAGTAACTGTTATATAGTATGCACGAAATGTAAGAAAAACGTGTGATTGTATGCATAAAAGTTGTAGAAAAAAACTAGGTGTAATAAATGAGAAATCAGGGTTTTGAAGAGTCATATTCGAATGGGTTATGTCATAACTCTAACTGTTTAACATGTGCGTTGGAGAAGTCCGGTTGAGTATGAATCATTGAATTTAAAAGGAAGTTGAATCATGAGACCGTTAGCATTAAAGACGAAAGGCGTGGTGTAATCAGGATTGAATGCCACAACATAATTAGTTTCCAAATCGAATTTTCCTTCCTCAAGCGTGCCATGTTCAAACAATGTTCTATACATTTAATAAAATTCGTTTTTTCCTCACGCAACATGCCAAATGGGGCTTCGGAGAATCAAAAAATTCTCCCAAACTGTATTGAAATTCTCCAAACCATTTATGGGTTATCTAATTGACTCCGTTTCCGAAAAAACCCATGTTTCGGTTTTCCTAAATTCATTTTCATTTGGCTGGAATTTGCGTTTAAAGTTTGATGTTTTTTCAGTTCTACATTTTTCTCGCAAATGTGTATTCTATAAAAAAAATCAAATTCGAATACAATTACAGCACAGACAAATAGCAAATGAACCAACCAGTGGCCTAGTCATTTAACATTTGAACCCTTGGTTTTTTAGCATATACAATGCATTATTTTTTAAAACATAGGTTGTATGTTATTTGTTGGTTATGTAGGTTATATTTTATTTGCGTTCTCTCGGCTCTTTATTATTCGTTGGTTTTTTTTAATTGATTTGTTATAAAATTATCTGTTATACTTTAAAAAAAAAATTATACATATTATTTAGTTAAACAATTTAATTATTATTATTATTATTATTATTAAATGATTGTATTAATATTATATATATATTTCAAAGATTTAAAAATATACATATATATTTTATTAAACAAATCAATTTATTGAAATTAAAGTTTTATTGAATCAAATTGAATGAGGAAAATATTGTTTTTTAACTTTTTTATTTATTTTTTTTTTTAACATAAACAATTTTTTCTCTGATCCTCTAGATCACACAAAATGCAAGAGAAGAGCATACTCGCGAAATTATTAATTGTTTTTTTTAGATATAAAAAAATAAGGTCTCTTAATTACACTTCCCCAACAACGGCACCAAAATGTCTAGTTAATTTAGTGTCCTAAATTGCTCTACATAAATTATCAATCTGGGTATCATAAATTGATGAAGTGTGGTGCACTATATGTGTTTAGTTAACCTTTTTCTTACTTCGTTGTTTTATAGTTTATGTTGTTTTGGGGAGGTTTTGTTTCTTATGCTTAAAGAAATTAATATAAGAAAGAAAAGTTATGCTTCTAGATAAAAATCTCTAAATGTTAATGGACAACTAAATCTAATGACTTTTAATATTAAAATCTAATCTCTTAAAAAGGGAGAAAAGGAAATGAACATTAGATAAAAACAAATCAAAACTTTGAATAGTTAGATTAATTCAGGCCGACAAAATGTCTATGAAATGAAAGCAAAAATGATAATGCTAGTTTAAAACAATACAAAAACAACTATGATCTATTGCAGGCTCAAATACCATTGGGAACATTCAATATATGAAGATGTCGAAATCATCTTCTTGAAATGACTTCAATTGAGTATACAATAGATGTGATCTTAAGAAAGCATGGGAAATGAATATATCATTGCTGCATGAACAAACACCCAAATTCAGTACAATTTGGAAAATGGTAGAGCCACTTTCTTGAGACAATTTAGTGAGCATAGGAAACACAATTAGTTATGCTAATTTGAAATGGAAAGAAAATACAAAACATGTAAAGGAAAACTAATCTATTGTGTGCTCTAATGCTCCAAGCACCAATTGGAAAATAGGAGGACAACTTTCTGGACTATTTTGTTAAGCATAGATTGTTGGAAATAATACTGAGAGGGGGGGTGAATCAGTATTATCAAGGTAATTATTCTTTTTTCAAAACAACTGATATACGCTACTTTAGTTTAATTAACCTGCATATATACGCGATTATGCAGAAGGAAACGCGCGTATACAAAGCAAGCTTTTACTTTACTTAATCTTTCTGATGATAATTGTTAATCTGTGATGTAGAATCAAATAACATTAACCAGAGACAGTAAAACAGAGCAGAGAAACAGTCACACACAAGAACACAAGATATAAGGTGGAAACCCAATGTGGGTGAAAACCACCTGCTCCAATTCGTCTCTATCTTCTATTCAATTAGAAACTTCTTTAACAATATACTGGTGCAGTCTTTTTACCAGTATGCAGGCTGCAACCTACAGAGTGTTACAACCCTCTCTCATTTTCCAGACTCTCCTGGAAGGGAGCTACAACCCCCTTAGCTCTTGCACTAGCCAAGATACTAGTACGTAGGTGCTGGCCTACAGAAGGCTACAACCTTCTCTTTCTTCCAAGGACCACGTTTCATCAATTTTCAGACTGGATCCATGAAGATCAGGCAATCATCAATTCTTCATCAACCAAACTCCTTTTCACTAACCAGATCTGAAATCAAGTAGATACTTCTCTGCCAGCCGTACCCCAAACACAGTACCAGAAACCACACAACAGAACCCAGAACACAGCAGCAATGAGCAAAAACAACTAGATCACAACTTAAAGCATATACGCAATTTCAACAGTCTGCAACTTGCGTGCATACGCATCTGCGTATGGTACAACCTGCGTATACGCGCCTTTACTTCACCTAAACTGCGTGTATACACACCTTTTCTTCACTGAACCTGCGTACAGATCTATAAGGACAACACACTCTTCCAGATATTCAATCACTAATTAACCCAGATTTTCAGACTTATAGATCAAACAAGCGCCACGTCTAGCAGATCAAAATCATACAAAGATACTATCATTTAGGCTTAAATATTATGACCCATGAATAGAACTTATCCTTCCTTTTGCGCTAAGGTTCCTCCTTCCTTCAGATCCAGATCTGCATCACCACCCAATATACCAGCTCTAGCGCTTTATCAGATCTTCAATAATAATTCAGATGGTGTCTTTGTCACAAGATCTCCTTCCTCTTTTATAGCATTAGGCCTCCCCAATACCATGGTCCAAAACCATAACATTTCAATACCATGAACCCAAAACTAGGGATAAACACATCTGACAATACGCCATGGTCCAAAACATAGGTTCAAATTCCAAGGACTAACCGCCATGGACCAAAGGTAAGTTTTCCAACATATACGCGCTTTTCCTTGCATGGAAGTGCGTGCATACGCATACGCGACTTCTGATCAACAATCCCGTGTGTATACACATTTTTGTATATAGAGAACTTGCGAGTATAACCTGCGTGTATACCCTACTTGGTGTATTCCCTACTTGGTATATAGCAACCATGATCTCCTTCTGTTCTCCTTCTGCACCTGTTCTAACCAAAATAGCTTGTGTACACGAACCAAGAGCTTCTAAGGTAATGCCAACAATGCATTATTAGAAGTTAATATGCTACCCCTGAACCTGTGCCAGATGGTTTTTGTCAGACCCATATCAGACTCTTCTCACCCAGAGTTTGGTCCACTGATTTTATTCAAACCAACATATACGCAACTGTATCCACAGAAACTTGCGTATATACACGGATATACCTCATAAAACTCGCGTACAACCTCTTTTATATATCAGCAACCAAGGTATGCATAAGTCATTCACATGATATCATATGTGAAAAACACCATAGTCATCATCTGCATGACCATCCATATTACACGGGAATATATGATAACCATCAATATGTGAGAATCAACCTATCATCATATATCAATCTCATGTCTCCAACAATGCAACTTTGAGTAATCATGCATGTATCCAGCACTATGTATCTTGAGCACAAGATCACTTGTTAAGGCTTCTTTATATCATCAACATCAACAATCCTCATCCACATGATCACCAAGTAGCATAGGAATCCTGCATCATAAGTGTATTATATGATCTTCATGCATATGATAACAACAGCATATGAGAGACTTCATCATCAAGTGATGACGTTGTGTATTCAAGCTTTGTACTTCTCCTTATCATGTAAGCATCATATATGCACCATCAATCCACAAATATGATCTGAACATCAACTATGTAACCCCAAGAATCATATGAGATTTTATCATGGACAACTCATAACCACATCATGGCAAGATACATTATTTAGCCATATCATCAAGGACTGTTAACCATAATGCCAACAATGCTTTGTTAAAGGCATGTGCTCCCCCTCAACAAGTGCCATCTGCTTACTGTTAGATCTGATCATGCATATATCAGCAACAAGCATCAAGACATCATCATCATCATCAAGTTAGGATCAAAATACTTCTAAACATATTACAAGTATCAAGACATTTCCACACATCCTCAGCAGACTGTAACTATTAACCAATAGAGCAAATAATGGACTGAAACATATCAGACACTTTTTCTAAGCCTGTCCCCACTGCTTTTCCTCAGACTGACATATACACGACTTTGCAGTGTATAACTCACGTATATACACAACTTTCATTTATGAAACTTGCGTATGAGATTTAGGGCACTGAAGATTAACACTTTCAGCTCCCCCTGAGTCAGTTATGACTGTGCTGAGCTGAGTATCCTGTGTTGTGCCACATCTTTCTGACTGAACTTCCTTCTTCTTCCACACCTTCAAGCATGTTGATGTTTTCTCCTTTTGGTGTGATGTCCGTACTCTATTCCTGCAATCCCTTGCTATATGTCCAAGCTTGTTACATGCATAACATCTTACACGTTTCATATTCCTCTTGTAGCAATCAGCAGCCTTGTGACCATACATATTGCAAGCAAAACAATATCCATTAAAGTACCTTGAATGAGATGATCTTTCTGCATGATGGTCTTGAACTCTTCTTCTTCTGCAAGTAGCTGCAACATGTCCAAGATTATGACATACATAACATTCAATATTATTCATCTGAGTAAATGGCCGACTATTACTTCCATAGTAAGGAGTAAAAGATTTTCTTTTAAGATTTTATTTTCTTGGTTGTTGATGGGGTTGACCTCTTATCTCCTTGTTGATCATTTTAGATTTCTCTTGAGAGTTCCTTGCTTCACCTTGTGAACTAGAATCACCTTCAGCCGATTCACGAAAACCAAGTCCAGTCTTGATAGCAGGAGACCTTTGACTACTAAGGATATCATCCAAGACTTTAGTACTATCTTGAAATCGTAATAGTTTATCCTTTTCTTCTAATTTACCTTTCGAGATCTTTACCTCAACTTGATGTTGCTCTTCCTTTTCAAGACATTGCTTCTTCAAAATTTCTTCTGACTTCCTTCCTTCTTCCACTTGTTGCCTTAGATTGAGTATCTCCTTTTCTTGTTCTTCATTTACATTTTGCAGTATTTGACGAACTCTGGAGGCACATCCCAGCTGTGATTCCTGTCTTTCAATAGTTTGGAGTAGATCTTTATTCTTCCTTTTGGCTTCTTCAAGTTCTTCTTTTAGTGAGAGGGTTGTAGCTTCAAGACTTTCATAATTACTGGATCTATCTCTGAGATTCTGGATTGTTGTGTTGTTTTCATTGACTTCTTTTCTTAGAGATGTTACTTCATCATGCATCTTTTGAAGTTTGTCCTTGTAGGACTTCCTTATCTTGCTTTCTTCCTTTGGTTTTTCATGTAGCAACTTTAGATATTTTTCCGTGAATAACTTCAAGTTGGCTTTCAGTTTGGTAGTTTCTTCTTTGAAGTCGCATTCCCTTTTGTTCAATAGATCTTGTTGATCTTTGATTGTGTCTGAAAGCCTTTTAAATTCTGCCTCTATTTGATATCTCTCTTGTTCACTCATAAGAGCAAGTTTAGTTGTTTCACATTCCCTTTTGTTCAAAAGATCTTGTTGATCTTTGATTATGTCTGAAATCCTTTTAAATTCTGCCTCTATTTGATATCTTTCTTTTTCACCCATAAGAGCAAGTTCAGTTGTTTCACTATCACTTTCATCTGTTTCACAAGGAAATATAGGTGGAATATTAGAGGATAACACATTCATACCTGATAATGATTCTGAATCTGAAGAGTTTCTTATGCCTAATCCCCAATCGATTCTCCCACTGTCATAGTTCTTCTGAGATGTCTTCTTCTTCTTCGGTGCTTTCTTCTTAAGCTTCTTTCCCATTGTTCCACGGATCTCTTTCAAGTGATCAAGCTCCTACCAAAGGACCTGCTCTGATACCAATTGTTGGAAATAATACTTAGAGGGGGGGCTGAATCAATATTATCAAATCAGTAAAACTTTTTCTATTCCATACTTAGATACATATACGCTACTTCAGTTAAGGAATCCGCGTGTATACGCGACTGTGTCTAAAGCAACTAGCGTATATCTAGATTATTTATGATTCAGATAATCCATTACATGTTGATCTTTAGTTAATGCATCAGAACTTCATTGACCATATGAACAGTAAACAGAAGCAGTAAAACAGAACAAGAATCACACATGAACACCATGATATAAGGTGGAAACCCAATGTGGGTGAAAACCACCTGCTGCAATTTGTTTCTATCTTCTTTTAATAAGAAACTTCTTTTACAATGTACTGGTGCAGTCCTTTACCAGTACGCAGGCTGCAACCTGCCGAGAGCTACAACCCTCTCTCGTTCTCCAGCTTCTCCTGGAAGGGAGCTACAACTCCCATAGTTCTTGTACTAGCTAAGACACTAGTACGTAGGTGCTGACCTACAATCTTCTCTCCTCTAGGTACCACGTTTCATAAATTTTCAGACTACATACACTGAAGCACAACTCTATAATCTGAAGGCCACATTTCATCCAATTTTCATACTAGACCCATCAATAAGATTGAAGCACACAATCAATCAACACTAGCATTATCAATCTCTGAATCACCCAATACTGAATCACTGAACCCTATCAACAAAATGTTGTCACCAGAACACAGAGCAGAACCCTAAACTCTGCAACACTATTTAGAACCAACATATCATCAAAATCATGCATTAAAGTGCATATGCTACTTGGACAAACCAAACCCACGTACATACGCGCTTTTACCAAAGCCAACCCGCGTATAGATCTATAAATATCCAAACATGACTTACAGTGATTTCAAACTTAAGTTATACCCAGTTCAGATCATTACATGCGTTAGTATACAGATCTAGAATAAACACAATCAATCATATAGAGATAGTTAATTTCAAACCATTTGATCCCGATCTATCCTTAGATCTTGTTCTCCATTAACTTGTGAGATCCCTCCTTAGCTTAGATCAAGCAACCCATAACCTGCATACTGGATCTCATCCTTCATCAGATATTCAAGACTTTCTCAATACTCTTACCTAATGATCTTCTTCTCCTTTTATAGTCTTAGGCCTTGCTCAATACCGTGGTCCAAAACCATAACAAACCAATACCATCAACTCAGTACTAGGGATCAACACGTCTGTCGAGAAGCCATGGTCCAAAAACCAAAGGTTCAAATTCCAAGGACTAACTGCCATGGGCCAAAGGTAAGTTTTCCAACATATACGCGCTTTTCCTTGCATGGAAGTGTGTGCATATGCATATGCGACTTCTAATCAACAATCCCACGTGTATACGCATTTTTGTATATAGAGATCTTCCGAGTATACCCTACTTGGTATATAGCAAACCTGCGTATATACGCGACTTGGTACATATTGAACCTGCGTATAACCTGCCTCTGTACGCGACTTGGTATATAGTGAACCTGCGTGTATACTCAGCTTTCTTCATTCTTTGTAATCTGATCATCAATTCTTTGCTACTGAACTACTGTACTATAATCTGTCATCTTGCCATCAAGGACAACACTTGTATCATAATGCCAATAATCTCCCCCTTTGGACTTGATGGCAAAGCTAACTTGTCACACTTAGAACTATCATCTGATTCCTTTGAGTTGTCCTGCATCCCATGTATTCATTCACATCTGATATCTCTTCTGTAGATTCATCTAGTTATATATAAGTGAGATGATCTTCTATGAGAGGGTTGCCATCAAGTACAACACATGCATCATAATGCCAACAGAAGGGCCATTACCTGCGACGATGTCGCTCTCTTTTTTCGCAACCAGCAACCGACCTCTGGGGGCGATCAAGACTCGACCATGGAGGAGGCGGTGATCACCACGTCGTCTTGCGATTTGCTGTCAATGGTTTATCTTCATAGGAATGGAGGAGTGGATGTGAGAAGAATAGGAGTGTGATTCTTATTACGTAATGATTTTTTGCTGTGAATAATGATGCAGAGACTGAAATAGATACAGGTGTTTGGCTTGGCTCATCAAACTTCAATGATGCTAGAATTGGTCCAGTTCCTTCTCGGTGGAAAGGAGCATTCAAAGGAGGACCCAATTTCAAGTGCAATAGAAAAACCATTGGTGTGCGCTATTACTCTCGAACTAGTGATCTAGGATCGGGGAAGGATACGACACATCCATTGTCAGCGAAAGGCGAGGAGGGGCATGGTACACACACAACCTCAACTGCAGTGGGCATTGTGGTTGCGGAAGCCGACTACTACGGGCTTGCCAACAGATCTGCAAGAGGAGGATCTCCAACAACAACAATCACGGTTTATAGAGTCAGAGATCCAACACTCTAGTAGGGCTGGACAATACTCTAAAGGATGGGGTGGATGTGATATCCATGTCAATCGTAACCACCTTCCCAACAAAATTTCTGCATGACCCAATAGTAATAGGATCATTTCACGTGACCCAGGAAGGAATACTGGTGGTATGCTCTGTGGGGAACGACGATCCAGTGCTATATTCAGTGGCGAACAATGCTCCCTGGATTTTGATGGTTGCTGCGACAATGCTCGACAGATAGGTCAAATCAGACGTAATCTTGGGCATGAAGACGAATTGATCCACGCAATCCTGGTGGCATCCCCTACACCTGAAAGTCCCAACGGCTTTCATCACATGAGAAAGCTTGGTGTCGAAATTGCGGACCCGGGCTGCATTGAAATCGAAAGAGACTTGCCTTCGAGGGAGATAAAATATGGCCCGTGGAAAAGTCACTCATATGTGGCAAGTGTTTCCATCCTAAGGACGAAGACGAACCCTATGAATTTCAGCTTGAGGCAATGCTCTAGGAATCGAACAGGATTCAATTAAAGTATGGATCAAAAGAGTGACAGACAATGCCAACAAAGGGATGGTTATATGGGAATTATAAAAGACGGAACCAAAGAAAGACTGGGCATCATTTGAAGAGATGGATCCAGACAATGGCTCCGCTCGAGCACGTTGAAGCAAGACATAATGCTGGGAAGAAGCACTGCGAGCCTTTCTACCAGACTCTTCTTTCTCTTCCACCCAACTTGATAGAATTGGAGTTTGAAAATATCAACATATTGAGTTTGATCAACTCAATATAAAAGTGCAATTGATTAGAATTGCAGATTTAAAAAAAAAAAAAAAAAAAAAAACTCCAATGAGAAACAAATTAATGTGTTATTTATAAATGTTTTGGAATGAGAAGCATTGAGCTTAGCTCAATGGAGTGGTTTTGTTATAATTAACTACTCTAATAAATCATGCACGTGAATCTAAGACAATTATACCAGAAAAAGAAAGAAGAGACTAATGGCTCTGGGTGGTCAAGATTGAAGTGTAACAAATATTGATTTTGTGAAAAGAAAATGAAAATTTGGGATGATGGACAACTAGTTGAATGTTTGTGTGAGTTAGTGTGAGTTTCAGGGATAGACTCAATAGCATGTTGGATTATGAGTCACAAATTTTATTAGTAAGCAAGTCTAGGATTTTTTGTAGTTGTCTTTGTAATGTATGTACCTAGTAACTCCAAACGTTGGAGTTTTGTTGTAACACTTGTAAGGCATGTGTACCCCCATACAGTTTGTGGTAATCTAAAAACCACATTGTATTTGCAGTTTCAGTTTGTGGTAAGCTAAAAAGCACATGTAAGAGTGAAGTGGGACAAAGATTCATGTTGCCATGGTTTAGGGTTAGCCCAAAAAACCCTCGGCTTGGTTGAGTGAGGTCTTCGGTGAGCCTTAGTGGTTGGAGTGCCTTAGTGGCAGGTTTGTAAACCATAGTGGCTGGAGTGCTGTAGTGGTAGGTTTGTAGCCCAAAGTGGTTGGAGTACCCTAGTGGCAAGGTTGTGGCCCAGAGTGGCTAGAGTGCTTTCGTGACTAAGTTAAGCCTTCATGGTTGTGTTGAGCCTTGGTGGTTGTGTTTAGCCGTGGTGGCCGGGGGCCCCTGGTGGCATGGTTGAGGGTGATCCGATAAAAGCCAAAGTATGGTTACAGGTATGATGATGGAGGGGGATTTACAAGTACACGTACATGCATGCAAATATATGGTTGACAGAACCATGTATGCGAAGGACGTCCTACAAGACTGGTTGTGGATGGTTTTTCCTTTGTATGGACATCAACATATTCTTTTATGTTTGACCACAACTAGACTTTGGAGATTGATATCCAAACAAGTACTCATTAAAGGGGTGTGTTGGAATCTTAATTCCTACTTGTCTCAGTTGTGACTTTCTATGTAAAGATTCTATTCCTATTCTATAGGATTGGTTTCCCTAGTTTGGTGTATGGTTGAGATATTCTCTCAACCAACAGATTGCATGTCCAAGATATTTTTCCTATTTTTAGAAAATACTCCTCTATATATGTAATATGATATTTGATTAATGAATAGAAGATAGTTTACACTATCGGTTTTTATCAAATTGTGCTTCACCATTAATGAGGATTAAGGATATCCACAAGCTTAATCATTAATCAAGTTTAAAGTTAATCATAGTTTATTCATTAATCAAGGTTAACCACTAATTAATAATCTAGCATAGTTGGCTACAATACATTTGTAATACAAATATTTTACTTAAAAAAGAAATGAAAAATTTTGATTTCATGAAATCTAATTAATGTTAACTTCTCAATATTAAACCCAATGTCCATATAACAAGATACATGGGTATATATACTAGCCTAGATTGATCTTAATTTAGGATCTACCAAAAGTTTAGAGGAATCTAATCTATGTTCACTCTAAAAAAAGATTGCACCTCAAGAGATTTGATCCCTCATGACACTTGATAGGCCAATTTTATTATTAATAATTGATAATTATAATTATTAATTTTATTTTATTTTTATGTAAGTAATGAAAATTGTTTATTATCAATTATAATATTAATTTGTATTTCTATATTTTATTTATTTTTTTAATTTGTAATTATTTTTCTATTGTAATTTTACAAGTCAAAATTTTATTTTATATTGGGTTGGAGAGAGCCATTTGGGCTCACTATCTTCATAACTTGAAATTATATGTCGACATGACTCAAGTGATGAATGTTCCTATAAACTTGTATAGATCCACCTTAACAATGGATATAGCAAGATCCTATAGATGGATCAAATCCCTGAATGTACAAACCTTTTTTAGAGTAAAAAATTCAACTAAAAATTTGGAA